>JBBBDQ010000345.1:470000-970000 GCA_037127315.1 Ascarosepion bandense | reverse complement strand
ATTCCATTTGAATTCCCTGCATTCACTTATGCACAAATACCCTTGGGAAAGGTATTAATCCATCTAGTTATGGGTTAAATAATAGAACAGATTGGGTTCTGTAGCCTTGGTTGGCAACCAGTCTACCGCAGAAAGCAACCTACTGCGGGATAATTTTCTACCCAGTCAGTCATGTCTCTTCTGAGACATGACCTCCCAAAGTGTTTTTCACATATGGCACTTAACTGACTGACGAATACCATAGTATTATTGATATATTTCCTGTCTTTTTTCCTTTTCTTTTATTAATATGAAATAGAATTTGAAGTATTGTCTTTTCCTTGCATTTCCAGATTTGCATTCATCTGTTCTAGCATTTGTTGTGGCAGTATCTTCTGGAATTCTTGCAGCTGCTGTATCATCAACTCCAATTCTTTTATAATGTGCTATGTTTGCACAACGAGGAAGATTTTTTTTTTTGCTTTTCATGTGATTTCACATTCTTCATTGCCACTGTTATGTTAGGTGAGAGAGAAAAACAAATTCTTTGTGAGTTTGAATCCTCGTCACCTCTGTTATGTCTTTGTTGCGTTGAATGAAGAGAATACAGTCAAGAAATATAATGTCACCTGAAGTCGACGTAGTCTTGATGAATCTCTAGGAGTATAAAAAGTTTGTTTATATCTAGCAGTCTTGAAGCTGTCTAACAGTTTACTAATGTGATTCTTGGTGTCAGTATTATACTATTTGTTCCAGTTCACATCACATTCTTTAGAGGGGTGTACATCTTCACAACACTATCTATCTATCTATCTATCTATCTATCTATCTATCTATCTATCTATCTCAGTCTGCTCATACTATCTATGTATCTCCCTATGTATCTATCCTACTTCATTCATATCTATCTATCTATCTATCTATCTATCTATCTATCTATCTATCTAATAAACTTTAAAAATATACTTTTGCAAGTCCATTCATATCTATCTATTTATCAATACCAGTCCATTTATATCTATCTATCTATCTATCTATCTATCTATCTATCTATCTATCTATCTATCCCAGTTTGTTCATATCTATCTATCTATCTATCTATCTATCTATCTATCTATCTAATTATCTATCTATCTATTTCAGTCTGCTTATACAATCTATATAGCTCTCTATCTATGTATCTATCCTAGTTCATTCATATCTATCTATTTATCTAATAAACTTCAAAAATATACTTTTGCTAATGAAGTCCAAAGACAGACACATATTATTTTGCTTTTACAGATTTCATATATTTATTCAGAGACTCTGTGTTATTCTTGATTTGAAGCACTCAATATTAAATTAAATTTGTCTTCCACAGTAGTATTGGATATAAACCTTTCTAGATTAACTTGTAATATAACAGTGACTGAAAAAAAAACTGTCCAAGTGCAATGAACTGACTTGATGAAAAGCAGACAGCCTGTTGGCTAAAACATACTGATCTAAACAATTGTTACAGGAATGCAAGTTCAAATGAGTTCTCAAACAAAAACAAATATCAGATAATATTTTTGTTGAATAGAAATTGTATCATTTTAGATATTTAACCAAGCTTTACTTTTTTCAAATAAAAATTTCATGAGTGCCTCCATGACATATAAAAAATTGAAATAATGAGATAAGAGTGATTGGAAAATTTGATACTCACATAGAAGATTCAAGAGAAACAAAGGGGAATATTGCATAACCTACCTAGAGAGTTTGAGTATATGGATAGCAGAAAAAGGTTTAAGAGAGAAAAGAAAAAGATAAATTTATTAAGAGCTACAAGTAATAGGAAGTTGTGGAAAGCCATGATTGCTAATGTGCTGAAGGAACACGTCACATAGAAGAAGAAGATCTGCAGAAAATAGAAGAAAGTCAATGCATAAATTCTTTAAAAGTCAGAGAGGGTGCTACGGAATTAACATTGGCATGTTCATTGCAAATATTCAAAAATATATACTTTTTAGATGTTTATTAAAGGAATGCAGAGGTGCCTCAAATTTTTACCTGTAGCATAGGTAATATATTTAAAACATTAATGCTCTTAGCATTGAACAGGCTAATAGATATCCATTGTATCTTCACAGATTTTGGGTCTATCTGCAGTAAACATGCCAAGGAAGCAAGGCTATTTTTGGATTATCTATCACAAATTGGCACCTTGAGACAGGGTATTTTTAGATGACCAATAATAAATTGGTACCTTGAGTCATGTTCCACATCAACTGAATAGACAGATTACATCACAAAAAAGCCTATTGCTTTTGTGTGGCAAATACTGGTTGTATCAGTCAGTCAGTTAAGTGCCATACAAGACACACACTTGAAAGAGTTATGACTGACTTGGCAGAAGATTTTCCTGCAGTTGGTTGCCATTACTTTCTGTAGTAGACCGGTTGCCAACCAAAGCTATAGAATCAAATCTGTTCTGCTAATTAACTCATAACTGGAGGGAGAAGTGATGGATTAATTCCTTTTTTCCAAGGGTATTTTCACATAAGTGAATGCAATGGATTCAACTGGAATTCAAACTCGGATTTCCAATTTCTCGTTCTGAGTTAATATCTACTGCACCACAATGCTCATCTAATTGTACCAACAAAAGCAACAAAACTTTTAGTTTGTTAGTCTAAAAAATTTTAGAATTTTAATCATATCTATTTGTTTGTTGCAGAGGTTCCCATAAACATGTTTACACAGTGTTTGAGAAATCTTAAAGGTTTCCAAAGTTTATATGGTTCTAAGAGGTGTGTGCATGAGTGCACTTTAAGAACTATTATAGAAAAAGTAACAACTTATTTTGGTGAAGATCATTGCTTAATATAAAAATGAACATTCAATAATTTTTGCTCTTCATATTTAATCAAAGAAAGTAGTAAAGCAATAGATCATTGAATTGAATGGTAATCCTACAGTAGGTGCAAGCATGTCTCCAGAATGGTTTGTGAAGGCTTAACAAAAGAGGCTGTTGTGTTGCTTCATTTTGGTATAATTAGAAGATAACACAAACTTGAATTAATGATGTTTATTTTTGGTATAAAACTTTAGGTTTTTACATCAAGTTACAACCTTTAAATTTTGTGTGGATACAGGAGCAGACTAGCTAAATTCTCTTCACTGCGGGATGATAGTAGTAAACAAGCCTATCCCTTCTGGACTCTAGTGGTCAACTGACTAGCCTCTTCCTCTTTTCAAATTTCCTACACAAAACTACTGTCCTTAACTCCTACTTCTTACTCCTACTCTTACTCCTACTCCTACCAAAAGAAACGGTTCCAATTTAGAATTCTTGGCATCAGTGTGTCTATCTTTTTCTATTTTTAGAACACTCATCATTTTATAAACCATAACAAGGCTCTGAACTCAAAGAAACCCTATAATTTGAAATCTGATAAAGGGGATAAATTTTTGAAGACATATATAACTTGCAGCAAAAATTCAAAATCAATCAACTTTGCTTAAAAGCTTGAGAATATAAATCATAAGCTAAAAATGAAGCAATAGTGAAATTGACCATTTCATGTACAACTCAGAATTCCTCAGAAATTAAATTTCACCACTGGAAAGCATTTTTAGCTAGAGTAATGCATGAATGGGAGGATGTGCATTGTGGTCCAGTGGATATTGACTCGGAATGAGAAATCGAAGAGCCGAGTTCGAATTCCATTTGAATTCGTTGCAATCATATACACGCAAATACCCTTGGGAAAGATATTAATCCGTCTCTTCCATCCAGCTATGGGTCAAATAACAGGACGAATTGGGTTCTATAGCCTTGGTTGGCAAGCAGTCTACTACAGAAAGCAATGACAATCTACTGCAGGATAATCTTCTGCCCAGTCAGTCATGTCTCTTTCGAGACATGATCGCCCAAGCATGTATCAAATCTGGTACTTAACTGACTAACTGAATGCATGAATGGCAAAAAAAAAAACAAAAAAAAACAGCCACAATTTTTTTTTAAATGAAGGTGGGTTTACATGATTAATATTTGAATAGCACTAAGACAAAGTATCAAAACTGTTAACCCACTTTGGTGCTGAACAATTTTTACCACATCTTCACAGATTAAACCTTGAGGCAGATGCCACTTTGGCTGGACAGACAGATTATTTTACAGAAAGCCTATTGCTTTTGTATGAGTGGCAAATACTTATTGTAACAACAAAAGCAACAAAAATATTTAGTTCAATAGTCTGAACAATTTTTAGAATGATAAATTATAGATGGTATCTATTTGGTTAATGCCAAGATTCCAATTAACATCTTAGAACTCTATTAGGAAATCTCAAAAATTTTCTTTTAACTTTATATAGTTCTATGATGCATGTGCATAAGTGCACTTCAAGAAGTGTTTGCAGAAAAATGTTAGTTTTAAAGGCCAGGAATAGAACAATATTGTTTCCCCAGAGAATTTAATATCATCATGGAGGAAGCAGGTATTAGTTACAGTGATGTGGCAAAGAAAAAAATGAAAAGATGGCACAAATGTAAAAGAAATATGACAAAAGAAGGAAAATAAAGAGAAATAAAGGGAACAACAAGAAGACCAATTAAGTTTATAGTAAAATAAATATAAAGGCTTATCGACATGAAGTTAGAATACCTCAAAATAACTTTTGGAGTTGTTGAGTTTTTGTTGTATGGTTTACATGTCAGGTCAGCAAACATTAGTAAGCAGACTACACTGGAACAGATTTCTACAACTGACTTTGCCAGCCGTCTTGCTTAATTTTGGTGCTGTGGTGATACCGAGCAAAAGCGAGGGACCAGATGTTTGCTCTATAACGACCAGAAAGCAAATGAACAAAAATCGTCTCTGCACAGGTATATTCACGCAGATGTTCCGGTTGAAAAATAAAAATTAATCAAATATCAAATTTCCATTTTGTGAGCCTACGAGAATTTTATTTACCAGCCAATGGGAAGCTCAGAATCAAATACAAGTGTGAAATCCCAAAACGAGCTGTTTTGATCCAAAAAGCAGATATAAAAAGCCAAGACAAAAAGCACCCAGCAGACAGACCAGGCAGAGACCAAGGAGAAGAGTGTAATTAATATCCCCTTGACTTAAGTCGAGCGGTTACTACGTTTGCCTCTTTCCTTCTCCCCTGTCTCAAAAGTACTTACTGACCTAAGGAGCGACTACATGAAAGACATTTCTCACATACCTCTGCTCCCCACATTCCTAAACACTAATTATCTTTTTCAGGATTATTGTCATGAACATTTTAACCTCCGTTGGACCTATATTCAAGTATAACTTTAATTGTAAAAACATTAATTGATATGTGTATATATAAATGCTATTTCCTACTCAAATTGCCTTTCTTGATTTTATAATCATTTTATGACTTATAGTGGGCTATCTACCACAAGGCCAAATTCCGTTAACCTTCAACAGTATACAACTACCCTTCACCAGAACAGACTCCCACTACAACTAGTAAAAGAATAAATAAGCAACCCACTATAGTGCTAACAAACGTTACAACTATCCGGATGAAAGACCCCAACTTTGTAAGGTCATCTGACCACATCAAATGATACAGAACTAGGAGAAATTTCATTCAAAAAGATAGATTCTCTTAACATGGGGCATTATATAATTAATATTTGATTTTCACTTAGGTAAAGTATTGAAAACATTAATGCTCTTTGGCATTAAACAGATTAGTAGACATTCATTATATCTTCACAGATGGTAGGTTTATCTGCAGTCAACATGCCAAGCAAACAAGGCTATTTTTGGATTATCCATCACAAATTGGCACCTTGCGATAGATGTAACATAAGCTGATTAGACAGACTAACCCCTCAAAAAGCCCATTGCTTTTGTCTGAGTGACAAATACTGATTGTAAAAACAAAAGCAATAAAACCCATAAGCTTAATAATTTGAACAATTTTAAAATGAGAAATTACAGACTGTATCTATTTGGTTGATGCAGAGATTACCATTTCAATATTTGCACAATCATAGAGAAATTTTTAAAGATTTTGAATTTTATATTGTTCTATGTGCCTGTGCATGCATACCTTGTAAGAACTGTCTGCAGAAAACATGATAATCATAGAGGTCGAGAATAGGAGAATATGTTTTCCTTTGAGACTAGATATTACTACTGGAACCAGAACTGTTACTTTTTGGAAGACTCCTGAGGAGATACTTCTCTAGTCATTACAATCTTAATCTCTTTAAGTCTTGGGTCAACCATTATCTATCCCCCCTATCTACATATGTATTTCTTAATTCCTCCATGTAATATAGCTACAGCTTTAAGTTTATAAAGCTTTGTTTGACTCATTCTACTTTAGCACTGAAGAACAACTATTTTATACTCCCAGGGTGGACTGAGTGAAAGAGAGACAGGGGAAAACAGTGTGACATATTTGATGGGCTTAAACAAATCTATGGCAGAGAAGGGTTTGGAAGAAATGACAAGATAAAATATATTAAAAGCTACAAGGGACAGGAAGATGTGGAAGGCCATGATCACCTAAGTCCCGAAGGGGCACGGCATATAAAAGAAGAACAAAAGGATTAAATTTATTAAGAGCAACAAAGAACTAGAAATTGTTGAGAGTCATGATCACCTAAATCCTGAAGGGACACAGTACATAGAAGAAGTCACAAGTGAGAGGAGAGATGGGATGTACTTATTTTATTGCTACACTTCATTTGTACCCTAACAGCAACTTCATTCAGTAACCCTTTATCTTGTGTGGCTCTTGAGCCTTGTATTTGATAAACAAAAAGTATTAAAAAAAGTTAGTAGTTTCAGCATTATGCAGAGAATAAAATGAAGACAACACATAAATTTCAAAGCTAAATAAATTATTTGATTTTATGCAAGAAATATTTGTAGATATTCTCATTGATAATATTAAGCAGCCTGTACAATTTGGACTTTTTATTTTCAGAAATCAACTGAAAATTCTTCTTTTATTGATTCAATTGATAAATCAGGCTTTATGTATTTTGAATTCTCTTTTACGTTTTAAATTCATTTAGAAGTGCAGTTCCTGCAAGCTATTAAAAGTGAACTAGTTTTGAAAAGATTATATCTTCACTAAAGATTTGTCATCTCTGACAACTGGCTTGAAATGAATTCTACTATGTAGTCAGTAAGATGAACAAAAAACAAAATTTACTAAGGGCTACAAAGGATGGGAAGATGTGGAGAGTCATGACTGTCAACGTCCTAAAGGGACACAGCACATAGAAGAAGAATACATAACTTGATTATTTTCTATTGCTTTTAAACAGAGAGCCTCATTCTGATACTTTGCAAACTCAGTTAAGTGCCATATGTGACACACTCTTGGGCAATCATGTCTCAAAAAAGACATGACTGGGCAGAAGATTATCCTGCAGTAGGTTGACATTACTTTCTGCGGTAGACTGGTTGCCAGCCATTTTATAAAAATCAAGATAAAAGTTAAATTTCAAGAATAGTGATTTTCCTATATAGAAGAAAAAATTAATTAGTTCTTGGGATGCACAAGAAAAAAGGACACTTATACAGTATGAAATTCATGTTGAGATGACACGTCATTTGGAAGTTTCAAGAAGTTAACAGATTCCAAACATGAAACTTCAAATAAATGTATTGTTTCTTGTTGAATTCAGAATGTCACAAATTATACTAATACAGGTATACCTTATCGAATGTTGGTAATTTGTCCCAAGAGAGGTGGCTTAAGTCGAAAAATGACTGAAGTTAAATTTATTTGTCTCTGAATTTAATTGTCACTAGGCTAAACAAGAAATAACCATTCCCGGTTCTGTATTTTATTTATAAATACATTTTTAATAATATGGTCAATAAGATAGTGGATCTTAATTCAAATTTTCTGTGTGAAACTGTGCAGTATGTATGAATTGTTTCTTAAATCTGTATTTTTTTTTCCTTTTTTTTTGTCACTTTTTGGCGTTCATGCTTCATTTGGATAAAAAAAAAAGTGGGGGTTTTTATTTATTTATTTATCTATTCTGTTATGCGAAGCTATCCTGGCCAAGGTATCAACAGCCATTTGTTACCCTCCCCTCTATGGTCTGTTCTTCAAATTCAAATTTACCAAGCAGCTTAACTCGATGTTAATTTTTGGGAAAAGCAAGAATTGAAGATAGTGGATCTTAATTCAAATTTCCTGTATGAAACTGTGCGGTATGTATGAATTGTTTCTTAAATCTGTATATTTTTTTCCTTTTTTTGTCACTTTTTGGTGTTCATGCTTCATTTGGACTTTAACTAAGTTAAAACTTAGTTAACTCTCCAACCTTGGAATTTTTTTTTTTTTTAAATAGGAGTAGATAGGTCACACTATCACCCAGTCCATACTCCTCCCATGTCTATTGAACTGGAATAGAGGCTTGCCCCTTGTTTCCTGTTTAGGATGTGGTTTCCGGCTTTCTCTTCTCTCTCTTCAGACCTTGGTATTGGTGCTTCTGTGAGTTTCCTGTGATCTGGCCAGTTGGTGGCAATGGCTCATCACTGTGAGGGTACTGGGTTGGCAGTTTCCTGGTTGCTGCTTCCGACTGGTAGTTAGGAGCCCTAACTCTTGTGTAGCATCAAGAGCGGCTGCTCTGATCAACAGTTGTATAATATCGGGGTTCTTGTAGTGCCGTGTTGTGCATGGATAGGTGTTCCTGCAAGCGCTTTCAGTGGGCAACCCTGAGGCCACATCTTGTTGCAGCCCTAGCCAGTTTCCCTCCCAGCACAGATCGTGGATAATGACCGCCTGTATCCTCTACCCTAGGTCCCTTTCTATAAACAAAAACATGATGAAACAAAACAGAAATGACCCTAAACCAGTTAAATTCAAACCATCTAAACCCATTAACCTTTCTTTCACTAATATCCGGGGCATTCATACTAACTTTCTTAGTGTAGAAGCGTTCCTGCATGAAAAGTCCCCTGACATCCTTGCGCTCTGTGAAACTAACCTCAACTCAGCTATTCCCTCCTCTGACCTCTCCATCCCTGGTTATCTTCCCTCTTAAGGAAGGATTCCACTGTCCATATGCATGGGCTGGGTGTCTACATCAGCGAATCTACTTCACTCGAATCTACTGACCACCAATACATATGTCTCTGCCTGTCTCTCCTCAGTTCGGTTAGTTACCTATTCTTTCTTTACTGTTCTCCCTCCTCTCCTGACTACTCCCTACTAGATAGCATTGCTGACGACATAGATAAGGCTATTTCTTATCACCCATTCGCCCACATATTTGTATTTGGAGACCTCAATGCCCATCACTCTGAGTGGCTTGAAAACGCCGTTACTGATCCGGTGGGCATTCACGCCATGAACTTCGCTATTTCCCAATCCATTACGCAAGTGGTGGACTTCCCCACTTGCTTCCCAAGCACTCCCTCGGGTCATTCCTCACTACTAGATATATGTTTCACCTCTGCGCCTGACAAGTCTCGCAGCTTTGCTCTCTTGGCAACTCTGACCACGCTGTGGTCTCTCTCAGTAATTTTTTCCAATCTCACTCGCCCCAGGAGCTCCCTACCTATAGGACCTCCTACCTCTACCAAAAAGCTGACTGGGATGCCTTTCACAATTTCCTCTGCGACGTCCCTTGGGGAAAAGTGTTCGACCTATCAGTTGATGACTGTGCCTCTGAGGTCTCGTCATGGGTGAAAGCTGGCATTGATGCCTTCATACCCACCAGGAAGTATTGCTTAAAACCTCATTCCTCTCCGTGGTTGTTTCTGACCTGCTCAGCTGCCATTGCCCACAGGAAAACCATTAATTCCGTCTATTCTGGACACAGTCATCTGATCACAATAGGCGCCTGTTCATATCTGCTCGCAATGAGTGCAACAGAACCCTAAATGATGCCAAACGGTTGTTTGCTGAGAGAATGCGACAGCGCATAGCTGACTGTAAGTTCGGCTCCAAGGACTATTGGAGGATTTGCAAACGAGTGTTCAACAATAGGAAATCCTCAATATCTCCTTTAATCCATGAATTTGAGGTTCTCACGTCATCTGCGGACAAAGCTGAGTGCTTTGCCCGCAGATTCTCATCCACCTCCACATTTGACTCATCCGGAGTATACCCACCCAACTTCCCTATTAGAACTGAGGCCAAACTGCATGACGTATATATTACCCTGACAGTAGTATCCTGAGTAATTTCAAAACTTGACCCCCATAAGGCGTGTGGAGACGATGGAATCCCGGTCATAGTCCTTAAGAGGTGTGCTCCTGAACTTTCCCCTGTCCTCTCTAAACTATTTAGCTACTGCCTTTCTGCTTCCTGCTTTCCTGCATGCTGGAAGTTCTCTTCAGTCGTTCCTGTCTTTAAGAATTGTGGTGAACCCTCGGACCCATCCAACTATCGCCCTATCAGTCTTCTACCAATATTTCAGAAAGTATTCGAGGCCATAATCAGTGCTGAAATAGTTCATCATCTCACTGCCCACAAACACTTCTCTGACAGGCAATATGACTCCCGCTTTGCCAGGTCCACGGCTGACCTGCTAACAACCGTAACGGACGACATGCTACAGGCCCTTGATGAGTCTCACGAGGCTCGCGCGGTTGCTCTGGACATCTCCAAGGCTTTCGACAGGGTTTGGCACTCTGGCCTCCTATGCAAACTATGGGGTTACGGTATTACCAGTCGCCTGCTTGACCTAATCCAATCTTTTCTAAATAACCGCAAAATGAAGGTCATTTTGAATGAGCATGCCTCTTCATCCTACAGCACAAATGCTGGTGTCCCACAGGGCTCTATCCTGGGCCCAACGCTCTTCCTTATTTTCATCAACGACCTCCAAGATGAGATCAAGTCCCAAGTAGGCATCTACGCAGATGACACTACAATATACTCCCACACCAGTAAGATACCTGTCGTGGCAGACAGACATAATTTCGCTGCTGACCTTGAACAGGATCTACACTCTGTGGTGAACTGGGGTAAGAATTGGCTTGTCAACTTCAATTCATCTAAGACCAATCTGTTGTCTGTCAACCATTACAGGCAACCTCTCCTGCCTCCCATAAGCATGGACCAAGCAATTCTCCTGGAGAGCAATACACTACGCCTCCTCGGACTTACCCAGTCCTCAGACCTCAAATGGAACCACTATATTGAATCCATAGCAAAATCTACTGCTAAGAAGGTTGGGTCACTATGTCGATCCAGGATGTTTTTTCCGCCTGAATCCATCCTGCATATATACAAGTCAACCATCCATCCGTGCATGGAGTACTGCTGCCATTTATGGTCAGGCGCCCCGGCCATTCTCCTCAGTGTTCTTGACAGGCTCCAAAGGAGAGTCTGTAATGTGATAGGTACTGATCTGGCGGCTCGACTGCAGCCACTTCCCCACCGTCAAAATGTGGCCTGCCTTTGTCTGTTCTATAAATACTTTCATGGCTTCTGCTCGGACGAACTTAAGTCACTGGTGCCTCCTCAGCAGGTGTTTACTCGTCCAACCAGACTGGTAACTGGGTCCCACCCATTCACAGTCAGGTTAGCCAAATGCAGACCGCAATTCTACTCCTGCAGCTTCTTCTCTCGCACTTCCCGCCTGTAGAACTCGCTCTCGTATTCTTGCTTTCCTGACGATTACAACCTCCAGAAATCCAGAAATTTAAATGCAGAGTCAATACTCATCTACTAACCACTGGACTCTAGCTCTCTCCCCACCCCCGTATAACCTTCCCTTTCTCTCCACCTATGTATCTGTCATCGCACCTGCTTTCTCAGCTTTCTATTGCTCCTTTCTAACTAGTTTGTTCTCCTCACTCTTTTCTAATTAATCTTTTTACAGTTATGTAGCCCCCTGCACATTGGTGGCATTTCTGCCTTGCTCGGGGTGAAATGATTAAAAAAAAAAATTTTAAGCTTACAATTTTAGTTTTAATATAGTACAGAAAAAAATCAATCTAAATTTACGAATACATGTTTGGACATACTTGAAAATGTAGATGTTTATAATTTAGTAATCTTTACAGTATATCATGGATGCTTTATTTGTGAATATGGTTTGCTCTAAGGCTTATAAATTAAAATGATTTTGTATGGTTAAATAACAAACACAGTGAATAAAATTAATTTGTGATAGTAGAAAATAAACTAATTTATATTAAATTTACTAATATTTACATTTTTATTTGTTTTTTTACATCACAGATGTAAATAACTGTGGATCGTCAGATTTCAATATTTGTGACGGAAAGATGTAAAGACGAATAAAATAACTTAAACTTGATTTTTATTTTTCCATGTATATTTTTTGACAAATGATGTATAATTGAGAACAACTCAAAATGATGTAACCCAAGGTATACATGTATTGGTTTAAAGAGTCAAATGCATCTGAAATACGATTCACCAATAAAAATCAACAGCAGAAAAGTAAAAATACCAGAATTTCTTTCTTCTTTTTCTTCACATCTAATTCTCTGATGAAGCTTTAATAAAAGTGAAACATGTTTGATTTATAAACATTTCTTTTTTGTTCTTTATCTTATTTTGTTGGATTCCAATCCATATTTGATCTGTATTTGATTCCAAATCATATATGTGTTTGTGTTTGTGTGTGTGTGTCTGTGTGTGTGCATGTGTGTCTGTGTGTGTGCATGTGCATGTTCATGTGCATGTGTGCGTGTGTGTGTGCTTGTTTAAATAATTTCACCCTAAGCATGATACTAAGATGCCAGTGGTTACTGAATGTGAAAGAATGAACATATTTATCTTCAATAAAATTATGTGAAAATAAAAGTTTTGCACAAAATATTATTTTGAGCAGTTAATTAAACTTTTGCTAGACAGACTAAAAGGTCCATGTGAAAGTGGGAATTACATTGATTGATAACATTAAAAAATATTATTGGTAAAGGAATACAGTGAGAAAGTTTAAAGGTTGTTGTTAATCTTCTGACCTGTCAGAAGTTGATGGGTCAATGATAGTCAAGAAGCATTTGTTGTTGATGAGGAGTGTCAAATGAAGAATTATGGTAGTGGCAATGTGACATCAAGAAAGATTTGGTCAGTATATGCTGGACAATCTCCTCAGAGATGAAGAAGAAAACTTGAAGCAAAAGAAATATGGTTCTACAGAAGGATACTGAGGATACCATAGACTAAACAAGTGAGCAAGGACAATATATTTGGAGAGGATAAAAAGGAAACTTATACTTAACATCAGGAAGAGAGAGTTGAAGTTTCTGGGAAATATAATGAGGAAGGAGAATCTGATACACACGGGGAGGGGGGAGATAGAGGGAAAGTGAGACAGAGGAAAACAGAGGAAATATTTGATAGGTTTAAGCAAATGAATGTCTCTGCATAGCTTAGGAGAAATAACAAAACAAAATATATTAAGAGCTACAAGGAACAGGAAGATGTGGCGGGCCATGATCGCCTATGTCCTGAAGGGAGATGACACATAAAAGAAAGAAGGACATGATGCTTTAGAGTCTAAAATTATTTTTTTCTCTCGGCTAAACTTGTTTATATTTAAGTCAACAGGATCACAAACTGCTCTTCTCAAATTATTGTGGCTTTGAAATTCTGTTCTTGAGATTGATGGCAAATACATTTTTATACAAGATCTTTGTACATGATTATTATAAGCAATTCAAGAACATTGACTCTTGATCAACATTTGAGCTTGGAATTAATTTCTCTCAACAAAATCTAGGATAAACTCACCGCACAAAAGAAAGATTATCAATTGATCAAATGGGAAGTAGCTTCATCTAAGGAATTCAAATAATATTACAAGAAATTCTTTAGTTTCAGCATTAGGATTTTGTGAATGGATCTAATATTACTAGTGTAATGAAAAGCAAGAGAAATAAGATGAGAGAAATACTAAACAAAAATTAATAATTATTGATAATGATTCCTCTAAGAAATTCCAATAACATTTCAAAAGGTATCTCTCTTTTTTTTTTTTTTACTAGCAACTTGAACAAATTTTTACTTCTAATGTTGTCTGTTTTATGACTTGACACTCTTTAAATTTCCCCCATCTGTTTGTTTATTGGATTATTTAAAAAATTTTGTTGTTGTTTTTCTTTCATTTACTTTCAGATATTTAATTATTTTTGTGATTATTTCTGGCCAAAATCTTCTACCGAATTAGTAAAGGAATTCCTGATTTCTAGCTTAAATGAATGAATCTTCCATTAAATTTTACAATCGTTCTCTTTTTTCAACCTACCCCATTCTACAGCAAACAAAGCATTACTTCCCACACCCTGTTCTTGTATCAACTAACTTGTTACTGTATCTCTCTTTTTCTCTTTCTCACTTTCTTGATATATACTCACACACACACACACATATATACATAGATATTATATCAAAAAATTCAAAAATCTACATTTGTTGATTGGCTATTTCAGCGGGAAAATCTCGCTTTTTCAGCAATGATCAATAACAAAAATTTATTAATTCTAATATATTTTTGTTTTTGATCATTGGTGAAGAAGTGAGAATTTTCTCGCTGAAATAGCTATTCAACAAATGTAGAATTTGGAATTTTTTTATATAATATACATATTTGGCTCTGTAAATAGATAATACTATTTGCATTGAGCCCTCCACTTGGATCGTTTTTAATATTATTAAAATTAATATTAATAGGATCTGGTTTTTGGAATTTTACCTATATGCGCTTTCTTTTTTTAAATTAAAAATTATATATATATATATATATATATATATATATATAGAGAGAGAGAGAGAGAGAGAGAGAGAGAGATAGACTGATGAGCTGTGATACAGCAAAACTGTACAGAAGACTATCTGTATATATATATATATATATATATATATATATATATATATATTTTAAATCCAAAAAGAATGATCAGGTAGGTAAATCCCAAAAACTCAATCCTAATTAATATTAATGAAATTAATATTAAAATAGATCAAGGTGGAGGGCTTGATGCAAATATTATATTCTATTTACAGAGCCAAATATATATTTTTAAATAAATATATATATATATATATATATATATATATATGCATACTGTATATAACACCCTAAAGTCTGTCTTCCTCTACCGAGCACTCATAGTTCAAAGTTAGAATTGCCGACTAATGTCAGTTAGGTCAGGTTTCAATCCTAGCTACAAGCAATCGGATGTCTAACTGTACTGATAAGCTGTGATTAATTAAAAAAACATAGCAATTTTAAAAGTATAATGATGTAAAACAATAACATAAATATTTTCTACAAAAATCAAATGCATAGTAATTATAAACAAGATGAATCTTCACTTAAATCATTATATGGAAATACACAACTCTACTTGAAATAAAAAAGAAAATTAAATCAATTATCTATTACAAAATATTTTAAACTGCTAGCCTTATCATCAAAAATAATAATTCACCTGCAAGATTTAAACTACAGAAAAGCCAGTATTATTTATGAATTTATATGTCCTTTAAAAAATTGTGTTCTTGATCAACCCAAATTCATAAATAATTACATTGGATATACTACTACATTTTTAAAAGAAGACTCACATTACTTCTCTGTAACCATAGATCGATTAGACCTCATTTAAATACCTATGGAGATCTACCAAACTCTGTAACATACTTGTTTATAATACAAACATAATAGCATCATCCGCATGTAAAAAAAAAAAAGGCTAAAAATAATGGAAGCATTATTAATAAAAAAGAAAAGCCAACACTCAATAATATCAACTATGAGTATGGTCACACTGTGCTGACCGTGTTTGGAAAATAAAACAGTCCTATAACTCTATATAGACACATACATAAAACAAACTATATATTCAGTTAAAAGTAAAATAAAATTCATCCTTAATAATGGTTAAAATATAGATAAGTAAAATTTGGATAAATAAAACATTTTGACAATTTTTATATAATTTATGTTCTGAAAAGAAAAAGATCACATGAAAAATTATACAAAATATTTAATCACAGCACCTTGTGTGTCATTTTTAACAAAACGTGCATAAAAAAGAATTGTTGCCTAACTACACAATATGTATATATATATATATTGTCATCCGCAGACAGATCTGTTTCACTGTATCACAGCTCATCAGTATGGTTAGACTCCGACTGCTTTTTAACGCAGGATTGAAACCCGATCAAACTGGCATCAGTCAGTGATTCTACCTCTGGGCTATGGGCGTTTGGTGGAAGAAGGCAGATCTTTTAGCACGTATATTATCATTATACGCACCCAATAGCCAGAGTGCTCTAATTCATTTTACTGAATGAGTGATGCATTTATGCCAGAGTAGCTACTGTTTTTCAAAGTCTACCATTCTTCCAGAGTGCTCAATCAGGGTGTGAGAGTGTAAATACAGTGAAAAAGATCTGTTTCTGGATGATTATCTATCTATCTATCTATATATATATATATATATATATAGATAGATAGATAATCATCTGGAAACAGATCTTTTTCACTGTATCACAGATCATCAGTACAGTCAGACATTTGATTGCTTCTAGCTAGGATTGAAACCCAACTGAACTGGCATCAGGTGGCAATTCTAACTTTGAGCTATGGGTGCTCAGTAGAGGAAGGTGGATTTTAGTGTGTTACATGCAATTGAAACACATGCCAGAAGCTGAGAGTGCTCAAATTCATTACTGAATGAATGATGCATAAATGCATGAGTAGCTAGTTTTTTTTTTAAATCTACCATTTCTCCATAGTGCTAAATATATATATATATATATATATATATATATATTTTTTTTTTTTTTTTTTTTCTTTAATCTGAAGTGGAAGAGTAGGAAGGTAAATTCCAAGAACCTGATCCTAATCAATATTAAAATTTTTTAACATTAACAAGTGATGCAGGCAGAGAGCTCAAAGTATTAAGAATACAGAGCCAATATAAATCAGAGAAAATTTTCAAAATTCAAAGGTGTCATGTACATTTCCACATAGGATCTCTAATAGAGACTCTAGTCATGTTTTTTCCAAATGGCAAGGCCCTGGGTTAGAGTGTGGAGGGGTTTTAGGTTAACAAAGGTCACAAAGTGGAAAAGGTCAGAGCTGGTAGTCAAGGGGTTACAGGGTGCTGAAATGGTATATTTAGGAAGGGGAGGAATAGGAGTTCATATAAAGATAGACAACTAAATGAGTTAAATTACTTGTTAAAGTTAAGATTTTGAGCTGTTTGAAGAGGTGTATTTAGGCCAGAAGGAATTGGTTTCAATATAAGATTTTAAAAATTTAAGTTCATTTGATTAAACCTTTTAGGTAGAAGCGAGCTAAATGCCAATATATATATATATAAAAACTTAAATTATAATAATGGAACAGTGCAAACATAGAATTAAAAATAATTTATATGGGGCTTTAAACAAAAATATATGCAAAGTTATATTAGGATGTAGAGCAAAAAACGTATTGTTAGGCAAATTTTAACATTTTGCAACTTAACCAATTTCTTTTGAGATTTAGCTACCTTCTTCTTCTATGTGCCATGTCTCTTCAGATTGTAGGCAATCACGGCCTTTAATATCTCCTATTTCTTGTAGCTCTTAATATGCTTTCTTCTGTTTGCCACCCAAACCTTGCTCTACCATCCATTTGCTCAATCCCATCAAGTATGTTAGATGTTGTTTTCCCTTATCTCTCTTTTTCTCTATCTGACTTGTGAGTATTAGATTCTCCAAACCCTATGTGTCTCTAGAACTTGAACTGTTTTTCCTGATGTTAAGCATTAATTTCATTTTTGTTTCTATCCTCACCAAAAAAGTGCCCTTACTCCCATGTTTGGTTCATGGTATCCTCAGCATCCTTCTGTAGAACCACATTTCAGTTGCTTTAAGCCTCTCTTTTATTTTTGAGGAGATTGTCTTGCATTCACATCCATATTGAAGAAGTGACATCACATAGCAATCTAGTAATCTCTTCTTTGTTTCTAGTGAAATTTTCCTGTCTTAATACTCTACTCAGCTTCTGGAATGCATCCTTTGCCATGCCAATTTGCCTTCATATTGCACTTTTCATCTTTTGTTCGAACCTTTCCCAGGTATTTAAATTTTTGTACCCACTTGATTTTAATATCCCCAACTTGTAGCTGGCATTTTGGGCTCCTCCTTTTACTGATGACCATGCATTCAGTTTTCTAGTAGTGTGCAGAGATTCCTTTTTTTCTGCATTCTTCAGCTACCTTCTGTATGAAGTCTTGTAGTTTCCTTTCTGTTTCTGCTATCAGCACTATATCATCTGCATATCTTGTTCAGACTGTGACCCCCAATAACAAATCTTGTTATAACATCTAGGGCTCTCAAAATTGTTTCACTGTATAAGTTGAATATACTTAGTGAGAAGACACATCCTTGTTTTGCACCCATTTCTATCTTTGTATTTCATTTCCTGTCTGTATGCAGACGGTTTGCTCCCAGTAGAAGTTCTTGATTACTCTAATGTCTTTCCCAAATATGTGGAGGTTGCTGAACATCTCAATCAAGTTTGTGAACATATACTGTTAAATATAAGAGACAATGAATGTCTGTTATGTTTAATCATGAACCATTCTAAACATCGTAGTTTGGCTTTAATTTCAGATGAAAATAAAGACAAAAATTCTCCAACATTTGGATAATTTTCACCTGAAATTAAAGCCAAAATACAATCTTTACAATTGCTCATGATTAAACATAATAGACATTCATTGTCTCTTATATTTAACAGTATACGTTTAGAAAATTATCTGCTGCCTCGATACACTAAATCAAGTTTGTGGTGTACTTTGTTGAATGCCTTTGCATAGTCTATGAATCACAGGTACACATCCTTATGCATTTGTATTGCTCTTTCTGATAATATTCTAAGCATAAATATTGTGTTCCTTGTTCCACTGTCCTTGACTAAACTGCACTGTTCTTGTCCTCTCTTTGGCCTGATTCTGCCATGAGCTCTATTCATCAGAATTCGGATGATGAGTTTTATTATGTGGCTCATTAAGCTAATTGTTCAATGGAGTTCACATTCCTTTGCACCTGGGATCTTAGGCAGTGCTATAAAAATCAATTTGCTTAGGTCTTCTAGTATATTATTGCTGTTGTACATTCCGTATATTATTTGTATAATTTTGACTGTGCCGAAATTATCAAAGTATGTCAGCCTCTTTATTGCAATGTCATCTGATCTAGCCACTTTTTTTGATACAAGTTTAACCAATGCGAATTCCACTTTGGATTTTAATATTTCTGGTCCGTTGGTATCTCTGTGTATTGTTGGTTACTCTCTCATGTTGTGGAAAAAGGTTTCATATGTATTCTTCCCATCGCTGAAATATTTCCTCTCTCTAATATGAGTGTTCCATCCTTGGATTTTATGCATCCTGTTGAGGAACATATCTTTTGTCCTGCTAATTCCCTTATTTTTTTGTGTATGTCTCCTTTATTAGTCAGGCTCAATTTCTCTAATTCTGCTCATTTGTCATTGAGCCATTCCTCTTTAACCTGTCTGCATTTGCTCCTCATTTCCTGGTGTAGTTTTCTGTATACTGTTCCATATCTTGGCATTGTTTTCTGTCTCTTTTGTATCATGTCAAAAATCTCATCAGTTATCCATTCATTTTGTCTTCTATGTCTGTTTTTCTTTGGGACAATGTTGTTTGCTGGTGTCACTAACACTTCCTTTAGTATGTCCATTTTGAGTTTTCTTTTCCAAGTTTTTTTTTTTTTTAATCGTTTCACCCCAAGCAACTATTACGCTTGGGGCTATATAGGGGAAGATAAATAGAAAGAGTGGTTAGATATAGGAAATGTCAGAAGTGGGGTGATAGGTAGTTGGGAGGATGGGAAGAGTGTTTGAAAGAATGGAAGCGAGTTATTGTGTTAAGAGGTGTCTATTGACCTTACATTTAAACTCCTGGAGACTGTAGCCATCAGAGAAGCAGTCATGTGGAAGGGAATTCTACAGTCGGGAAGTACGAGAAAAGAAACTGTTGGAGTAGAAGTTGTGGTTGCATTTTATCGGTTTCACTGTAAAAGGGTGAGATCTAGTTGCTAATCTAGTATCTCATGCAAATTTGTACCTAGGGGGCACCAGTGATCTAAGTTCATCGGAGCAGAAGCCATGAAAGTATTTATAGAAGAGACATAGGGAAGCCACGTCGCGCCGGTGAGAGAGAGACTGCAGGCGGTCTGCCAAGTCAGTATCGATCACATTACAGACCCTCCGCTGTACCTTGTTGAGAAGCCCAAGAAGAATAACAGAGGCACCCGACCAGATATGGCAACAGTATTCAATGCACGGGCAGATGATAGATTTATAAATATGCAGGATAGATTCAGACGGAAAAAACCTCCGGGCCCTGCACAGAGAACCGACTTTCATAGCAGCGAATTTAGCAATTGATTCGATATAGTCATTCCACTTGAGGTCCGCTGAAAGTGTGAGACCAAGGAGGTGCAGTGTTTTCCTCTCTGGGAGGTAAGCCTGGTCCATGCTAATGGGAGGTATGTGCGGTTGTCCATGATGGTTAATTGATAGTAGCTTCGTTTTAGAAGCATTAAAATTTACAAGCCATTTCTTACCCCAGTCCAATACGGATTGGAGGTCCTTTCCAAGCTCGGCTGCAAGGTTAGCTTTGTTGCCCACACCAGATTTTTGATCGAGGTGAGAGTAAACTGTGGTGTCATCGGCGTACATACCTACTTGAGATATTATGGTATCGGGGAGATCATTAATGTAGATCAGAAAGAGCGTAGGACCTAGGATAGAGCCTTGAGAGACACCCGCATTCGTATAGTAGCTCTGGGAGGCATGTCCGTTTAACTTATGTTTGTTTTTCATACAGTCTATATATTTTTCCTGCAGGTTGAGGTCATTCACAAATGTTTTATTGCAGTCTGGGTACTGCACTAGGCTTCTTTAGTCTCTGTAGTTTCATTCTTAGTTTACAAAAGACTGGGATATGGTCGCCTCCACAGACAGCTTTTGAATAAGTTTTGCAGTGAACAACTGCATTCCTGAATCTTCTCTTAATAGTTATATAATCAATTTGATTTTTACTGTCACCTCCTGGACATTTTTATGTTTATAATTGTCTTGGGTGTTATTGAAACCAAGTGTTGGCTATGACCTGGTCATTTGCTATGCACCATTGGACCTATTGTGCTCCTCGGTCATTGAAATTTTCTAGTCCAAACTTGCAGACTGTTACCCCTTCCCTTTACATACTTACCTTGGCATTCAAGTCTCCCATGATAATTTTAATTTCTTGGGTTTTACACTATGCCTTGGCATTGTACAGTATGGAGTAGAAAAATTCTATTTCCTCCTCAGTGCTTTGCATTGACAATGCATAGACTACTATAACAGCTATGTTGAAGGGGTTCCTTTTCAGTTTGAACAAGAGAACTCTTTCAGAAAGCTAGCAATATCCCAGAATGCATTTCTTCATTTTTTTGTCCAGTATTAAGCTGATGCCCTTTTCATTATTTTTACCAATGGTGTATATTATTCTGTGATTGTCACTGATGAAATCTCCGTTTTCTAGCCACCTTGTTTCACATATTCCTACAATGTTGATATTCAATCTGTTCATCTTCTGCTTTAATATTCCAGCTGTCCATAGTTGTTCAGGATTTTGACATTCCATGTTCCTAGAGTAATTTTTTGTTTGGTGTTAACAGTAGCAAGATAATAGTTCTGTTGCTCATATCATTTCTTTCCTGGCGAGGGAACAGCTCTGAGGAATTGTATCCCCTTTAAATATAAAAGTGGACATGTGTGTGTGTGTGTGTGTGTGTATAAAAATAAACACACACATATATATAAATAAACATAAATGTAAAAGTGGATACATATGTGTGTGTATATGTAGACAGTGTATGATAGATAAATTTTCATATAAATTATACAAAACTGAAAATAATACTGACATCTCATTTTAACAGATCTATTTACCAAAATTATGAAAAATTATCCCTAAATACTATACAGTAAATTTATTCAATTAAATCTACATCAGCTTCAATCATGGCCGCCAGACGACTTTGGAATCTTCTGCAACTCTTCTGGATAATCTCCTTGTTAAAGTAGGTGAATGTTTTCATAATTCTTGTCTTCAGTTCATCTTTGGTGTTTCAAAGAGTTTTGTTCACCTTTGCCTCACACATAATAGTCAAGGGGGATAACAGTCTGGGAAGTTAGGGGGTCAGATGTAAGGGGTGATTTGGTTGCAGAAATTGTCAGACAGCCATGACTGGGTTCTTCTGCTTGTGTGGCATGGTGCAGAGTTGTGTTACCAGACATTGGGTCTTGGCCCAGTGCAGTGCTACCTTCTCAAGGCACTTAATATAGTTTGAAACCCTATAGGAAGATGAATGGACGCATAACATCTCCATCACTAGTGATCCATCCAAACACTTTTGTAATCACCACTAAACTCAACCAACTCTTTCCAAATATTCTGCACTGTCCTCAGATTGACACCCAAATACTCTGAAATGTTCATACTGAAGCTTCTGGCATGTGATGCCAAGCAAAAGAACATGCCATTTCCAAATTTCTGGTGGAGTGAATTGTGTCATGATGCTTTTTTTCTCACAGACAGTGCCCAACTGACCCAACTATACTGTGCAGTTGACAAAATCAAAAAGAAACAATGCACATGCATAAAATTAAAAATATAAAATGGTGACAATTTACCCATCGCATCCTGTACATAAAATTTCTTTTTTTTCTATCATTGACTCACTGGAGACAATTTGTGTTTCATTTCCCTTCAACTTTCAAAAGAGGGAATAGAAGAATGATATAGGAAAAGAATGAATGGAAAAATTTTATACAAAAAAGTGAAGGTGAAAGATCTATATAGAAAAAATATTCAAAATAGATGTCTTCTCAGAGACTTTGGAGACAATTTTATGGAAGCTCTGTTTTCTCTGTGACTTCCTTTGACAAGATGATGGATTTGAAAAGAAATGATACAAGACAATTCATCATAGAAGAAGGATGCAAAGGACAAATGAGAAAGTCAAATTTCTGGATAAAAATTGAAGAAATATTAGACAAATGTCGATTCTTATGTATAAGTATTTTATTGGAAGGAGAATTTAAAACTGAGAGAAGATCTAATTCTATCTACAGTTGCGTCCAAAATTAGGGAACAAAAATGAAAAATTTAGTATCTCCAAAATTAATAATCAAAATTATGTGAAATTTTTCCTGATGGTAGACATATATCTACCCAACAATGTTGCTAGTTTTCAGGTTACAGAAAACAATAGAAAGGAATTTATCACATATTTACTGCTTTTCATGTGTTCAAAATTAGGGAACATTAAACAAAAATTTAAGGTTAAAAAGTTTAATCATCCGCTCTTCTGGTAAGTGCCTGTAAAGACAAAGAATCTGATGATTGTTTAATATTACTGCAGCAGTTTTTAATATTACTGCAGCAGTTTTTAATATTACTGCAGAAGTTTCTGCCATGTCTTAATGAAAATAACTTGATTCTTCTACGAAATATGAAATAGTGAAAATTAGAAAGGATAATAATACCATACAACAAATTGCTGATCAGGTAAACCATTCAAAAAATGTTGTTAGCAAAGTTTTCAGGTTATATAATGACAATGGTAACACAACCAATTAGAAGAAACTTGGCCTACTTTAAAAAACAACTGTCAGGCAGGACAGGATAATGCATCTCCTCACATTGAAAGACCATTTTTGAACTGCACGCTGTCCTAAAAGAAAGCCACTGATCAGCAAGAAAAACAAAATTCACAGAAAAGCATGTACTCTAGTCAGAGACTAATTGGTCCAAAATTTTTCTATGAAATTTGATTGGGAGCGATGGCAAGCAAAATGTATGAAGACTAATTGGTGAAGCAATGAATAAAATTGTACCAATAAAACAATGAAGTTTGGTAAAGGTAGTGTAATGGTCTTTGGAATGATTTCTGTGCTTGGAATTTCACTTCTTGAATGTTTAAATATGGGAGTAAGTGCTAGAGTATATAAAAATTTGTTAGAGCATCATGTTGTTTCTGTGTTGCAGAATGGTGGTGTTGACACTCCTGTATTTATGCAGGGTAATGCTTCATGCCATAAGGCAAAGCTCATGATGAATTATCTCGAGGAGCAAGGAATTGAGATTCTTGACTGGCCCGCTCAAAGTCCTGACATAACTCCAATTGAAAACAGATAAGATTGCCTTTAGAGAGAGAGAGAGAGAGAGAGAGAGAGAGAGAGAGAGAGAGAGTTTGGGTTTCTCAAACAGATACTCAGAGAAACCCAAATGTAAAACAACGAATTTGTTCGCCTGAAGAGAGTCAATTTTAGACTCAAAACACGTGTAGCACAAACCATGACAAATTAATACTCCATAACTTGTATGAATACCAAACAATAAATATATATTTTAAAGAAAATGTTCACGGCTTCTCAGACTTTTTATTTTATATATATATATATATATATATATATATATATATATACAAATCATCCGCATATAGGCCTGTTTCACTGTATCACAGCTCATCAGCACAACTAGATTAACCGTTTACTTCAAGCCGGACAGAAACTTGACTGATTTATCATGAGTTGAAGATCCTACCACCAAGCTATTGCCACATAGTAGAGAAAAGCAAATTTCATAGTGTGTAATGTTTTTATAGTAAGTAAATATGCCAGCATTCAAGAGTGTTCAATCCACTAACTGAACCGAAAGTGTTCACACTGATAGCCGAAGAACATAGCATAAAGCTGTAAATAGTTACTTTTATGAAATTTCCCTTTCTCTACAGTGCTCAATTTTATATATATATATATATATATATATATATATATATATTTCCTTATGTATGTATCTTTCTCTTTCTCTCTCTCTCTCTGTCTCTCTCTCTCTCTCTTACACTATATATATATATATATATATATATAACATAAGTGGTTTAAACTAATAGATATATATTTCTCAGTTTGATATTTACTTTTAAAAACTGCTCAATACAGAAGTAGGGTAGAAATATATAGTTATTATTATTATTATTGAGTTGCAGTATGCTATTATTATATTAATAATATTTTCATAATAATAATAATAATAATAATAATGATAATAATAACTATATATATATATATATATATATATATATATATATATATATAAATCATCCACATACTCATCAGTGGAGCTAGATTAATTGTTTGCTTCAAGCTGCGACAGAAACCCAGCTGATTTATCACCAGTCAGAGATCTTAAACCCAAGCTGTTGGTGCATGGCAAAGAAAGGTAGATTTCATAGCATGTAACATTTTTACATGAAAATATGCCAGCAGTCAAGAGAGTTCAATCCAGTAACCAAACTGAGAGCATTCAAAATGATAGACAGAAAGCATAGCATAAAGCCATAAACGGCTACTTTTATGAAATTTCCCTTCCTCTACAGTGCTCAATTTTATATATATATATATATATATATATATATATATATATATATATATATTTCCTCATGTATGTATGTCTCTCTCTCTCTCTAACACTATATATATATATATATATATATAATAACATAAGTGGTTTAAACTAATAGATATATATTTCACAGTTTGATATTTACTTTTAAAAACTGCTCAATACAGAAGTAGGGTAGAAATATATAGTTAATATTATTATTATTGAGTTGCAGTATGCTATTATTATATTAATAATATTTTCATAATAATAATAATAATGATAATAACTATATATATGCCTTTCTCTCTTTTACTATCTCTATATAAAAATGTCTTTCTCTCTCTCTCTCTCTCTCTCTCTCTCTCTCTCTCTCTCTCTCTCTATCTCTCTTATACTATATACATGTGTGTGTGTGCTTGTAGGTAAGGAGAGAGGTAGGATTATGTTTATATTTATGTATGTTGATACATATGTAAAAATCTGTTTCATTGTGCATGTATGTCTTACACCCAAAATCAAAGTGAAACACTGATTCTTGTTTGATCACTGGAGTTAAGCAGTGTCGAGCTTGACCAACACTTAGTGGGGGACTGCTTGGAATTACCAGGTGCTGTTAGAGATTGCCTACATTCTGAAATGTATTTCATATTGATGTAGATGTGCAGAGATATTAGTTCATAAGTATGTAAGCATCTTTCAATCTGTTTATACATATGTTTGTATATACTTTCATTAGAATCTATCAGTCTACATAAATGCGTGAGTGTGTGTATGTGTATGTATATACATATAAATGTATATATGTGTGTGTGTATACAGTATCTATAGAGATCTTAATTAATATGTATGTATATAGGCATCTTTCATTCTGTTCATGTCTTCATTTGTGTATACACCCATAATAATTTATCAGCCCTTATATGTATGTATGTATGTATGTATATATGTGTGTGCCTGTGTGTGAGTATATATAAGTGTGTGTGTGTGTGTGTGTGTGTGTGTGTGTGTGTGTGTGTATGTATACACATGTACCTTGTGCAAATTAATTGAAACAAAATGAATAATGTCTTCCTTTGATCTTTCACACTTTCCCTGATCACATATACATCATTTCTTGGTTTTATTTTTCTCTTCCAACCACATTTTCCTTAACGTTTTGGACTGATAGACCCAGTTTGTTTCTTCGCCTTGATGACACGACTGTCAGTTGAAAGGCCAACCCCAACAATATTTGCAATCTCTCTGTAAGACTTGCCAGTGTGTTCATTCAGCATTACAATTTTTGTACACTCCCTTGTAGTAATGTTCATTGCAGACAATGGTCATAGGACAACTACTCGACAGTCGAGACAATAGTGTCTGGGTATGATAAAAATCTGATGCATTCATGGTGGATGCAAAATTTTCCAAGGCCAAACAAACTTCATCATACATCCCAAAAATAGATTCCTATTACTGCACACTATTACAAATGATATAATATGAGGAAAAAATAGAAATCAATTGCACCCTGTCGCTCAAGTGGGTCTAAAACTGACCGTATCATGAAAGAAAGGAAACTAAAGCAGTTATTTCAAATAATCTACACAAGGGTATACATATATATATATATATATATATATATATATATATAATTTTTTAATTTATTTGTTTAAACATTATTTATAATGGATACTCATATTTGTGTAGATAGTCTGCCTTTTTTATAAATAAACAGTAGATTTATTTATATCTACTGACCTGAATACTGGAGAAATCATGTTAGGAAAATATGTGTCCTCTAATTTTATTTTTATTTCTCATATTTTCCTAAACGGGGTATGAATATATATCTATACAGCTCAGCATGTGCCAAAACACACTGTCCTTTTTTTACAATTATGGTTGTGTTGTTTCTTTTCTGTAACAGTAAATTTACTTCTTCTGGACTTGCCATTTTGCTTTTGTTTATACACACCTTCTCCCCTTGTAGCAAAAGACATTGTTATGAGGGTCTGATCTGCCTTTCCATTAGTGCTGATGGGCTCAAATTTCACCCTACATGTGTGATAGGCCTATAGCTAAAAAGCATTTTTGATAAGAATACCTCAATATTCTCATTATTATGTTAAAATACCTTCAAAGTCATTTTCACAAATTGAACCATTCTCTTCACTATTCCGTTAGGCTGTGGATGGTATGGTGGTGTCTTATATGAGACGCATCCAATCTATCTTAACCTGATACACAAACTTTCATTTCAAAACTCAAATGCATTGTCTGTAGCTACTGTTTGAGATATTCCATTTCTCAAAAACACAGTTTTTAAAACCTGTTTTACTGTGGCTACTCTTCTATCCTTTACTTTGTTCCCCTCTGGCCAACCTGAGTGTCTACTAGTATTAAAAATGACCCCCAAATCCTTGATATGCGCATGGTCCATGTGCATTCTACTCCAGGGCTGTGCTTCCTTAGGCCACAAATTAATTTCTGCCTGAAACTTCTTATGTCACTATATTTTAGACACCTCCTAATATACTCCTCAACATCCTTCAAATATCCTGGACACCATGCTTGTAGTTTTAACCTTCTCTTTGTTGCCATTACACTGCAATGCACATCATCTTGTACTACTCTCAACACATCTTTTATCAACACTCATGGAGCTACTACTCCATCTTCATTATATACTATTCTATTCTCTATAGTCAACTCCTTGAATCGTCACTCTACCATTGAGCAATTGCTCTATCTGTTACTTCTTATTCTTTACATCACTCTGCTTAACACTGGATCGTGCTCGGTTTCCCTTTTAAGTCTATTTTAGGAAGCAAGTCTGTCTCCACCCAGTGTATTATTCTATTCTCACCAGATTTGTGCTTTTCTTCTGTTCCATTCATAAACTGTAACCCTGACAAGGCATTCACATGAGTTTTTCCTTTCATATATATTATGCCAAAATCAAACACCATGATTTTTATCAGTCAACACAGTATTCTTGAAGATGTAACCTTTGGTAATTCTATCCTCTGGTTGAAAATAAATTCCAACAGTTTGTGATCTCAATTTAAAAAAATTTTACCTAACAAAAAATTTTGTGCCCTCTCCATACTCCAAACAATCGCTAATACTTCTTTCATAATATTTGAATAGTTAATCTCTGCCAGCATTAACCTCCTTGATAAATACATAATTGAATGTTCATTGCATGATAAAATGGCAGCAATTGCTTTCTCACTTGCATTTGAGGTTATAGTTATTTCTTTTTTAGAATCAAACACTTTTATTATCTGTTTTCTCTACATGATTGTCTTTATTTCTTCAAAAGTATTACTTTGCCTTTGCAGCCACTCAAACTCACTGCTCTTCTTGTGTAACTCTGCAAATGCCTCAATTTTTTTTACTATACCTTGGAATATATTTGCTGTAGAAGTTTATCAATCTAAAAAAAATACTAATTTCTTATTTGTTAAAGTTGCTATATCTGTAATCTACTTTGTCAACCTCTCATGTCCTTTTTTGATATCTGATAGCCCAAATACATTGAATTCTTACAATCAAAATTGCATTCGTCACTGTTCACTGTTAATCCTGCCTTTTTTAATCTTGTTAATATTTGTTCAAATTTATGCTTGAATTCTTCCTTGTCTTTTGCTCCTCCCTTTATATAATCCTGATATATACATATGTTACTTGCTTTTCTGAATAACACTTCTTCAGTCAATTTCTGAAAAATGAGAGTTGAGGTTTTAATCCCAAAGGGTAGATGAGTCCATCTTAGCAGACCTATAATTGTGGTGACTTCTTTAAACTTCTCATCAATCTCAATTTGGTTGTGTGCAAACTTAAGATCAATTTTGGTAAAGTATTCTATATTTAAGATGTGCATTGTGGTGCAGTGGATATTGACTGGGAACAACAAATCGGGGAGCCGAGTTCAAATTCCAGTTGAATTCCTTGCATTCACTTACGCACAAACAAATACCCTTGGGAAAAGTATTAATCTGTCTTTTCCTTCCAGCTATGGGTTAAATAACAGGACAGATTGGGTTTTATAGCCTTGGCTGGCAACCAGTCTACTGCAGAAAGCAATGGCAACCTACTGCGGGATAATCTTCTGCCCAGTCAGTCATGTATCTTTTAAGACATGATTGCCCAAAGCATGTATCACATATAGCACTTAACTGACTGACTGATTCTATATTTGCCAGCATATGGCTTGCAATTTCAGTATTCAAAAATGAAAATGAATCTGAGCATATTTGGTGATTTATTCCTACCTTGTAGTCACCACATATCCTTAAGTTTCCACCTGTTTTTTTTATTGCCACAATAGGTGATACCCATTTGCTTTATACCCTTTCAACAATCTTATTCTACTTTCTTGTGTCTCCATGGAATTTATCAGTGTTGCTGTGTCCGCCTTTAATATATTGATTTCTAACAATCCATGATCCTTACGATATACTACTACCACAATTGAAATTACTTCAAATCACATACCAGTTTCAAAGGTGACTGAAAGAAACTCATTGTCTTTATGGTTGATCTATGAAATCGCTTTAATTTCACATAGTTTATTTTTAGTTTGGGTTATCCCAACTTAATCCAAAACTTCTTTGGTATTCTGCCCGTGTATTGAATACTGCTGCCACATCTGGTCGGGTGCCCCTGCTGTTCTCCTTGGGGTTCTTGACAAAATCCAATTGAGAATCTGTAATGTGATCGATACACCACCCCCATCCTCGGTATCCTCATCCGTCTATTACCCTCCTCCTGACATTTCCTGTAACTAACCCCTCTTTCTCATCTGTTTCCTCTATGTAATCCCCGCAAAACAGTGGCAGTAGAATGCCTTGCTTGGTGTGAGATGATTAAAAAAAACATTACTTCGCTATTAGTATCTACTTGTATATTAATTATTCTTATACTCTCTCAACCTTTAGTTTGTGCATTTACTGCAAATATATACTAGCTTTACTTTTCTTCTTCAGAGGATGTTTTTACTGTTTGCATTTTCTCTACTTCTTGTATTTACATACACTCTGAAAATGATTCCTTCTTCCACAATTCAAGCATAGCTTCCCCAAAGCTGGACATTTGTATTTGTTTCTATCATGTGTTCTTCCACAATATTTGCATTTCACTCCAAACTTAGTTGTATTCCTCTTATACATTTTGAGCTCTTCTTTCAGTTTATTGAATTCTTTTATTAACTTCAGCTGTTGTAAAAATTCTATATTTGTGTCCAGATTCATTCAGCTGCTATGCATGCAGTCCAACATTTTTCACTTCTGACTTGGGTCATGTAATTCCTCAATCAACCTTAGAAGAATCAATTCATCTTCCACTGATTCTTAATTTTTTGAACTCACAATATTTAGCTTGCTCTTTAAGCTGATGCAAATATTGCATCACAGATTCCTCTGGACACTGCCTTGCTTCTAGAAGCTTGGTCCTCCAATTTTTTCTTTGGTCTAATATTCTTTTTAATGACACTGACAATTTCCTCAAAAGTCATTTGTTCTAAATCTTTTGGGTAAGACATGGTAGAAATTTTCTTTAGAGCCTCACATCTCACAGTAGCCAAAAACAAATCCTTTATTTGATTCTCTCTGCCTTCCATCCTCAAGTCTTTTAATTTCTTAACTCTTGCCAATGCCACAAAAGCTCACATCCAAAATTCAACAAGCTCTAGATTGTCCAACAAACCCAAGAATCCTATCAGTGATGTCATAGTTGAGTTTTGTATAACTCTGTGCATATCCAAAGTCATGATGTAATTCTGCGTGTAGCAATATTCGTGATGTAGCTCTCCTTGTCAAGAGTGAGGCTATGAATTGCTGCCTGGCCTGTCAGCTACTCACTGCTTATATAGTGCCAGGCTCATTTGCATGGGGTGCTACAAACATGTTGTACTAGACAATCTTTCTCTCCAGAATCTCTCTTGTATATTTAAAAGTCTACCATTCCTGATTTGAATATCGCTGTCACATCTGATCAGGTATGCCTGCTATATCTTTAGAGTTTTTTTTTTTAAATTCAAAGTAGAATATCCACTTCAATCACTTTCCCACTGCTATGATGTTGCTTCTTTGTACCTTTTCTTTAAATATTTTCCTGATAATAATTTTGATGAACTCTTTGCTATGTTACCTAGACTTTATGAATTTAAGTGCAGTACTAGATTGGCAACAAGGTCTCATCAATTTACAGTTTAAGTGGCTAGATAAACCATAACTTCTATGCTAATATTTTCTTCTATTGCACTCCTTGTTTGTGGAGGCATGGTAGAGTAATGAATAGTGGCTTGGATTAAGGAATCGGAGAGCTGAGTTTGAATTCCAGTCAAATTCATTATGTTCACTTTTGTGCAAATATCTTTTGAGAATCCATCTCTTCTCCCCCGACAAAATAGCAAAAGAGATTGGGTTCTATAGCCTTGGTTGGAAACCAATCTACTGCATTAAGAATTGGCAACCTACTGTGGGACAATCTTCACACCACATGCAGTTGGGGACCACTTAGAGAGCCAAAAAGTCTCATGAGACTTCTAGATAAGAAGCAAACTCAATCTACCAAGGATGAATGCCACCACAAGTACAAGCAAGTACTTCTTGCTTGTGAAAATCTTTTTTGGTTTCTTTTACTCATACACTCAGTAACCTCTTGTATCTTAGTGGCTTTATTGCCAGGCTTGGGGTGAAATGATTAAAAGAAATCTATCCATGAATCTTTCTTTGTTCACTGTTTTATTTCAAATTTATCCTTCCCTAAATATAACTATAGAAAAATATATAGATATTTAAAAATGGATATTCGTGCAAATGAACAGAATATGGCAAAGAAAGGGAGGTGAAAAGAAAATGACTCATCTGATTTATTAAATTTAATTCCACATTCAGAGTTTTTTGCATTTTCAGATCAAGTGTAAATAGAATCTTTTGAAAATATTAATCTATTTAGCAAATAAAGTACAAAAAAAGCAGTTTGTCAATACTTCACTGAATCTGAAAGTGTTTGTTGAAAAGGCTTAGTGAAAAGTAAAGAACCTGAGATTATTAAAAATTTGTCCTTTTCATTGAAAGTTATTTGTGAGTGCTCAGTTTTAGAAGCAAAATGGTTCCTTTTTCAATCTCTTTTTGATCTGGCCTACCTTGTTAATAAATAAAATTTAAACACTATTATATGGCTTTCTGTTCAATCAAAATGTCATTAATATATCAGCCAGAATGAGAATACAAGTCCATGTAAAGAGACATACTAATGATAATTCCTCATCTCAAAGATTCTGCCAAAAGAGGAATAATGAAATTGATCAGTTTTAGAGCAATCAATTGTAACTTTTGTTTTTGCTTTGATCAATATAGTTTTATTAACCACTTTAAAATGCTAAATCTAACAATAGAGATATTAACTACACAAAAAACAAACTTCATCAAGGGAAATATATACATTAAATATTTAAATATTTTAGATGCATTTCAAAATATTTATAGACATTTTTATACTAAACTACTCAATCTAAGATCCTAACAGGTGCTACCAATTTAGGTCAGGTTTGACCTATGAATAACAGTATTAAAGAGGTGGATCCATGTTCCTCACAACCTCCTAATCAGAGGCCTTGCTGCTGGATACAGTTTACCATCATACCCAGAACCTACTGTTTGTAAATAAACAGAGATGTGTATTTGTATCTTCTTTTCTCTTCATGTGCCATGTCCCTTCAAGCTGTAGACAATTGTGGACTTCTACTTGGCTCTGTCTCTTGTTATTCTTAATATTTTTTCATCTTAAAATTTCTTCTGAATCCTGCTCTGCTATCCATTTCCTCAGGCCTATCAAATATGTCTCACACTGCTTTCCCCGTCTCTCTTTTCTTCTATCTGTCCTGTGAGTATTAGATTTTCCAGGCCCCCCTTCCTTATTATGAGTCCCAGGAACCCCAGGTGTCTCTTCCTGATGTGAAGTATGAGTTTTCTTCTGGTTTGCATCTTTTCCAACACGTCGTTGTTGCTCATGTGCTTGATCCATGGTATTCTCAGCTACTTTCTGTAGAAACACATTTCTGCTGCCTCGAGCATCTCCTTTATCTTTGAAGAGATCGTCCAACATTTGCTGCCATTATGGACAGATATCACATATCAGTCCAGCACTCTTTTCTTTGTTTCCAACAAGATTTTCCTGTTTTTCAGTACTCTGGTTAGCTTTTGTAATGCATCTGTGGTCATGCCAATGCATCTTTGGATTTTCAATGTCACACTATTAATCCTCTGTCAGAACACTTTGTAGGTATTTAAATTTCTTTGTGGACTACTTTATAGGTATTTAAATTTCTTTGTGGACTACTTTGTAGGTATTTAAATTTCTTTGTGGACTACTTTGTAGGTATTTAAATTTCTTTGTGAACTACTTTGTAGGTATTTAAATTTCTTTGTGGACTACTTTGTAGGTATTTAAATTTCTTTGTGGACTACTTTGTAGGTATTTAAATTTCTTTGTGGACTAACTAAAATAACATTTATGGTAATAAGAAACATTGACGAAGTAAATTCTTTCCTAGTTTTGAAATTCTATCTGAGATCCTGTGTTGCTTTATAATTCTTCCTTTAGCTACAAATTGGCAGCTAAGTGCCTCCTCTTTAAGAACCACTGAAATAGAAAATTCTACTAACTGTTAAAGCCTGTGAAACTGTCTTATAAAAATTGCTGGAAGATATTCAGATATTGTAATAAACATAGCTTTAAATACAAGCAACAATCATTTAAATAAATCATTACCTATTTTGCTCTTCAAGAAGAATAAAAACAAATGATCACAAAAATAGATTCTCTCAGACGATTTTATTTTATTGTTTGTGGATTCCAATATCGGTGGAATTTAAGGACTTCATAATTAGGTCAAATGATAAATTCTCAAATCAGCAAGAATTATACTTTGTAATGAAGAGAGGCAATTTTATGAGACTTGTAGAATGTCTTCAGCAGGAAAAAAAGAATTGTCAAGAATAAAAATACTTTTTTTCTCTGTTTTTTGACTGTTAATGTTTCAGTCATATAGCATAGGATATATATATGTTTATAAGAATAAAAATAGAATTTTATTGAGATCTACCTTAAAATTTAAAACTTATCCTTTATTTTTATATATCCCAAAATTCCTATAACATTTTTTTCCTTTTATTATTTATTAAAACAAAAAAAATTTTTGGTAAATTTTTAACACTATAATAATTAAATAATATATAATGTATTGGTTCCTTTCTCTTCCATCCCCCTTTCTTTCTTTTTCCTCCCTTGCTTTCACTATCAATGTCATAGTCAGTCGTTACCTTGGTTACTAAGAAAATTTCTATATCTTATTTTCCGTTAACTTCTCACTGTCCTCCCTTTTTGTTTTTTTTTTCTTTTCTTTTCCCCCTTCCACTTCAACCCCTGTGACACAATTTTATTTTAACTTTTTAACTATTGATTCTTGCAGAAGCATTGTAAAGTTTTCTAATATCGAGTTATCAATCTCTGTGTCTGCTTTTTCCTGTTTCTTACATTTTGCTGACAAATTCAAATAAATTTTTTTAAATTCCACCCTTTTTAACTTCCTGTGCATGGATATGTTTTTGGGCTTCTTCCAGTATAGAAATGTTGTAATATATTTGAATTAATAAAGTTTTTGTTTTTGACCATTGCTGATGAAGCAAGAATTTTTTAGCTGAAATGGCCATATGACAAAATTAAATTTCGAAATATTTGAATTACTTTATATATATATATATATATATATATATATATATAAAGCTTTTTGAATTTTCCTTAAGAAAAGGTCACTGACAAAGAGAGAAATGATCATACAACACATGTGATTTTTGAAATTTTATTTTAAAAAATATACATATTTTGCTCTGTAAATAGATAAATCTATTTGCATCAAACCCTCTGACTGGATCAGTTTTAATATTAATAAGATTGATATTAATAGGATCTTCCTTGGGATTTTACATATATGCCACTTTCTGTTTGGATTTAAATATATATATATATCAAGTTGGGATCAAATACATATCAATATAAATCAGAATTTGGTGGTTTTATGTAATAACAAATAGGAAATGTTTTATCAATCTAACATATTTCATTTTTATGAAACTTCAGCAGAGAATGAGATACAAGATAAAGATTTCCTATTAGTTTATCATATACATACATATGAAGGAAAATTTACACTCTCACACCCTGAAAGAATGGTAGACTTTGAAAAACGGTAGCTACTTTAGCATATACGCATCGTCCATTCAGCAATGAATTAAAACACTCTCAGCTATTGGGCATGTATAATGATAATATGCATACTAAAAAGTCTGCCTCCTTCTACCGAGCACCCATAGCTTAGAGGTAGAATCGCTGACTGATGCCAATTCGGTCGGGTTTCAATCCTGGGTTAAAAAGCAATCGGAGTCTAATTGTACTGATGAGCTGTGATACAGCGAAACAGATCTGTCTGCAGATGACTATATGAAGGAAATATTTATCTATAATTTAGCACAGACAAGTATATATACTGCAAATATATAGCTACTTATTAGAATTTTAATGTTTATTTACATTTTAACTTTGTTCTGTTGTCCTCAGCTTTATTTCCATATTCTCAATGTTTTGGATGTTGTTCTCTCAGCCTTCTTCAAGTGCTTCGAATTATGAACAAAACTTATTATCTTGATCATTTCATGTTCCATGTACCATGCCACTTTCAGATGTCATTTAGTAATCTTCCTTTAACTCAACTATGTAAATTATTTATTCACCTGTAGCCAGATATTGAACTTACAACTCTTTGGGTCAAGTTACTGGACCTAAACAACACTTTTATCTTCTGGGCCATGTGTCCTTGAGGACATCAGTGTATGAAATTTTTGAAGTTATAAACCTAATGTCTCAACAAAACTTTTTAAGGAGCTGATATTGCAATCTTTGATGCTAATGATTTCTCTAGGACGTCATATTACTGGTTCCCATATTGTATTCATTTCTATGTTTGACTGGCTTAGGAGATTTTTTGTGGTGTGGCATATGCACTGATTTCTTAAATATTTTGTGAACATTGCAATAAAGATAAGTACAAAAGTTTGAATAAAGTAAATAATGTAAATACTACCACATCCTAGAAGCTTTCGGCTGACACAAGCCATTATCAAAGATTACAATTATATTTGGTGTATTAAACAGTAGATGGATGAACAATAGTAGTAGGCATCTATTTTATTTGCATGGAAGATTTTCAAAGCAATGACGAGCACATGCCTGCATGCTGGAAGCAAAAATCACACGATAACTTGACCACAAAAGAGTGGTGGGTGAGAAGTATTAAGTATGGAAAGCCATTGGGATAAACAATCGCTTCTGTTATCTATTATATATATATATATATATATATATATATATATATAAACTTAAAGAGAGATTATTTTCAATTGCATGTTTTATTGAAAGTTGTCATGAATGTTTAGGATCAATACAACTCCCTTGTGGTGACATGATACTTGGCCTTGCAATTGGATTCGAGCTTAGTTCATCGCACCTTTTGCTTCCAACAAATTTGATGAGGTCACAAGGTGCAAAGGAATAAAAATTTATTTCTTTGCTTTGCATTTGAGCAGGAAATGAGAGCAGCAGAAAGCAATCTGAATTTGAAATGATTTTCTAACTTTCATTTCCTGATGAACCTATTTTGCACGTCAATCTGTTAAAACAAACATTCTCATATACATATATCAGACATATGTTTTGCAACATATACTTATATATGTATATGCATATTGTTTATATATTTTGACATATATATGTGCGTGGGTATATATAATTCTGAATATTATATGTAAGTAATCAGTACATATTTAAATAGTTTTATATAAATAAATATATTTAGACATTGATGCAAATATATATATATATATATATATATATATATATATATATATATATATATACTCCCTTTGGTATACTTGCTTTTCTGATGACTACAACCTCCAGGAGTTTAAATGCAATGTCAATACCCATCTCTTATCCACTTGACTCCAGTTCTTTCTACATCACCCTGTATATCTTGTTCTTTTTCTTTTCTCTCTACCTTTGCAATTGTCTTCACACCTGTGTTCCCATCCTTCTCTTGTCCTTTCTCTGACACATACCTTCTGTAACTGGTTCGTCTTTCTCTTCAGTCTCCTCCTGTCTAATCTTTTACTCTTATATAACCCCCCCGGTGCATCAGTACCATCTGCTTGAGGTGAAACAATTAAAAAAAAATGTATATATATATATATATATTTATTATAAATTATGTTTTAGAACATGTACATTATTTTTTAATATATGTCCTCGACAATCATATGTTTGTTTCAACATTGAGCACCCAACATTGAAACAAACATATGATTGTTGAGGACATATATTAAAAAATAATGTACATGTTCTAAAACATATTTAATAATAAATATTCACAGCTCTATACATCATATATCGAGCACTGTTTTAAATTAATGTTTTGGACCGAAAATTTCTTTCTTCGTTCTGTACCCACTTGGATATATATATATATATATATATATATATATATATATATGCTATGGAAATTAACGAAGATTAACGAAACTTGGTTATACAAAACTGACAATTCGAAATGATTTGTTTGAACATTCTGTTTTTAATTAAATAGTATTATATATTTATATCTATGGGATAGATATGGTTATTGCACTGAATCAAAACTTGTGTTACATAGGCTTGATTAAAACCGCATTTAGACTGATGGTCATTCGTGGTCAAGAGGTCTAAGGTGTGCCAGATCATATGGTAGCTTCCTCTATGTGGATTGGGGTTGCAAGTTCAAATCCTGCTGAATGACACACATTTTCAAAATAAAAATTTATCTTAAATAATCAGGCTGGTAGATATAAATATATAATACTGTTTAATAAAAAATTAATATATATTTTTCATTTTACACCCATAGCCCAGAGGTAAAATTGCCGACTGATGCCAATTCGGTCAGGTTTCAATCCTGGGTTTAAAAGCAATTGAAGTCTAACTGTATTGATGAGCTGTGATACAGCGAAACAGATCTGTCTGCGGATGACTATGTATATAAATATATACTTTTCATTTGTTATGCGATCTAGGTTTCTACCATGTGAGGCCTTCAGGCTAGTCGCAAAAACTGATTTTACTGTTTTTTTAAGAATGCTCATGTGAGGGGGACTTTTTTGAATGCTCACCTAACAGGGATTTTTTGAACATGCAATTTTCAAAATTAGAAGAAATTGTAATGTTTTCATCCATGGTTGTATGAACCTAATAGGCATTTTATGGTATGGTTACACTTAGTCATAATTTCTGTTCTTTCATTGAATAATTCACTTTTGTTTGGGAATAACATAATAGCTAACTTTTCTTCCTGGCACAGTCTACATATTTTGCCACCGTTGTAAGGCTTGGCTGTTTTCACTATACTTCATGTTTTGTCTGGGTCTTTTCCATATTTTGATTTAATATATAGTAGTATCCTTGGTAATTTGTTTGGTTAATTCCACAGGGGATTGTAATTTGATGAGAACTCAATGTTAGAATTTAACAGAGTATTATAATGAAAGGAAATGAATGATTATAATGGTTATAATGATATTATCTGCCAGGGACAGATGCCATCTATACTTGGAGAAAAAAATTGTAATAATGAAATATAAAAATCCTAGTGAACTATTGAACCAGAGGAATGAACTCATTTTCAAATGCAGACACAAAAATAGATTAAAAATTCCATAACAAAATTGAATTTACACTTAAATGTTTTATTTGGCCCAAAACTGACAAATGAATTTACTAAAATTCATAATTGTCTAAAACCCATAAACATTAATTTTAATTTAGAAAAAGTTGTACTAACATTATGATGTTTATAGATATATGTATGTGTATGTGCATATATATATATATATATATATATATAGGTGTGTATGTGCATATGTGTGTATATGTATATAATTTATTAAAATTTTATTTATCTACATGTGGGTGTATACACATGTAAGTATTTACCTTGTTATAAACAAGTAGGTGGGCACGTAAAGATTTTATATTCAAATTATACTCCTTAAAATAGCCCTCCAATGTCTTCCTTCATATAATGCTTATGCAATACCCCATTAAAGGCTTTATATTTATTAGTTTATTTTTATTGTTTAATTTCTATTATTATTATTATTATTATTATTATTAATGTTTATGAATTATTATTATTATTGTTATTATTAATAATCATAATAATTAAGGTTTTTCTTTTTCTTTTTTTATCATCTTTAACATTGTTATCATACTTGACAGTAATATTATTGTCATAAAACTAAAAAGAATATTATTTAATAGATGAAGATAATAATATTGCTGTAGGAATAATTATAAAAATCTAACAATTCAATTCTTCTAGTGAAAATATGGCCCCTAAATTTACTGTCATGTATTTGAGAATGATCAACTGAAAGTTCAATCCAAGGCCATCTTATCACCTGGGATAAAAACGCAGCTTTCAGGGTGTCTTCACCTGTCCCCACATGATTCCTCTCATCTAGATAAATCTAAGCCATTTATTCTTGGGAAAAGTTTTGGTCTGAGGAGCTGGATATTTATAAAATATCTACAAAATAAATTATCATGAATAGATTTGTAAATTCGTCCAGTTTATTTTCATCTCTCTCCCTCTTCCTCTTTCTCTCTCTCTTTCTATATATATATATATATATATATATATATGTGTGTGTGTATTTATATATGAATATTTTTCAGATAATAATAAAACAATGTTTAATGTAATATAAGAGAGCTATAAATTATATATTAATAAATATACATATTATCCTACATCTATAGCACGACAATTTCCAGGTGCCTATTACGAAATTAGAGCATGAAGAAACTTTGAGTTGTGTTATAGATGCAGAATAATATGTATATTCATAAATATATATCTATATTGTATGTATGTTCATTAATATATATATATATATATATATATATATATATATATGTATTTATATATGAATATTTTTCAGGTAATAATAAAACAATGTTTAATGTAATATAAGAGAGCTATAAATTATATATTAATAAATATACATATTATCCTACATCTATAGCACGACAATTTCCAGGTGCATATTACGAACTTAGAGCATGAAGAAACTTTGAGTTGTGTTATAGATGCAGAATAATATGTATATTCATAAATATATATCTATATTGTATGTATGTTCATTAATATATATATTTATATATGTATGTATATATTTCACCTAAGAACCTCAGACCAGCAGTATATCTTCCTGCTTCCAAAGAGCAGACTGGGATTCATTCCATGATTTCCTGTGTGATGTCTCTTGGAAGACTGTGCATCAGAGGTCACCTCTTGGGTTAAGGTTGGCATCAATGCTTTCATCCCAGCCAAGAAGTTGCAACTTAAATCCCATTCATCCACCTGGTTCTCTCCTGCTTGGTTGGCCACCATCACCTACTAAAATCACTTCTCCTGGCTTTACAGGAGCCACACGTCGGACCATAACAGGCAATGAGCGCAAGAAGATAGTTAATGAAACTAATCTGCTGTTTTTTTGCCAGAATAAAGCAGCACATAGCATCCCGTAAGTTCAGCCCTAAAGATGTGGTGGCTCTGTAAAAGTGTAGTAAATAACAGTAAACCCTCAATTCCCACTCTAATCAATGAATTTGAGGTCCTCACCTCTTCCACAGACAATGATGAGTGCATTGCTCGCAGATTCTTCACTAACTCAACACTGGATTTGTCTGGAGTATCTATACCTGATTTCCCACCTAGAACTGAGGCCCAACAGAATGACGTCCACATTACCCCTTTGCTGGTCTCTAACATAAATTGAAATCTTGACCCCCATAAAACAAGCAGAGGTGATGGAATCCCAATCATTGTCCTGAAGAAATGTGTCCCTGAACTGTCCTCTCCAAACTCTGTAACTACTGCTTCTCTGCTTCTTGTTTTCCTGCCTGCTGGAAGTCTTCCTCTGTGGTTCCTATATTTAAGAATACTGGAGAACTCTCTAATTATTGCCCTATCAGCTTCCTATCAATTTTTGGCAAAGTGTTGAAACCACATTCAACAGCTCACAGCCCACAGTCTCTTCTCTGACAAATAGCATGCTTTCTGCTTCACCAGGTCTACTGCTGATATGCTAATGACCATCACTGAGTATATGCACTAGACTCTCAACAAGAACAGCAAAGCTCGAACTGTTGCCTTGGATATCTCTAAAGCATTTGACAGAGTCCGGCATGCTGGCCTTTTACACAAGATGCCGGGTTATGGTATAACTGGACAGTTGTTTGACCTAATCCAGTCATTCCTTTCAAATCATGCTATGAAGGTAGTATTGAATTGACATGCCTCCTGATACTGTCATATAAACTTGGGTGTCCCTCAAGATTCTGTTCTAGGGCCTGCGCTTTTCCTGATATTCATTAACAATCTCCCTGATGTAATCAGATCTCAAGTAGGTATATATGCTGCCAACACCACAATTTACTCTTGCCTCAATCAAAAATCTGTTGAAGCTAACAAAGCAAACCTCGCTGTTGAGCTTGAAAAGGACCATCAATCTGTAGTGGACTGGGGTAAGAAATGGCTCGTGAATTTTAATGCTTCCAAAACAAAGCTGCTATCTATCGCTCCTACCCCATATTAGCATGGATCAGGCTAGCCTCCCTGAAAGCAAGACACTGCGCCTCTTTGAGTTAACTCTCTCAGCAGACCTCAAGTGGAATGACTATATCAAATCCATAGCTAAATTTGCTGGTAAGAAGGTCAGTTCACTGAGTAGGGCCAGAAAGTTTTTCCCGTCTGAATCCATACTGCACATATATAAATCTCCCATCTGCCCATACTACTGCAACATCTGGTTGGGTTCCCTGCTATTCACTTCAGGGTTCTTGACACAATCCAGTGGAGAATATGTAATGTGATCAATCCCAACTTGGCAGCTCAGTCCATTTCTCACCAGCATAATTCGGGTTTCCTATGTCTCTTCTACAAATACTTTTACGACTTCTGCTTTGATGAACTTAGCTCACTGGTGACCCCTATATATGAATTTACTCAAGCTACTAGACTAGCAACTAGGTCCCACCCTATAAACAGTGAAACCAATAAAATGTAACCATTACATCTATTTTGGTAGCTTCTTGTACTTCCCACTTGTGGAATTCTCTTCTATAAATTTTTGCTTTCCTGACAGCTACAATCTCCAAGAATTTAAATGTAAGGTCAATAGTCATCTTCTATCTCACTGACTCACATCCTTCCTTCTTTTCTTCGTCCACTCCACTCTCATCACACCAGTATTCTTATCCTTCTTTTACCCATTTCCTGACACCTCCTATAACCTGTCCTTCTTTTTCATCACTTTCCTCCTGTGTAATCCTCTGTACACCAGTGGCAGTGAAGCTGCCTTGCTTGGAGTGAAATGATTAAAAGATATATATATATTTATTATTTTTATATATATGTCTTAATAAATATATATACTATAATATACATATTAATAATTATACATATTATTGTACATCCTTAGCTCAACTCAGAGTTTCATGCACTAAGTTCATACTATGCACATGATTATTGCATAGTGCATGAATCTTTGACTCATTCTATAAATGAAGGATAATACTTATATACATTAATGTTGAATTAATGGTGAGGTAAAAATTTTTTGTGTAGAGTTTCATCCTTTAGGTTTTCATCAGATTAAATGAGAAAATATGTGTAAAAAAATATTTTCCACTTTGTTATTGATTTTCCTTATATTGGTTTGGTATATAAAAATGTATATATAATTTTCTCTGTTTGTTACGGAATTTCTGTATAGTGTAATGATTAGCAGACTTGTCTCTTGAGATCTGCTTTTATCTGGGTAGCGAGTTCAATCCTCAGTTGTTTACCCTAAGCTCTTGGCCTTATGCTATTTCTAAGCTATGCTTAGAAGACCACCATAGTATTACCAGCATTTGCTGGTAAACCACATCTCTCTTGCTTCAATTCTTCTTTTCATTTGGGAAAATATATCAAGAGAATTCTTTTTCTAAATTCTCTTCTTTTCATTTGTTGAAAAATAAACATTTTTTTATAAAATAAATAATTTTTTCATCATTAACCTCTAGACTTATTTATGTACCTATGTATGAATAAATAGATGTTAACTACTCTATTGCTATGCACGCAATGCCAAAATTTGTTATTACGAGAAGTGTTTCTTACTTAAATCAAATAATGCTGTATGTACGTGTGTTAACACCAGCAGAAATCTAAAGGTAGTTTATTTGAATAGTTTGTTGGCATAAGTGATAAATTTTGTCTTGAAGGCCATTTCATCACTAAAAATATAATTTCTCTTAAGATTTTATAAACATTAAAAACTATTTCAGTTTTTGATAAAAACAGCCAAAGAAGGAAAAGAGAAACCTTAAGCCGTCTATCATTTTTTATAAAACAAACCTCTTTGTAAAGGTGTTACAAAAGAAACAGCAAAAAGAATTCAAAAACATTTTTATATTTAAATTTCACTCAGTTCTGTTTTAAGGCACTTAAAATTTTCAAATAGGTCAGACAGAAGTCTTGAATCTTCATCATCTAATGATATTTTGGCTTCTATTTTTGAAATCTTGATTGAATTTTGTTTTTTTCAAGTGAAAAGAAATTTCTCTGTTGCTTTAACAAATAACATTTTCATTTTCTTTCTATGCGACATTAGAAAAACATTGCACATACATCTATGTGTATTATACATACATACATATATATAGTGTTGAGTTGTGATAATGTTTAGTGACAAGATTATTGTTTTTTTTTTCAGTAGTCTTACTGATAAAAGATATTTTGGCATGTAGGTTTTTATTGTAAAATGCTCAATATCAGGGTAGAGATACAGCATTGATAAGTTTAAGGAAAAGACTTTTTCACTTTTATTAAGCAGGTTCATGCTGACTTTAAAGTTTGGTAAAGAAATTGTTATGATGTTGTCACTCATCAGGGTTAGTTTTTTTATCTGCTGTTATGTCCCTATTTTTTCTTATTTATATAGAGTTTGGTGTAATTTGATATTTTGTTGTGAGAATAGACTTATTTGTGTTTGCTTGGCTTTCATTTTATTGTGTAGGTGTTTGATTTTCTTTTTTTCTTTTTAATGCATAAATGGGTGTTTGCTTAACTGCTTTATATTGAATAGTATCTGTTTAATTGCTTTAAAGTTGGCTTGTTCCTGTCCTTTATTGGAGTGATCTTCTTCTTACTGTTTTATAGTTTATAACTGCTTTAGATGATGTGTGGAGTCTTCCTTTATGTATATCATATTGCTCTGGATAATATGCACTGAGCTCTCTATATGGATCTATCTCTTTAATACTTTACATTAAATAGATCTTTTCAGATTATCCTCTCCATCTATGGATTTGACATGATTACCTACATATATATATATATATATAGTCATCCACAGACAGATCTGTTTTGCTGTATATAAGCAGGGTATACACATGCCAGTTACCGAAAAAACTCAATTTATTGTTGAATACCAGCCATCTCTAATAATTTAGACAATATTAGCTTATTATCAATTGTATGCATCGCATGACATTATACATTTCTTGAGTCCAGTGACGACTGATGTTCTAGATAAACAGAGGTTTATTATCATGTTATTTCTTTACAAATGTAGTATCAGGATTCTATGTTCAACCATCTATGCATGACTTCAGTTCATACTCCCAGCTATGGGTTACATAGCAGGATGGACTTTAGTCCCATGGCCTTGGTTGACAACCTGTCTACATTGGAAAAAATTATACATTTCTTGAGTCCAGTGACGACTGATGTTCTAGATAAACAGAGGTTTATTATCATGTTATTTCTTTACAAATGTAGTATCAGGATTCTATGTTCAACCATCTATGCATGACTTCAGTTCATACTCCCAGCTATGGGTTACATAACAGGATGGACTTTAGTCCCATGGCCTTGGTTGACAACCTGTCTACATTGGAAAAAAATGGCAGCTGACTGCAGGAAATATTTTGCTCTATCAGCAATGAATCAAAAAGAAACATGATCACCGAAGCATGTATCATGCATGACAACAGGAAGATGGATTCATATAACGTATATACTTCTAGGATGTGCGTTGTGGTGCATTGGATATCAGCTCGGAACTAGAAATCGGGGAGCTGAGTTCGAATTCTAGCTGAATTCATTGCATTCACTTATGCGCAAATACCCTTGGGAAAGGTATTAATCCATCTATTCCTTCCAGTTATTGATTAAATAACAGGACAGATTAGGTTCTATAGCCTTGGTTGGCAACCAGTCTACCACAGAAAGCAATGGCAACCTACTGCGGGATAATCTTCTGCCCAGTCAGTCATGTCTCTCTTGAGACATGATCGCCCAAGCGTGTATCATGTATGGCACTTAACTGACTGATATACTTCTAAAATTAGGTAACTGGGTGAAAACTGGTGTCATACAATTAATTCATACAATTCATAAAATATGTATCATGCCTGACACCACAGGGAGATGGATTCATACAATGTATATACTTTTAAAATTCATGGTACCTTAAGTAACTGGGTGAAAGGGCAGTGTTTTTTTGTGTTCAGTAAGATTATCAGTGGCATTTTTTGCCTCCCCTGAGAAACTCAAACCAAATGCTCTGTAAATCTTAATTAAATAAAGTTTGCATATTGAGTGCATGGAAACACCTGTGTATTCTTTGTAAGAACCAGGCACATTTATAGATGAATATAAGGTATGTGTAAGTTTCTCCTTTTTATCAAAATAAATTTGTTGAAAATAAAATGAAAAACAGAAAAACCTTCATTTAAGGTCATAATACCTATCAATACATCTGCTAAAAAGAAGAAAACATGTTTGGTTCAGATTTTATGCTTCTGCTTCCTAATATTTTGAGAGGTTCTTGTATTTGGTGATTTTCTCAGCATAGCTTCAATGTGGCACAAGGCCAAAAGTAAGAAGCACCCACTACTCAGATGTAATTGTTCTAGTGAGACAAGTGTGCTAACCAGTACACTGAGGTATGGACAGCTAAAATAAATAAGGATTTATATCTCAATTTAAAATAGAACTTACCATGAAAAGATGAACATTGTATTAAAAAGAACAAGCACCCTATAGTCCCACAAACTGATATGAATGTGAATCCGTGTTTTGATATGCAAGGGGTACAAAACCAATTACATTTGAATACTATACATCATACATAAATTAATAAATGGGGATGATTAATATTTAATTTGATTCAAGTATTTATTTCATGTTTCATCTGTTTTTACATATTTAAAATGTCTTCCTTTCTCACATTACACAGTAATAGACACTATAGGCCTCTCCTACTTGGGTTTTTGAGGGATACAATCAAGGAGTTGAACATGGGTATCACTAAACCTCTGCACAACACTGTATAGATTCATGTTGTCTTACCGGTATGTATGCATCAGTGCTTGAAGTTGAAATACTTAATACAGGTGGGGACACTAGAATCAAGCAGGTACAAAAATTTAAATACCTAGGAAGTGATATAACGGAAAGTGCAACACAGAGATCCAAAGGCAATTTGGCATAGCAAAGGAAGCATTCCAGAAGTTGAGTAAGGTATTAAGAAACAGGACAATTTTGCTAGAAACAAAGAAGAGAGTACTGGATTGCTATGTGCTGTCCAGCCTTCAATATGGCGGTGAATGCTGGACAATATCATCAAAGATGAAGGAAAAACTTGAAGCAACTGAAATGTGGTTCTACAGAAGGATGCTGCGAATATCATGGATTGAGCATGTGAGCAATGATGAGGTTTTGGAAATGATGGAAACAAAAAGGAAATTAATACTGAGCATCAGGAAGAGACAGCTGAAGTTCCTGGGACACGCAATGAGGAAGGAGGGCTTGGAGAATCAGACACTAACAGGCCAGATAGAGGGAAAAAGAGACAGGGGAAAGCAATGGATAAAATATTTGAAGGCCTTAATCAGGTGGATGATAGAACAAGGATTGCATGGTGTAACAGGAGAAGGTGTACTCAGAGCCACCAGGGATAGGAAAACGTGGAAAGCCATGATCGCCTACGTCCTGAAGGAACAGGGCACATAGAAGAAGAATAAATGAAACTTTAATGAAATCACTGTTGGCTGAAATTCATAAAAGCATTCATAATTAACAAAAATGACTGTTGCAGGCATACACAATTTTATAATGATTATAAAAAGGAACATGATAAAACAACAAAAGAAAAAAATGACAAAAAAGAGATAACAAAAATGTTAAGATTAGCATAAAGCAACAATGAGGTTTTGGAGACTATGGAAAGGAAACTGATATTTAACATCAGAAAAAGACAGCTAAAGTTTCTCAGACTTGTAATGAGGAAGGTGGGATTGGAGAATCTGATACTCACAGAACAAATAGAGGGAAAGAGAGGTAGGTTAAAGCAATCCATAACATACTTGATGTGTTTGAGCAAATGGATAGCAGAGAAGGTCTTAGTAAGGATAACAAAAGAAAGGGTGTTAAGCGCAACAAGGGATAGGGAGATGTTGAAGGCCATGTTTTATTTTACCAGTTTGCTGCTGCTGATGCTACTGGAATCAAGGATCGTCAGACACTGGTGTGGAGATATCCCACACATATGAGGGAGCTGACAGAGAGTCGTTAACCAGCAGAAGTTCTCTGTTCTCTCTCTCTCTCTCTCTCTCTCTCTCTCTCTCTCTCTGTGTGTGCTCTGACTTCTTCACCTTCTCTCTTCAACTTATATAACACAAAAACTCCCACACACCCTTGATCCTTTGGGTTGTCGCTTAATTGACATCAATCATATCTTTGTTGGCTATTGCCTTTCAAGCTTTTGTTGCTGCCTTCTGTTTTCTGCCTTTCATTTCAATCATATCTTTATCCATTATTGCCTGTGATTTTTTACTTTGATGCCAATCATCTCTTTGTCAGTTATTGCCTTTGTTTTCTGCCTTTGAAGTCAGTCATATTTTTATTGAGTCAAGGCAATATATTATACATGATTACCTATATCCTGAAGGGGCATGGCACATAGAAGAAAAAGAAGACTAAAATATGTGCCAAAGGCTGGATGATATAACAAATGTTAATCATATTTAAGCTTAAGAAGCACACCTGCTTGCAGAGCAATGGCTGATAGGACTTAATATAAATTAACACTAACCATGTAAATATCAGAATGAATCCTCCTCAGTAATGACCATCAATGCACCAGTCTTATAACTAAGATATCTTCTTGGAATGCTAATCACATAAACAGAACATTATTAGTTGATCATTTTTTCTGATCAAAATTCGGATGATAACAATGGTTCAGGCTACAGACATTGATATACACATATACACATATGAATGTGTGTGTGCATGTGTGATATATATATATATATATATATATATATATATATAACTGTAAATTTGTCTTTGAACACGTCTCGAAAAACCCACTGAGTATAAACACAGAGGAGGAAAAATGGAAGCAAAACAAGAAACAAACTAAGCACTTGAACGTTAGTTAAAGTACTAGCCGAAAGAAAAAAACCCGAGACAAGTGACCTAACACGTAAAGTGCTCAATACACTGGTAGAGCAAATAAATAAGAAAGTAGCTAACCTAGAGAGCCAACAAACCTACCAAGGTTTCACCAAATTGGATCCTCAGGGAAAGTTGGCCTGAAGATCCAATTTAGTGAAACCTTGGTAGGTTTGTTGGCTCTCTAGGTTAGCTACTTTCTTACTTATATATATATATATATATATATATAGAATGAAGGATGACAAAATGCAAAATGAAGAATAAATTAATGTTTATGTTGATGTGACTACCCATGACTATGCATGAATGAAAGAGAAACAATCAGTTTTTTAATTAAAATTTTCATTTTTAGTATACACTCCTGATCAAAATTTTAAGACCACTTAAAAGTCTTAAAAAAAAAATTTTTTTGACGAATAGATTTTAAACTCCTCCCATTTAAGGTTACCAATACTACAATCTAAAAGGTTATGGAAACAAAAAGCTATATTACAAATATTTTATTTAGAAATTTATATTTTTATAAAATGAGGCGATTTACACATGATCAAAATTATAAGACCAGAGATAAAAATTCTACGAAATTGTACAAAAAGTGTATGAAAACATTCAACAACCAAATTTAATAATGAGTTCTACCTCCACTGCTTTTGATGACTTCAAAAATTCTGTCAGGCATGCTAGAAACAAGCGTTTCCATTAAGGTGTGGGGGATGTTGCTCCAGCTTCTGAAAATGGCTTCACTAAGTTCATTTTTTGTTGAATATTGTTTGCCATTTCGATAAACATCTCTCGTCATCCATCCTCAAACATTTTCAATTGGGTTCAAGTCTGGTGAGCATGCAGGATGTCCCAAGAGATGGACACCATTTTCTTGTAGAAAGGTCAAGGTCCATCTTGCAGCGGGGATTGCAGCATTATTCTGTTGGAATAACCATCCATCTACACACAAATGATGGCCCTCCATCATCAATGATGCTTTTTGTAGCATGCTAACATAACCAGCTGCTGTTTGACAACCCTGCACCACCTGGAGCTCCATCGTCCCTCTGTAAGAAAAAGCACCCCATACCATTAGGGACTCTCTACCACTATGATGTGTGGAGAAAATTTCAGGAGGCATGTTTTTGTTATGCCAATATCGTTGGAAGCCATCAGGACCATCTAGATTGAATTTTTTCTCATCAGAAAACAGGACTTTCTTCCACTTCTCAATGTCCCATGTTTGGTATTCACAACCAAACTTTAAGCGGTCCACCTTGTGACGTGGAAGCAGCCGAGGAATTTGTTTACGCTTTTTATTTACCATGCCTTTTTGTCGTAAGTGTTGTCTGATGGTTACAGGACTGCAATCAGCATCTGTGACTGCCTTAATTTGACTACAAGAAAGTCGCGCCTCTTTCATAACAACCCGTCTTATTCTCTTATTCAATGCGGGAGAAATTTTTTGGGGCCTACCAGAGGATTTTGCTTTTCCATAATTCTCACTGTTCTTTAGAAAGTTGCAAATCACAGTTTTACTGTGATTTACCTTAGCTGTGATCGCCCGCTGTGACAAACCTTGCTCATGGAATTCTAGAATTCGAGAACGCTCAACTTTGGTAAGTTTGCTTGCTTTAGGCATGGTAACACCTTTACGCAGTGATTGCTAATCTCTAACTGAACTAAAAACATTGGGATTACCATAGATCTAACAATTTATTCCCCTGGTCTTATAATTTTGATCATGCATAAATCGCCTCATTTTATAAAAATGTAAATTTCTAAATAAAATGTTTGGAATGTAGCTTTTTGTTTCCATAACCTTTTAGATTGTAGTTTTGGTAACCTTAAATGGTAGGAGTTTAAAATCTATCTGTAAAGAAAAAATTCTTTTTAAAGATTTTTAAGTGGTCTTAAATTTTTGATCAGGAGTGTATGTTTTAGGCATATAATCTAACTGATTTCATTTAGATTCTTTTTCATCTCAGTAAAAAATCAATTTGCCTGATTTTTCAACAATGTAATTTCAGGATTGTTGCGGAAGTGAAGGAATGGGTGACCTGGAAGGCAGAACTGTAGCTGATACTGTTACTGCTGTAGGGTTAATCACTTCTTCGCCTCAGCAATCATAAATTCAGGAAAAAATACTTCTAACTTTGGGTAAATAAATAATTTATTTACATATGTACAAAACATAAACTGCCATCCTGTGCTGCTATGAAACAAGAAAGGAGAGGAAGAAAGAAAAGAGAAATAGAGTGTTGGTTGTTGGTAAGGGGAAACTTGTTACTTGACCCCCAAAGCTATATCTCTGCATGACTCTGTCTCTCCCCTCTCTCTGATGTTTGATTCATGTAATTTTTTTCATAAAAAGACTAAAGTTCACATAGACTTGTTACTTTTCTGGGTTTTTCTTCTTTCACTGGTTGTCTCTTCAGGTAATTCCTCTTCAGGTAATTCCTTTTTCTATTGGTCAATATATTTTTTTAACATCGACCTGCTAAATGAGCAATGAAAAATAATTGTTTTGTTATCAGAAGATATGTGTCGATCCCTTGCGCAAAACTCAAATCTGTTATTCTAGTTTGGTTATCAAGCAGTCAACATCCGGTTATGTGGTTTCCGGCTTTTTCTTTTTCAATCTTTTTACTTTTTTTTTTTTTTAATTGGAGTAGATAGTCTAAACTAAACTATCACCCGGTTCACACTCCACCCACATCTATTGAACAGGTGAGGAAGCTCATCCCTTGTTCCTTGTTTAGGATGTGGTTTCTGGCTTTCTCTTTTCCAATCTTTTTACTTTTTTTTTTTTTTTCTCAATTGCAGTAGATAGACTAAACTATCACCCGGTTTACACTCCACCCACGTCTATTGAACAGGTGAAGAGGTTCATCCCTTGTTCCCTGGTTAGGATGTGGTTTCCAGCTTTCTCTTTTCCAATCTTTTTACTTTTTTTTTTCTCAGTTGCAGTAGATAGACTAAACTATTGCCCGGTTCACACTCCACCCACGTCTATTGGACAAGTGGAAAGGCTCATCCCTTGTTCCTTGTTTAGGATGCGGTTTCCGGCTTTCTCTTTTCCAACCTTTTTACTCTTATGTAGCCCCCTGCGCATCAGTGGCGTTACCACCTTGCTCGGGGTGATATGATTAAAAAAAAAAAAACCAGAAAAGTGTAAGGAACCCGACAGGAGTAGTATCTTTTGCCAATCAGAACTTCAATACAACTTGTTCTATTCATGCATAAGAGGAGATACAGACCTCCTTCCTCATTATGTATTCAATACATTTCAACTTTTTATTTCTAATTCTCAATGTAAGTGTTCTTGTTGCTTACTAGCTCTATCCATGGATTTCTCAGCATCCTTCTCACCATAAGGTGCAGAAGTCAGAACAGAGAGAGAGAGAGAGAGAGAGAGAGAGAGAGAGAGAGAGAGAACTTCTGCTGGCTAACGACTCCCTGTCAGCTCCTTCATATGTGTGGGATATTTCCCCGGCTGGCCATTAATCCACACCAGTGTCTGACGATCGTTGTTTCCAGTAGCATCAGTAAAAATCAACAAAATTAAGCAATGCTAAACCTGGTCAGTGACTAGATGGGTGACAACTTGGGAATACTGGGTGCTGTAAGATTTGTTAGTGGTGAAATGGATAATTGAAAATCGGAAAGAGAAATTCTAATTTTATTTTCATTCATTATATTCACTTATATAAAAATATGCTTAAAAAAGGTTTGAAACCACTTATTCCACCCAGCTATGGGTCAATTATTATGATTTGTGTCAGTAAATAACTATTATCTCAAAAGAACATCTAGCAATGTAAAAATATTTTCTGAAAAACTAGCAAAAAATTGATAAGATGCAAAAAACAAATCAATCAACCAATCAATCAAATTTATGCAACATCTATATTGTGATTGTTCTGTGTCCACTGCCTTACAAGACAATTAATATTGCATAGCCCTTCAGTACCATATTTTGTTTCTAACAAAATATCACATAGAACTTAGATTGATATCACATAGCCCTTCAGTACTATATTTTCTTTCTAACAAAATATCACATAGAACTTAGATTGATATTGCATAGCCCTTTCACACCATTACTTTGCTTCTAGCAAAATTTTCTTGCTTGTTTCTTATTAGTTTGTTTCACTTTAGGAATATATCTTCTGCTGATCAACATTTTTTAATAATTTCACCCCACACATATCCAGACCACCACTAGTGCACAGGGAGTTACATTTAAAAAAAAAAAAGAACAAATACTGGGGGTATAGGGAGAAGGATAAAAGATGAACAGGATTCAACAAGATAGAAGATGGCAATTGACATTTCATTTAAATTTTGAGAAATTGTAGTTATCTGAAAAGCAAATAATGGCAGGGAGTTCTACAGCAGGAAAGTGTGAGAAAAGAAAATGTTGTGGTAGAAGTGGCAGTCTTTTTTTTTTTTTAATCATATCACCCCGAGCAAGGTGGTAACACCACTGAAGTGCAGGGGGCTACGTAAGAGTGAAAAGATTGGAAAAGAGTAAAGCCGGAAATAGACATGGGTGGAGTGTGAACTGGGCAATAGTTTAGACTATCTACTCCAATTGAAGTAAAGAAAAAAATAAATAAAAGTGTGAAAAGATTGGAAAAGAGAAAGCCGGAAACCAGATCCTAAGCAGGAAACAAAGGATGAGCCTCTTCACCTGTTCAATAGACGTGAGTGGAGTGTGAACTGGGCAATAGTTTAGTCTATCTACTCCAACTGAAGTAAAGAAAAAGAAAAACAATAAATAAAAGTGAAAAGATTGGAAAAGAGAAAGCCGGAAACCATATCCTAAGCAGGAAACAAGGGATGAGCCTCTTCACCTGTTCAATAGACATGGGTGGAGTGTAAACCGGGCAATAGTTTAGACTATCTACTCCAATTGAAGTAAAGAAAAAAAATAAATAAAAGAGTGAAAAGATTTGAAAAGAGAAAGACGGAAACCGCATCCTAAACAGGGAACAAGGGATGAGACTCTTCACCTGTTCAATAGAAGTGGGTGGAGTGTTAACCGGGCAATAATTAAAAAAAAGTTGCATTTAACTATTTCAATAGTCAAAGGGTGAGACCTAGATGCCAATCTAGGAACATGCTTAAGTTCCTGTGGTTTGGGCACAAAGGGAAAAATGCTCATCAGGGCAGTTGCCATGAAAATATTTGCAGAAAAGACACAGGGAAGCCACATCACATCAATGAGAAAATAACATTCCAAGTCAGGATCAACTATATTGCAGATCCATCTTTGGATTTTGTTAAGAATCTTGAGATGATATGGCAACAGCATTCATTGCAAGAATAAATGTACAAGATGTATTCTAACAAGAAAAACTTTCTGGCCCAATATAGTGACCTAACCTTCTTAGCAGGAGATGCAGCTATAGATTTGATGTAGTCGTTCCACTTTTACATCTAAATTTTGGTGTGAATGTGATCAAAGAAACTAGTGTTATTAGCCTACTCAATTAGATGAAAATCTAAATGAGGATATATTTCTATGGATTTCAGTGTGGAAAGAAATGACAACAAGAAAACTACAAACTATAAACTACAAGAAAACTAAATGCATGGGCATCAGTAAAAAGAAGAGCCCAAAATGCTAACTGTAGGTGGGGGATACTAAAATCAGGCAGAAACAGAAATTTAAATACCTGGGAAGTGTTATAACAGAAAACAAAAAGTGGGACACTGAGATCCAAACGCATGGTCAAGGATGCATTCCCAAAACTAAGTAGAGTATGAGAGACAGGAAAATTTCACTGGAAACAAAGAAGAGAGTACTGGATTGCTATGTGATGTCTGTCCTTTTATATGGCAATGTATGCTGGATAATTTCATCAAAGATGAAGAAAAAACTTGAAGCAACTGAAATGTGGTTCTGCAGAAGGATGCTGAGTATACCATGGACTGAATATGTGAGCAATGATAAAGTTTTGGAGAGAATGGAAATGAAAAAGAAACTTATACTTAACATCAGAACAAAGATAAGTGAAATTTCTGTGACATGTAATAAGGAAGGAAGGCTAGGAGAATCTGATACTCATGGGAAAGGGGGAAGGAGAGACAGGGGAAAACAATGCATGACATATTTGATGGACTTGTTACCCCTTCTAAACCCTTCTCTGCCATCTTTTTGCTCAAGGATGGCAGAGCAGGGTTTAGTTGGGATAACAAGGGGTGTTAAAAGCTACAAGGGATAAGAAGACGTGGAAGGCCATAACCACGTTTGTCCTGAAAGGACACAATGCAAAAAACAAGAAGAAACCTTTTAGTTAATGAAGACTTTATCTATAATGCTTCCACTTAGTTCACTTGTACAGAGTACCCATAATGAAGAAAGAGAGCTTGGAAAATGTTATACTCACAGGACATTCTGAAGGCAAAGGGAAAGAAAAGAAGAGCAGAATTGTGTTTAAGAGGGATAACTTCTTCTTCGATGTGCCATATCCCTTCAGGGTGTAGGTGATTATGGCCCTCCACTTCCTCCTATTCTTTGTTGCTTTTAATATCCCTTCTTCTGTTATTCCACTCAATCCTCACTCTACCATCCATCTGTTCAAGTTCATCAGGTATGTCATGTGTTGCTTCCTCTTGTTTCTCTTTATTTCTATCCGTCCCATGAGCATCAGATTCTCCAAGCCCTCCTTCCTCATTACATGTTCCAAAAACTTCAGCTGTTTTTTTCCTGATGTTAAGTATCACTTTCCTTTTAGTGTCCATCCTCTCAAAAACCTCATCATTGCTCGTGTGCTCCATCCACGGTATTCTCAGCATCCTTCTGTAGAATCACATTTCGGTTGCTTCAAGTCTTTTCTTTATCTTTGATGAAATTGTCCAGCATTCACTGCCATATTGAAGAACAAACATCACCTAACAATCCAGTACCCTCTTCTTTGTTTCCAGTGAAATTTTCCTGTCTCTTAACACTATACTCAGTTTCTGGAATGCCTCTTTGGACATGCCAATGCATCTTTGGATCTCTGTACTGCATGTTCTGTCCTCTGTTAGGATACTCCCCAAGTATTTAAATTTCTGCACCTGTTTAATTTACGTATCACCAACTTGTAGTTGGCATTTTGGGTTCCACTTTTTACTGATTACCATGTATTCAGTTTTCTTGTAGTTTATTTGTAGTCCTTTCTTTTGACTTTTTTAACTACTTCCCATAGGATGTCTTGTAATTTCTTTCCTGTATCTGCTACCAGCACTGTATCATCTGCGTATCTTTCATTGTTCAGATTGTGGCCACTAATGACAAATCCTGGTAGGACTTCTAAAGCTCTCACAATGGTCTTACTGTATAGGTTGAATAGATCCAGTGAAAATACACAGCCTTGTAACAAAGACAAAATTTATTAAGACCTGCAAAGGACAGAAAATTGTGATCAGCCTTGATCAACAAGGCCCTGAAGGTACACAGCATATAGAAGAAGAAGAAGAAGAAGAAGAAGAAGAAGAAGAAGAATGAGCTTATGTAAATGGAAGGAAAAATAGTGCTTAGGAGAGATAACAATAAGATAAAATTTACTTAAAGCTACAAAGTACAGGAAATTATGGAGAGCCATGATTGCCAAAAGCCTGACACATGGAACATAGAAAAAGTTGAAGAAAATAAGCTTATGTGAATGAATAAAAGAATACTGTTTAGAAAAGAAAAGAAAAAGACAAAATTTATTTATAGCTACAAATACAGGAAATTGTGGAGAGCCATGATCATCAGTTGTCTGGAGGTAATGGCACATAGAAGAAGACAAAGATAATGAGTTTATCTAGATAGAGTAAAGAATAGTGTTTAGGAGAGATAGCAAAAAGACAAAATTTAGTTAGAGCTACAAAAGACAAGAAATTGTAGAGAGCCATAATTGCGAATGGTTTAAAGGCACATGGTAAAAAGAAGAAGAAGAAGGAACTTATTTAATCAGATGGGAGCACTGTTTTAGGAGAGATAATAAAAAGATAAAATTTACTGAAAGCTACAAAAGTCAGGAAATTGTGGAGAGCCATCATTGTCAATGGCTTAAAGGAACATGGTACAAAGAAGAAGAAGATTATTTAATTGGATGGGAGAACTGTTTTAGGAGAGAAAACAAAAAGACAAAATTTACACAAAGCTACAAAAGTCAGGAAATTGTAGAGAGCCATGATCGCTTACAGCCTGAGTGCGCACAGCACATAGAAGAATAAAAATGAGCTCATATAAATGAGCTCACATAAATGAATGGAAGAATAGTGTTTAGGAGAGAAAACAAAAAGACAAAATTTACTTAGAGCTACAAAAGACAGGAAATTGTGGAGAGCCATAATTGTCAACATCCTACAAAGATAGAAATGAGATTAGCTATTTCCATACATATAAGAAGTAATGCAGCTTTCATCCATTACTTAGCTGTTAATATAGCGTTAGATACTGACAACATCACGAGTGTTCTGTGATCATTTTCCTCTAATATTATAGGTCTACCTAAAGTAAATGAACATATAATAGACTGTGCTAGGGTTAGTTTGGTCCAATACTGCAAAATTGCTGCAAAACCAAAACAATAATCAAAGAACTCAAGTCATGTTTTTAAATAGTCTCATCATTTTGATTGGCACCATTCCATTTTGATTGTCACTATTTTCACTTTGTAAATGTAAGTATTTAGTACACTTTGAAGTATTTTAATATACAATTTAAATCAATCTTGTGAGAAAACAGATCCTTGCTGTATGTTTCTCTCTATTTTTTTGTGTTTTCTTTTCATTCATTCTACAAAAAAAGCTGTTTGTTTTCAATAAAGGCTACAGTTTATCTGAATATCTTTTGCATTTCCTTAGATTTCAAAAAGTACTTTGTGTCATATTTAAACAAATACTGCATTTGTATAATCTATAAAACATAGGTATAGATTTTTCTGCATTTCTACTGCTCGTTCTCATTGTGTTCTCATCTTGAATTTTTATTCGTAGTTAACACAGCATTTTTCACTGAAAGTGGAAAGATTAGACTGAAGCAATTACAACATCTGCTATGAGGAAAGTTGAAACGCTGTGTTGTACTTTCAAGTCAACTTTGATATTTAACAATTTAAATACAATGTCAATTGTTATCTTCTGTCTTCTTAATTCATTTTCTTTTATTGTTCTCTCTCTTTAATAATGTTTTCTCTCTCATTCACTTACACTCAGTAACCTCTTGTGTCTTTGTGGCTTTATTGCCTTGTTTGGACTGAAATGATTTAAAAAAAGAAAAAGTTAAATTAACAAAAATATTTAATGATAAGGTGATGCAATATAAGCACAGCCTCGATTACATTAGCAGAAATAAACTTTAGAGAGTAAAAATATTTTAGGAAAAAGAGGTCAACTTAATATAAAGCAATTAAGCAGATATACAAGTAAACATGCTAAAAATAGAAGTAATAAAACTCCTACAAATCTTACACCACTTACATAGCAATAAGAAGCAATTAACAACACTTAAGAAATAAATCCTACACCAAATAAGCATCCTAAAAAGAGGCCAGCACAATAAAAAGCAATTAAAAACAATTACTACCTACACCACTTGAGAAACAAAATTTGTCAAGCAAAAGGAATCACTTACACACAAATAGATCAAATTACATCAAACTTCATATAAATGCAAAAAATCTGGGAAACAACAGCAGTAAACAAAAAATCTGGAGAGTGAAGGCATTACAATAATACCTTCACAAAACTTCAAAATTAGCATGACTAAAATTACAGTGCTCAGTTAAGTGAAAAAACCTCTGTACATTAATTCTATTAACACTTTATCTCTATCTTGGCATTGAGAAATTTATGACAAAAACCACTTGTCTAAAATGCTTTTCTATCAGTAAAATTAGGATAAAACAGCAATTTTGGCACTAAGGAACATTACAATTTAATACTATATATATATATATATATATATATATATATATATATATTGTATTGAGGCAGCAAATAATTTTAAAAACATATTCTGTTAAATATAAGAGACAATGAATGTCTATTATGTTTAATCATGAGCCGTTCTAAACGTCGTAACGATGGTAACACGATAACATCCACCATCACCGAAGATTTTATTTTGTGTTGACATAAAACTCCGCTAGCCAACGGCAATAGATACCAAAAATAACAAACGCAGTTCGCGGTGTGATATCATAGAACTGCATTGAAAATTTGTGTTACCGTCTTAATAACCTCTCTGAAGATGGCTCATGTGAGCCAAAAGCTTAGAACCAAATTAATAAAAAATTATTCAAATGTTGGAGAATTTTTGTCTTTATTTTCAACTGAAATTAAAGCCAAAATACGATGTTTAGAATGGCTCATGATTAAACATAATAGACATTCATTGTCTCTTATATTTAACAGTATATGTTTAGAAAATATATATATATATAGATGGATAGATACATGAATATATACATATATATAGATATATCCTCACATTATACTCACATATAATTATTATTAATCAGTTACTGATCAGAATTAAATTAGAACAGTAAACAGTTGTATTAAAAAGTGCTCAATACATATGTAATATAGAGCTTTTAAATATTTTCATTCATTATCAACTAACTTCCAAATGAATATATATATATATATATATATATATATATATATATGTTTCATTGAATAATATAAATATATTATGTCTAATACATATCTAAACTTATTTATAAATGGAACTTTGTCTCTGTGTGTATGTGTGTGTGTGTGTGTGTGTGTGTGTGTGTGTGTGTGTCCATTACCTATAAACTCCGAAATGGCTGAAATGATTTTCTTGAAAATTTAGACAGTTGTACTATAAATGTCTGCGACTGTTCTTAGCTAGGTTTTGTGTCGAGGTACCCCCAATAAATATTGAAAATTGATAATTGAAAAATTCGGGTTCTAGAAGGAGTGGTCTGATTTTAATCAAATTTGATGCACTCATAGACAAAGACATAAGAAACGATATTCAGAAGTTTCAAGGTTGCAGTTCTTACAATAGTGTAAAAAATTGATAATATATATATATATATATATATATATATATATAAAAGGCAAGATGTTTGTGTGTGTGGGTGTGTGTGTGTGTGTGTGTCTTTTTATCTGCCTGTATGTCTGTATTTTTTCATCCCTTTTATTTTAGTTTTTGCTTTGGGTTTGACTCTAAGTAGGTATAATTGTAGTTCTTAGTCTCAGCCATGATACCATTTACTCAGAAGACTTATTTAGCCTTCAAAATTCAGTTTACGACGAAAAAAACTTCTTTGATATTGATACCAGGAAATCAAAATTTGACTTACATCCATTCATTTTTCTTTCAATCTACGGTTTCAATTTAACTGGAAACAATTATTGCCTTTTAGTCTTTCATACCAACGTCCAAAGTGTCTGAGCTCCAGGACCATGGATTAGTTTAAAACTTTCATTACACCTGAGCAACACCGGACTATACTGCTACTTATGTTATACAAAAGAGCAAAAATGTTAATGATTTTTCAGTATTTTTAATTTTAGTAACACTTCATCCAGTTAGCTGAATATGTATATTTTTATAATAGTATTTTCTCATTCTTTAATTAGCTTATTGATGCTAAGTTAAAAGTCATCAAGGAAGGCACCATATTTTTTGTTAACCCAAGTACTTTCAATCTTCTCTGAGATCATACTCAGGAGCAAATTGTGAAGGCAAACTTAATCTAATTGTGATAGTAATTTTTGTAAACATGCATGAACAACATTTAAAGACATATTTCTGTCCACATTCACAAAACAGGAAAACTACTTGTTGACAACAACAATATAATACAACATGCAAATAATAAACAGAAACCTCAAGTTCTTGAGGTCCTGTATATCAAAAGCAAGCAACCAGCATTGAACAAAATTTATCATTCATATAGTAGCAATGTTTTAAAATGTATTTGACCAAAGTTTAATGCTATTTGCATTTTATACCTTCTCTGGTTACCACCCTTATATTGTAGACACTTGTTGGTAAAGCGTACAATGTTTAATTTTAAATTATTATAAAAGACTGCATTCACACATGTTTACAAAACTTACCATCACAATAGTCACACTTACACTAAGTTTCTCTTCACAATTTACCCCTGATGATGATCTTGGAGGAAATTGAAAGAATATGTGTTAATAAAATATATAGCACCTTCCTTGATGAACTTCAACTTAACATCAAGTAGCTAATTAGAGTATTAGAAAGCATTACTATAAAAATAAATAGACATAATGTGTTTATATTATTCAATCAAACAAGCTTGCATGAAGATCAGTCAGTCAGTTAAGCACCATACGTGATACACACTTTGGGTGATCATGTCTCTTTCAAGACATGACTGACTGGGCAGAAGATTATCCTGCAGTAGGTTGCCATTATTTTCTGCAGTAAACTGGTTGCCAGCCAAGACCATAGAACTCAATCTGTTCTATTATTTAACCCACAAGTGGGGAGAACAGACAGAATAATACCTTTCCCAAGGGTATTTGTGCATAAGGGAATGCAAAAAATTCAACAGGAATTCAAACTCAACTCCCCAATTTATCGTTCCGAGTTGATATCCACTGCACTACAAGATATACTGCCTATGTATATATATATATATATATGAATCCAGATAACCTGTGACTCAGTAGAGTCGTAGAGGCATTACATGTACTGCAGCCACAGTAGAAGGGGTGTTTCTTTGGGCAAAGCAGTCTGATGGATCTCAACCCCCTCCAGGCTGGCTTGAATTCAGAGGTTTTCTTGTCCTAGACCAGTTGCCATCCAAGATTATAGAGCTCCGTTTGTCCTGCTATTTACCCATAGCTAGGGGAAGAAGAGATAGATTCATACTTTTCACAAATGTATTAGCCCATAAGTGAATGTAATGGATTTAACTGGAATTTGAACTTGGTTGTCCGATTCCTCAATCTTAGCCACTATCCATTACTCCACTGTGCTTTCCTACTATATATATATATATCTTCCAATTTTAAATGATTTATTTCACTACCCAGGTTTCTACCATGAGTGGTGTCTTCAGGCGATTTTTATTAAAAATCGCCTGAAGACACCACTCATGGTAGAAACCTGGGTAGCAAAATAACTCATATAAAAATGGAAAATATTCAAAATTTCTACAATATAATTGTATTGAACACCTTTTAATACAAATGTGTACTGGTCTAACCCTATTCTGACCAAAAACTAAGTATTAAACAATCAATATATATATATATACATATATATTAGCTCTTATATCTAAAAACAGCAAGGAGGACACAAGTTGATATGTGAGTTGCATATAAAACCAATTAATTTTCTTGGTCAGACTAAATGTCAGGTTAATATGATAAGTACCAATTAATTACAGACAAAAAAATAAGCGAAAAAATCTCATAATTAAACATAATTCAGACACAGACATTTTATGAAGTGACAGTGTGAAGCTGAAACAAAAATGTTTAATGTAAAGACACCACCTGAAAGTTCATAACATGATGGCCGACTTACAGGGGAATTATTTAACCTCTTAGATACGCAATAAACTAATTATCTTACAATGCTTTGGGCACAATGTTTGCATTGGATAAATAGTCTCTACTTCAGAGATGCAGACATTTGCATATTGCAGATATATATCTGTCCAGTTGTACATCTCTTTATTTACTTGACTCCCTGTAACAATTTAGGTTTCTGATATCTACGCTACTTACTGATATAATCTCTGGAAATTTTACATACCATCAATTGTTTTGTCTGAACATCTGGGATGAGCAGTTATCATTATTTACACTATTTATATTTGGACTATTATCCTCATCTTTGTTTTTATTATTTCTTGATTGTATTGTCTGAATTTTTGAGATGAAGAGTTATCATTATTTACACTATTTATATTTCAACTATTCTCCTCATCTTTGTTTTTATTATTTCCTGAACACCTTCAGTCAGAATTTCTGGAATAATTAGTTATCATTATTTGTACTATTTACATTTGGACTATTATCCTCATCTTTATTTTTATTATCTTCTGATCATATTCTGTCAGAATTTCTGGGATGAAGAGTTATCATTATTTACACTATTTACATTTAGACTATTGTCCTCTTTTTTGTTGTTATTATTATCTACTGATCACCTTCTGTCTGAATTTCTGGAATGAAGAATTATTATTATTTACACTATTTATATTTAGACTATTATCCTCATCTTTGTTTTTATTATTTCCTGATCATTTTCTGTCAGAATTTCTGTGATAATTAGTTATCATTATTTGTACTATTTAAATTTGGACTATTGTCCTCACCTCATTAAGATTTTATTGATTATCAGTTTGACATAAATTTACCAGACAAATATCAAAAGTTGTCCGAGACAAAAATTAATTAGTCTCATTTAAACATTTCTAAGGAACAGAGGTGGATGTGTGGATGTAATGAATAATGGCTTAGAATGGGAAGCTGGAGAGCTGAGTTCAAATATTAAGAAATAGAAAATATTTTATTAGTAACAAAGAAAAATGCACTGAGCTGTTATGTAATATCAGTCATCCTATCTGAAATTCTGAACAATCTCTTTGCAGATAAAAAAGATACTTGAAGCAACAGAAATGTAGTTCTACAGAAGCATGCTGAGAATGCCATGGATCAAGTATGTGAGCAACAACAAAGTTTTATAAAAAATGGAAATAAAAAGAACACTTATAATTAACATCAGGAATATTCAATTAAATTTCTAGAGTATATAATGAGGGAAGAGGACTTAGAAAATTGATACTTACAGCATAGTTTGAAGGCAAGAGTGACAGAGGAAAACAATGCATAACCTACCTCATGAGCATGAGAAAATGGAGATAGGGGAGAAAAAATGACAAAATTTATTAGAAGCATCAAGGGACAAAAAGTTTTGGTGAGTCATGATTGCAACATCTTGAAGGGGTGTGGCACATAAAGAAGAAGAATAAAACTTTGTTAGAAACAAAGCGAAGGGTGATGACCTGCAGTGCAATTAATATACAGAATGGAATAAACAGAAGCAGCATCACAAGAACTGATTAACTAATAATAATAATAAGAAGAAACGACTGTTCTGTATAGTAGAATGAGAAGAGGTTCAGTCAGTCAGTTAAGTGTTATACATGATATACACTTGGGCAATCATGTCTCAAAAGGGACATGAGTGACTGGGCAGAAGATCCCACAATAGGCTATCATTGCTTTTTGCAGTAGACTAGTTGCCAGCCAAGGCTATAGAACCTAATCTGTCTTCTTATTTAGCCCATAACTGAAAGGAAGAGACGGATTAATACCTTTTCCAAGGTATTTGCGCATAAGTGGGTGTAAGGAATTCAACTAGAATTCAATCTCAGCTCTTTGATTTCTCGTTCCGAGGTGATATCCACTGCACCACAACACATATCCAGAAAAGATTCAGTCAGTCAGTTAAGTGCCATACATAACACACACTTGGGTGATCATGTCTCTTTCAAGACATGACTAACCAGGTAGAAGATTATCCTGCAGTAGGTTGCCATTGCTTTCTGTGGTAGACTGGTTGCCAGCCAAGGCTATAGAACCCAATCTGTCTTGTTATTTAACCCATAACTGGAGGGAAGAGATGGATTAATACCTTTCCCAAGGCAAATATAAGTGAATGCAAGGAAATCAACTGGAATTTAAACTCGGCTCTCTGAATTCTTGTTTGGAAAAATGAAAAGATTACTTCCTTGAATTGAAGAGTTTATAAGGTACTGTGAATGAAAAAGTGTGTCTATCACAAATAAAGTATGGACACCAGTTTGAATTGATTGATAAATATTTCTTGGTGAGTATATTTTTTACTTGTCAAATTTTATTTTTGTCTATCTTGTTTCATATAGTAAACAGTAGAACACTTTTCAGGTCATGTGACCACCATTTTTTTTTTCCCAACCTTATACAAGACCAAACTTTTTAGATTAATGTAATTACTCTCTTTACAAGGAGATAAACCAATTTTAGAGACTCTGGCTAGTGCTGATCACAAAGTAGGAAAAAAGCAACTTTGTATCATATCTACAAGATATCAAAAAATATTATTTCTGTCTGCTTTTTATCACATTTCTCTGTTTTCTTTACTGTTTGTGCAATGAACTAGCTGTTTATATAACCTGTGATATAACAGGAAGGATTTTTTCATTAAAATTTTCATTTCCTCAAATGATTATGTGTAAAAATTTCAGTTAGATATATTTGTATAGGGACAATATAAACAAAGGCAAACGAAAACTTATCTTAGCCAATGTATTTTGTCCTCTGAGGCACTTTGTCAAGGCAAGTATAAGAATTTTAATTTGTATTTATATAAAATAGCAAAAATATTAATTGTTTTTCAGCAGTTTTAAGTTTGGAAACACTTCAACCAGTTAGCTGAATATGTCTATTTTTATAATAGTATTTTCTAGTCCTTTAATTATCTTCTTGATGTTAAGTTGAAATACATCAAGGAAGGTACCATATTTTTTGTTAACCCAAGTACTTTCAATCTTCTCTTAGATCATACTCTGCAGCAAATTGTGAAGGCAAACTAAATGTAATTGTGACAGTAATTTTTGTAAACATGCATGAACAATATTTAAAGAAATATTTCTGTCCACATTCACAAAACAGGAAAACTACTTGTTGACAACAACAATATAATACAACATGCAAATAATAAACAGAAACCTCAAGTTCTTGAGGCCCTGCATATCAAAAGCAAGCAACCAACACTGAACAAAATTTATTATGCATATAGTAGCAATGTTTTAAAATGTATTTGACCAAAGTTTAATGCTATTTGCATTTTTTACCTTCTCTGGTTAACACCCTTATATTGTCAACACTTGAACTAACTGTTTATATAGCCTGTGATATAACAGGAAAGATTTTTACATTAAAATTTTCATTTCCTTAAATGATTATGTGTAAAAATTTTAGTTAGATATATTTGTATAGAGACAATATAAATAAAGACAAAGGAAACCTTATCTTAGCTAATGTGTTTTGTCTTCTGAGGCACTTTATCAAGGCAAATATGAGGATTTTATTTTGTAACAAGTATTTATATAAAAGAGCAAAAATATTAATGTTTTTTCTGAATTTTTAAGTTTTTGGAAGACTTCCTCAAGTTAGCTGAAAAGGCAGGCAAGAGGACACCTGCTTCAAAATTATTATGTGTATTTTTGGTTCTGATCATATCCATAATAGCTTTTTTATATGGTTGTAATTATTTTGATGTTGTTTAAATGATTATAGTAGAATGGCAAATAGTATAAGTATTGTATATTACCATAAATGGATTGAGAATCAAGAATAAAAGAATTTTCAGAGGTCAGAGATGGAAACAAGACTTTCTGGCAATATATGCTCTTTTTAATCATCTCACCTTATGGAAGCCAAGACTCAAGCTAGTGCACAGTAAGTTACCACAAGAGAAAGAACTGGGTACAGGGAGTGTCAAAAAAAGGATAAAAGATGAAAGAGATTCAAGGGGACACAAGATAGCAATCGATGTTGCATTTAAATTTATAGAGATTGTAGCTATTAGGGAAAAAAGTAAATAAAAGGAAGTCTGACAGGCATGAAGTGCAAGAAAAGGAACTGTTAGAATAGAAGAGATGGTTACATTTAACTATTTCAATGGTAAAAGTGTAGAAACTTGATGCCAATCTAGTAGAACACTTTAATTCATGTGGTCATGGCACCAGGGTAAAAAGCTTGCCAGATTAGTAGCCATGAAAATATTTGTAGAAAAGGCAGTGGGAAGCCACATGATGTCAGTGAGAAAGTGACTAAAGTTGAGATGACAAGTCATATTGAAGATCTTATTTTGGTTTTGTTTTTATGGCATATCAATCTTGGCGGGTCATTTAATGCCAACTAAATTTTTTATTTATTTATTGCTGGTAATACCTTTTTCTTTCAACAATTTATTGTTGTTTTTATATAAGTTTTGTTTCTAGTAATACTTTTTTCTTTTTGAGTATCAAGATTCATTGGGATTTGTTTTTAAGGGCAGGGTCCCCAAGTCCTACTCTGCTATTTAACCCATAACTGGAGGGAAGGGATGGATTAATACCTTTAAGGTATCAAGGGTACCAGTGCCTAAGTGAATGCAGAGTATTTAACTGGAATTCAAACTTGGCTCACCGATTTCTCTTTCCGAGCCGATATCCACTGCACCACAATGCACATCCGTCACTAAATGCTTACAGCACCTGGTATTCCCAAGTGGTCACTCATCTAAGTACTGATCAGGCTCAACATTGCTTAACTTTGGTGATCAAGCGAGAACCAGTGTATTGAATGTGATATGGCCGTAAGCCATTCTTTTTTTGGATCTGTGCCAAAAACCTCAAGATGAATAGCAGGAGCACTAGACCAGATATGGCAACAGTGTTCAATGGATGGATAAATGGTAGATTTATAAATGTGTAAAATGGTTTCAGATGAGAAAAACTTTCTGGTCTGGCACAGTGACTCAACCTTCCTAGCAGTAGATGCAGCTATAGATTCGATATAGCTGTTCCGCTTCTGGTCAGTTGAAAAAGTGAAGCCAAAGAGATGGAGATTATGATCATGCTGATTAATTAACTGATAATCGATAAGTATGGGCACATGGCCAAGTGGTTAAAACTTTAACATTCTTAACCTAAGACCCTGGTTCAAATCTCACCATAGTTGTCAAGGAAGCTTGATAATAGCAGTCATGGGAGATGATCATTGGGAAATTCTTGCGAACAGTATTATAAATGCAGCTTCCAATAATCTTTTGTATATGCTGCATCCCTTCAAGACATAGGCGATTATGGACCTCCACAATTTCCTATCCCTCTTAGCTCTTAATACATTTGATTTTTTTGTTATTTCTTCTAAACCTTGTTCTGTTATCTATTTACTCAAGCTCATTAAATAGGTTATGTGTTGCTGCCCTCTGTTCTTCTTTCTTCTATCTATCCTGAGAGTATCAGATTTTCCAAGCCCTCTTTCCCCATCATGTGCCCTAAAATTTTAAATGCCTCTTCCTGATGTTATGTAGAAATCTCTTTCTTGTTTTCTTTTTCTCTAAAACTTTGTTGTTGCTCATATGTTTGGACCATAGAATCCTCATTATCCTTCTGCAAAACCAGATTTCTGTTGCTTCACATCTTTTCATCTTTGAAAATATTCTCCAGGAACCACTGCCATATATTAACTCCCAAAAGAAACTCTAAATTCTGTAGGATTTAGAAACAATCAGATGAATTGAATAAACTTTGATAACACGGATAATGTGTTCAAATCCACTCTAATTTTTAAAATTAGGTATCATATAAATGTACTTGATAATGTTGTGAATCAAACAGTTCAGAAGTCATTGATGGTTTGGTTAGCATAAAATTGCAACAAAAAGACAAAATTTATTAAGAACCTCAAGGGACAGGAAATTTTGGTGAGCCATGATTGCCAACATCCTGAAGAGACACAGTACATAGAAGATTAAAATTTTGTTAAAAACAAAGAGAAAAGTGATGACCTGGAAGTACAATTAATATACTCAATGGAATAAACAGAAGCAGCATCACAAGAACTGATTAACCAATAAGAATTGAATAATATTAACCAATAACACTGAGGAACACTGTTTCAGTAACTTTCAGTTGCATTGCATATTTTAACTGATTCTGAAGAAGTTTTAGGTGCTGATTTCAAATCTGAATTTAGTTTTTCTCTAAAAGCTCTACTTTGCATGCAATTTGAGGTTAATGAAATTGTACAAATGTGAACTTGCGTAAACCATTTTCATGTCCGTATATATAGATAACTTCTAATATTTTGATCATTCATATTTTGTTTCAGATCAAACATAGCTTCCAAAAATAGATATCATTGCAGAAATAAGCCTGATGCCTTTTGCTACATATATTAATGCTACACACTCAGTTGTCTGAGACATAACATATCCTCGTTTGTCAAGCATGCCTACAAGGCATATTTTGAAGTTCATCTTGGTGATCAAGACAAGCAATGGGCTCCTTAGATTGTGTGCCACAATTGTGAGGAAATGCTTCAAGACTGGACCAAAGAAAAATGCAAAGGTCTGCCTTTTAGAGTTCCAATGATTTGGCGCAAACCCACCAACCATGTAACTGACTTATTTCTGCATGGTAAACACAATGGGTGTTGGGAAGAAAAACCAACATAAGATTACGTATCCAAACATTTCCTCAGCCATTCAGCCTGCTCTGCACTCTGAAGAAATTCCTGTTCCAGTTTTCTTCATTGGATGATAAAGACATTGGACATGATACAAGCGAACAAGACAGTTGTAACAGTGAATTGTCAGAAAAGTGTTCGCTATTGGAGAACTGTTCTTCTGACACTGAATCTTTCCCCGTCCCCAAGCCTCTTCCCCAGGCTGAACTGAATGATTTAGTGCAGGATTTAGGACTTTCAAAGAAAGCAGCAGAGTTTTTGGTATCAAGATTACAAGGCAGAAATCTTGTTGATCACTCTGTTAAAGTATCATATTTCAGAAAGCATGACCAGCTTTTGTGACCTTCCTTTCAGAAGACAGACATTTTGTTTACTGCCATGACATCCCAGGGCTTCTATAGTCCTGATGAATAGAGACTCTTTTTAGACAGTTCAAAATGCAGTCTAAAATGTGTTCTTTTATATAATGGCAATGTTTATGGAGCAGTACCTGTTGGTCACTCAGTACATTTGCAGGAAGACTATGATGATATGAGAATGGTCATGGACTTATTAAATTATCATGAGCACAATTAGATCATTTGTGTAGACTTAAAGATGGTGAACTTTCTTCTTGAACAACAGAAAGCTTTCACCAAGTTTCCATGTTTCCTCTGTATGTGGAACAGCTGAGCACGAGACAGACTTTGGGTCCAGAAGGACTGGCTTATTTGTGACACCCTTGAAGCAGGCATGCCAAATATCATACAAGACTTAATTGTAAGCAGAGATAAGATCATCTTTCCTCCTCTTCTCATCAAATTAGGTTTGATGAAGCAATTTGTCAAGGCATTGGAAACCGAAGGTGAATGTTTCCAACACATCATCACAGCTTCACCAGGGTTATCATTTGAGAAGATCAAACCAAGCGTGTTTGATGGTCCACAGATTCGAATCATAATTCATGATGATCAGTTTGTTGCTAAGATGACCGCTTTAGAAAAGGCAGCATGGTTATCTTTTGTGGCAGTTGCTTAGAACTTCCTTGGAAACAATAAGGTGAACTTGTGAACAGAATGCTCCTCACTTTCATGATCTCAGGTGCAACATGAGCATCAAGCTTCATTTTTTGAACAGCCACCTTGATAAGTTCCCTGACAACCTGGGGGCTGTGAGTGATGAACAAGGAGAATGGTTCCACCAAGACCTAAAGGCCATGGAAGAACACTACCAATGGCGCTGGGACAAAAGTATGATGGCTGACTACTGCTGGAGCATTAAATGAGATTGCCCAGATAAACGCAAAAGTTACAAACACAAATTCTTACCTGAATAAAATGCACAAACAAATTGATAAGCTATTCCTATAATTTCTCATAATAACAAAAAAATTAAATAAAAATTAATAAAAATTAATAAAAATGTCAAATTGCATAAAATCTGTAGCTTGCAGATAAAAACTGACTTCAGATTTGATATTAACTACTCAAATTGACTATAGAAAGGTCATTTTTTAAATGCAATAAATGAGTGTTCCCCAGTGTAAGAAATGACTAATTTGGTTTTAGTATACTGGCTTTATTCATTAACTGTTGCTTGCGCCAGATTTTGTGCTCTCCCCTTGAAACTGTAAGTAAGGTCAGCATAGTTGTATTAAAAACCACAAGTAAACTCTATGGGTATAAAATAAACATAATTATGCCTGAGCAGGCATTTTCAGAAAGGATAACCAATCCACCTTAGCAGACAAACATGCTTGGAAATGAGCAACCAGCCATTTCCTTACTTAATCAATGTAGTGGTTTAAAGCATAGTGAGTTCAATCTCTGAGCCAGATTCTACAGACTTAGAATCAGTGAGAACAGGGTGAGCAATAACTGAAAAGTACTAAATAAGAACAAGATAATATATCCATAGACGCTAGCAGTAGAATGAGAACAATCCATCCCTGTAGATTATATAAAGTGAAATTTTGAAATTCCCTGAAGGCTAGACACTTGTAGAAGGCTAGAGATTAAACAGTCAAAATATTGTGATGATAACTACAAAGATGAGGAATGTTATTCAAAATATAAATAATGTGAATAATGATAACTCTTCATCATAGAAATTCAGATAAAAGAATTGTATTCAGTTGATTTGACGAATATAATTATTTAATTTGCTTTGTTCGTGAGAGTGCTAACAGTTTCAGAAGTCAAGATAATCTAATCTAATTTATAATTGTAAACTGACCCTAAGGAAGTGATTTATATAATGTGACCTTATTTGTTTTGTTATTCTTGGATGTCTTTATGTTTCTGTAGCTGTAAGAACTAAAGAAAATTTTACTTGAAAAACAGCTCAACTTTCCTTTGTACAACTTAATTTCTCGATTTATTAAAGCTGTGTTTGATACCAAAGGTGAACCATTTCAATAGTTGGACTGATTATGCCTGAATCTATAATCAAAGTGGGGTCAGGTGTTTGAGGTTATAGACTAATTTGTTTGAGTTTATGCCTCTATGGATACTTTGTAGGAGTTTATGCCTGAATCTATAATCAAAACCAGGTCAGTTGTTTGAGGCTGTACACAAACTTTGTCCAGATTTATGCCTAAATCTATATGAAAGCATTAGTGGGGTTTATCCCTGAATTTATAACTCAGTTGTTTGAGGATATACACAGATTGTTACTTAAAAAATGGCTAGAATTACTTGAAAAATAGCTAAAATTTTCTTTACAAGTTAATGTCTCATGTTATTGAAGCTGTGCTTGGTGGAAAAACTCTGTAGGTGAACTGATATTACATAACAGTTCAGTATTCTTTTCTTTTTTCTAACAAAATTTTCTTGTTTTTTTTTAAAACTGATTAACTTTTTCACAATCCCAATCTGCTTTTAGATTTTGGAGTTCTCTGTTAAACATTTTCTAAATATTTGAATCTTTGTATTGCTTTGGTATCGCCAGTTTGTAGTTTGCATCTTAGGCTGTTTCTTTTGCTGATGACCATATTTTTTGTCTTTTGTTTTTAATCATTTCACCCCACATAATGTGATAATGTCACAAAAAATCACAACAAAATTGGGCTTGGAAGATCATATATATATATATATATATATATATATAGTGAAATGTAATTAATTTTTTCTGTTATGAAATAAAGTGAAACTTATAGATAAATAATCATACTGTAAGGTATATAAATTGAAAAAATGTACATGACCTTGAGTTCTTATTATCAGAAAAAAGTAGTTATTATTAACTTTTGACAGTAAGGGTTGAACTCATGCAACTTGTGAATTAGCAAGCACAATTTGTTATTGTGAAATGCTTTGACATGTTGTCTGGTTATTTACAAAGCTTTGATTAATCTGTTACAAGGCAGAGAACTCAGCAGGGATTAAACTCATTACACTTACAAGTGATCATATTCAATTGCACTTAAAACCAACATTTTCTCTCAACTATTAGAATTTGATAAATTGCTAACAAAATCCAGGAACATGGCCAAATAGAGAACATGGAGTAAGTTTCAGTAATATAGTGTCAGTCAGTTAAGTGCCATACATGAATTAAGCTTGGACGATCATGTCTTGAAAGAGACATGACTGACTGGGCAGAAAATTATCCCACAGTAGGTTGTCATTGCTTTCCACGGTAGACTGGTTACCAGCCAAGGCTATAGAACCCAATCTGTCCTGTTATTTAACCCATAACTTGAAGGAAGAGACAGATTAATACCTTTCCTAATGGTATTTGCACGTAAGTGAATGCAATGAATTCAACTGGAGTTCGAACTCAGCTCCTTGATTTCTCGTTCCGAGCTGATATCCACTGTACCATAAATAGTGTACTATCCAGAAATATTTTCTTTATATTTCTTGCATAAATGCAGAAGAGGTGGGTCTAATAAGCCCATGGGTTTTGTATGCTATCAAGTACAGTAGTTAATCAGTGAAAGAAAGCTATGACAATACCATGAGAGTAAATGATAAATTTGGAGGAGGTGGGTCTAATATGCTATTAAATACAAAGTTGGGCTCATGACTGAGTAGTTAGAACATTCACTTTCTGCAGCCCGGGTTCAAATTTCATCGTGGTTGATTTGTCAGGAAACTGTTATTGGTCTGGAGGTGATCAAAGTGTGCAGAACCTTTGGAAAGTGCCCAAAAATCAGACTATGGATTGACACAAACCTTGTGAGTGAAATTGTATAGAAAACACTCTTTGAGAGCCATTGATGGTCATGCTAGCATAAAGTCACAAGTCATCATGACCGAGGATTTGAGCACCCTGGTCTTGTTCAGCCTGTTGTTCATGCTAGATAACAGGCTCTCTCCTAGAAACTGTAACTAAGGTCTACTCAGTATAGTTGCAGTATAAACAACAGGTGGGCTCTGTGGGTGTTGAGCAAACACAAATGTGCCTGAGCAGGCGTCTGTAATGGGGATTAGATAGTAGACAGACATCCTTGGATATGAGTGTCCAGCCATATATACATAATCAGATTGAAACCAATGAAGATATAAAATTCTCTGGTGGTGGTGTACAGCAGTGTATGCCATAGCTGACCCGGATCCACATTTCTGTAGGCAGACTAAGAGCAAGTCATACTTGTAACGGCTTAACCTTTGTCTTACTGTCACTTGATAAATAACCAGAGACCCCAGGCATTATTGGCATGGAAACCATGTAGTTTATGGTAAAACCCATTTTCTTCAAATATTAAAATTTAATGAATTTATAATAAAGGCATAAAAAGAAACTTGTAACAAATTTGGCCAAATCCAGAACATGAGTTCAGTTCCCAAAACTTTCAGGGTAACAACCAATATTTTTTGTGTTATACGTCCTGCTGAAATAAAATTTGGAATGGTGATTTTCTAAGTGCAATTTAGAAGTGTCACAAAGCCACAAGAATAGGACATCCAGTGAGGATTGAACTCACAACTCAGGCATAATTGTTCTAGCAAAACAAGCTTGCTAACTATTAAACCACATCAAGGTACCAAATAATTTTTTATGTGTGGCATAAATGTGGCAGAAGGCCAAAATATAGGACACCAAGTAAGGATCAAACTCACTACTCAGTCATCATTGTTCAAGCAAAACAAGTTTGCTAACAATTGCCCTATATCAAGGTGCCAGTAAGACTTGGAATTTTATTCTATCAAGCAGTCTAGTTCCTGAGTCAGGCTTGCTAACCATTCAGCTAAGTCAATCAACTTTTCTTAGGTGGTATGTATTAAAATTGTAAATGTGAACAGTGACGTTTGAAGTAGATTAAATAACAAAAAAGGCAGAACGGAGTAAAACTTTTCACAGACAAATGTGATTTGCTTAGAGATTGTGTTGATTACTGTCATGTCTCTATTGACCATCCGCATCTAATTTTTATTCCATATTTTTGCATTTTGTAGCTCCAGGCTATGTAAGGCCTGCTTCCTTTTGCGTAAAATCTATGAATATAAAGAGTTTAGTTGATCTCTGAAAAGCTGAACTCATCTTCAACTGTCAACTTGTTTCAAATTCTACAATTTCAGGTTATTCCTCACATCATTATTTTGGTTGAGTGTTTTTCAACTGGAAGAAGTATCTATCTTGTTAGCAGAAGAAATGTCTTCTCCTATGCAAGGCTTAAGAGCCATTCGAGGTAGAAGTTAACAAGGAGTTTGTTGTATGAGCAGTAATGTTTAAAATGTACAGTTTATGAGATATTGGGAAAAATAACAGTTCTCTAATCTTAAACAGGTTAAGATTTTAGTACTCGGGAAAGCATTCTCATAAGAGTCAGTTTCCCAAAGTAGTAGTATGTAAAACTTTGCGTTGTGGTGCAGTGAATATCGGCTCAGAATGAGAAATCAGGAAGCCGAGTTCGAATCCCAGTTGAATTTATAGCATTTACTTACGCACAAATACCCTTGGGAAAGGTATTAATCCGTCTCTTCCTTCCAGTTATAGGTTAAATATACAGGACAGATTAGGTTCTATAGCCTTGGCCAGCAACCAGTCTACCGCAGAAAGCAATGGCAACCTACTGCGGGATAATCTTCTGCCCAGTCAGTCATGCCTCTTTCAAGACATGATTGCCCAAACGTTTTTCACGTATGCCACTTAACTGACTGATATCTTGCTAATGTAATACAAAGAGAATAAGAGTCATTTGCCTCGCTGTGCACTGCGTGGCAACTTTTAACTGTGAAACAGTTGGTGAAACTATGGAATGCAGCGTGTTTGAACATTTTCAATGAAAATAGTGATAAAGTAGTAAAATCTAGCAACTGAGAAATATGGTGTATTGATTCAGTCAGTTAAGGAGTGTACGTAAAACATGTTTAGGCAATCATGTCTCAAAAGAGACATGACTGACTTGGCAGAAGATTTTCTCACAACAGATTGTCATTACTTTCTGCAGTAAACTGGTTGCTAACCAAAGCTATAGGACCCAATCTGTCCTGCTATTTAACCCATAGCTGGAGAGAGAAGAGCTGGATTCCTACCTTTCCCAAAGGTATTTGTGCATAAGTAAATGCAACAAATTCAACTGGAATTCAAACTCGGCTCTCCAATTTCTTGTTCTGAGCCAATATCCACTGCATCACAATGCACCTCTGGGGTATTGGATATGGAATTTGGGTCTGAAATCAAAAACTTTTTTTTTAATGTTTAGAAATTCAGAGATAGATACAAGTATCAAGAAACAGATTACAAAAAGAAAATTTAATTTGAAAGTATTTTTTTGAAATATTTAAGAAAAAACCCAACAAAACACTTTTGGTTCAGATTCCTCTTCTACTCTAATAGTTTCTTTTCTTTCACTTCCCAACTATGGAAATCCCTTCTCCTTATTTGCTTCCCTGATAGCTACAATCGCCAAAAATTTAATTGCAACGTTAGCTACCATCTACTACCTCCTTGAATCCCATTTATCTTTTATCCTTTCTTCGACATCTCTTGTACCCAGTCTTTTCTCTCACTGTAACCCACTGCACACTAGAAGCAGTCCCACCTAGATTGGGGTGATATGATTAAAAAAATAGAAATAATGACATCTAGGCAGCTATGCAGAGAAGCTATCGGCCAAACCCTCTCCCCAAAATCTGACCCAATATTAAACGATTTCTTAATCCTTATTCGGCAGCTGTAACTTGCATTTTTTTCTATTCCCTGCCTATTCATTATGACCAATCCCCCAATCATTTTTTTTATGTACTGTATCCTAACAGGATGTAGATGATCGTTGGTCTCTACAACTTCCTATATTTTTTAGTTCTATGCAATGTTTATTCTCTCACCATTCCTACCTCCCACTTTTCTGGCATTCATTTGCACAAGTTTTTATACTTGCCTCTCATATCATCAGTATGTCCTGTGCATGTTAAATTCTTCAAGCAGTCTTTTTTCTTTATGTTTCACAGAAATTTCAACTGTCATCTTCTGATACTAAGCCCAAGTATCTTTTTTGCTTCCATTTTCCTCAAAACATCCTTTTTAATAACTTGTTTTGTCCATTATATTCTCAGCAATCTTCTCTAGAATCATATCTCTGTTAAAAAATATCTTCTTCATTTCTACAAATCATTCATACTATGAATATTGCTGCTACATATGACCTGTTGCTCCTCCTATATATTTAAAAATTCTCAATAAAAATCCAAAAAATCTGAAATGTTATTAGTCCTACCCTGGCATCTCAGTTTCAGTTACTTTCTTACTGCTGTAGTGTGCCTTTTTTATAAATACTTTCATGGTAATTGTTCTGATGATCTTTACTCTCTTGTACCCAGACTTTATGAATTTAAGCACAATACTAGATTGGCAACAAGGTCTCTTCATTTTACAGTTGAAATGATTAGATGTAACTGTAAGTTCTACGCTAACAGTTTTTTTATTGCACTTCTTGCTTGTTTAACTTTTTTCTGGCTTCTTGATTTTCAGTCAAGTTTGATCTTGAGAAATTAAACTGCAATGGCAACAGATATCTTCTGTTCTATTATGTTTTTTTTTGTTCCTGCTCCTTAATAATGTTTTTATTTTTTTATTCTTTCACACTTGATAATCCCTTGTATCTTAGTGACTTTATTGCCTTGCTTGAAATGATTAAAAAAGAAAATTCTGTGAAAAAATTGTCTTGCATTAACTGCCCTACAAAAGGATTGATACTACATAGCAGTTCAGTGATCTTTTCTTTGTTTCTAATGAAATTATTTTGTTTCTTAATATTTTGTTTAGATTTTGGAAGGCTTTTTTTGTTATTCCAATGCCTCTTTGAACATTCAATTGTGTTATAAGACTTCCTAGAGAGTAAGATTTCTGTATTTGTCTATATTTCTGAGATGAGGTAGTATTTACAGTATTTACATTATTCTAACTCTTGTCCTCATCTTTGTTGCCATTTGTACAATGTTTTGGCTTTCTTCAGGTGCTAGGAATTTTGAACCGAATCTTTTATTACAATACTTGGCCCAGTGGATATAGAGGTTGGTTAGTTCCTGACTTGGCTTTTAGAGTTGTGAGTTCAATACCAGGCTACAGCAGTGGTAAACAAGTAACTTGCAGAGTTAGAGGGAGATAACTCATGACTTCTAATTTAGGCTTTACGCAAGGAATGAGGATAATTGTAATAAAGGGTTCGAAACATTGTACAAATGGCAACAAAGATGAGGACAATAGTCCAAATAATGTAAATACTGTAAAATTTTTGTATTTGTTAGATTTTGACATCTTCAAATTTTACCTTGCATCCTGGGCAGCACCAATAGATTATCATTTATTCTAGTCTTCAGAGAATTGTTTTCATGAAAAATGTTCAGTTTCCTGAGAAACTACAAAAAACACCTGGAGCAATTGTTTATTGGGAAAAGAAATATTTCGGGTAGATAGAATTAGTAAGTTGGTTGAAAGAGGATAGAGTATAATCAAATAAAACAGTAAATTCAATAAAGCTAATATAAAAAAGTGTTTTTTTCCTTATTTAACCAAATTTTTTTGTTACGCAGTTTATGATAAAAAAATATAGCATTCTTTCTGTTGATCAGTCTCTTGTGTCTATCAAATCTAGAATATCAAAATGATTCAAATAAAGATCTACATGCAGATTGGGGTAATATTAAATCTAGGAAAGTTTCAACAAACATGGACCTTGGTGCCTGCAATAAGGAGTGAGAACAGAACTTTTTTCCCATGACACTCCTTTTGTAACTAACATCACTCTTCAGCAATGTTTATCGTCTTAAAAAGCGATGATTAGAATTGTAATAAAATAAACATATTCAATTTTTTTTTCTGAAAAATGTCACAGGTAGAATGGATCCAATGAATGCTAAGCTATAAAATTTATTTGACAAATATGAACCTTTATTATTCATGTTATTTATACTGTTAAAACTATTCTCCTCATTTTTTTTTTTTTTGCCATATTCACAATGTTTTGGCTGTTCTATACCCTGAACTTCTTTAGGTGATTGAAATTTATTCTATTCACTGGAGTAGATTTAACAACGATGATGATATAGGGGGTTGCTTACCTATTCTTTTCTGTTAGTAGTGGAGAGTCTGTTCTAGTGAAGGGTAGTTGTATACTGTTGCAGGTTAACGGAATTTGGCCTTGTTGTAGATAGCCCACTATAAGTCATAAAATGATTACAAACCAAGAAAGGCAATTTGAGTGGAAAAATAACATTTTATATAAAACACATATCAATTAATGTTTTTACAATGGAGGTTAAAATGTTCATGCCAATAAAATGCTGAAAGAGAATTAATACTTAGAAATTTGGGAGCGTGTAAGTAAGGAATATCTTTCATGTATTCACTCCTTAGGTCAGTAAATAGTTTTTGAGGCAGGGAAGAAGGAAAGAGGTAAGGGAGGCAAGCGTAGTAAGCTGCTTGACTTTGGTCAAGGGAGATACTAATTACTCTCTTCTCCTTGAGTCGGTCTGTCAGGCGATGCTTTCTGTATCCGCTTTTTATACCTTCTTTTTGGATCACAGCAGCTCATTAGGGATTTCACACTTGTATTTGGTTATGGGCTTCCCATTGGGTGATAAATAAAATTCACGTAGGCTCACAAACTGGAAATTTGATATTTAATTAATTATTAGTTTTCAACCGGAACATCTGTGCAGAGCTGGCGGGGCGCAGCGACGACTTTTGGTCATTTGCTTTTTGGTTGTGAAAGCGCAAACATCCGGTCCATCACTTTTGCTCGGTATCACCACAAGGATAACAGTTTGAAAAATGTAAATAATTACAATGCCTCATTTTAGAAATATAGACAAATAGACTTTCATGCTCACAATAAGATATAGTTTCAAAAGATGGTATTTTTTCCCATGACACTGCTTTTATTTTAACTACTGTCAACCTTCAGCAATGATTTTTATTTTAAAAAGTTATGATTAGAATTGTAATAAAGTATAAACATATGAAAGTGAATTTATACATTTTCTTTGATCTTGAGAATTCATAGCAAAAATAATAAACACGACTTACTTATTAGATTTTCTATTTACACTACTTTATATTTATTGACACTACTTATCGTACAATTTATTTGAGTCATTAGGAAAATATCTGCTAGTTGCCAACTGATTCAAACTTTAAAAAATGGCAAATAATAAAGATTTCTTTATGGTTGGTTTACATAGTTTAAATTTATCAATAAAGAATTGTTATATTTATTTGTTTACTAGCAGTATAGCCCGGCATTGCTTGGGTGTAATAAAAGCTTTAAAACTAATCCATGGTCCTGGAGCTCAGACTCTTTGGATGTTGGCACGAAAGACTAAAAAGCAATAGTTGTTTCCAGTTAAAGCAAAACTGTAGACTGAAAGAAAAATGAATGGATGTAAGTCAAATTTTGATTTATATTATAGATTTTCTGCACTATTGTAAGAACTGCAAACTTGAAACATTAGATAGATAAATTGGTAAATCATAAATATTACATTGCATTAGTTTTAATTGTATTAGGTTGTAAATATATGATTATTCTTGTAAATAAACAATCTACTAAATAAATTGTGTTTAATTTTTTGTTATAAATTCTCAAGAACAAAAACAAATGCATAAATTCACTTTTATTTTAATTCTTATAATTGCTTTTTGAAGCAATAAACATTGCCAAAGAGTGGAGGTAGATAAAAAAATGGTATCTTGGAAAAAACCCTCCTTTTGATATTACATCTTATTGTAAGCACAAAGGTCAATGCTTGTGGACATTATATATATATATATATATATATAGAATTGCCGACTGACACCAATTCTGTTGGGCTTCAATCCTTGGTAAAAAGCAATCGGCTGTCTAACCATACTGATGAGCTGTAATACAGCAAAACAGATCTGTCTGCAGATGACTATATATATCTAAACTTATTTTTAAATGGAACTTTGTGTGTGTGTGTGTGTGTGTGTGTGTGTGTGTGTGTGTGTGTGTCCATTACCTATAGACTCTGAAATGGCTGAACTGATTTTCTTGAAAATTTACACAGTTGTACTATAAGTGTCTGCAAGTGTTCTTAGCTAGGTTTTGTGTCGAGGTACCCCTAATAAATATTGAAAATTGATAATCAAAAAAATTGAGTTATAGAAGTAGTGGTCTGATTTTAATCAAATTTGATACACTCATAGACAAAGACATAAGAAATGATATTCAGAAGTTTCAAGGTTGCAGTTCTTACAATGGTGCAGAAAATCGATAATATATATATATAAATATATATAAGGCAAGATGTTTGTGTGTGTGTCTGTTTATCTGCCTGTATGTCTGTATTTTTTTTCAGCCCTTTTATTTTAGTTTTTGCTTCGGGTTTGGCTCTAAGTGGGTATAATTGTAGTTCTTAGTCTCAGCCATGATACCATTTACTCAGAGGACTTATTTAGCCTTCAAAATTCAGTTTACGATGAAAAAACCTTATTTGATATCGATACCAGGAAATCAAAATTTGACTTACATCCATCGAGTTATTTTTATTTGACCCCAACAGAATGTAGAAAGCACTGGACAGCCATTTCCCCTATATTTGGGACTCATCAACAGTGTGCATTCACTACTATTATTAACAGTAGTCGTGGCTTTATTCCTGGTTGTCCAGTGCTTTCTGCATTCTGTTGGAGTCAAATAAAAAAACTCAATGAATTACTTACTTAATATTTCAAATCCTCCTACAATTTCTCATCTGTATATTGTTGCTTGAACCGGCTTCTGATGCTCCAGTGAGAGCGGCTTGATGATAGTAGTCATGGCTCTGGGAGGCACAGACCTATGGGTAAAAGAATCTCAGCAGAGTTCAACATGGAATATGTGAATGAGTGGTGCTATATTGAGTTTAATTCGTTACCTCTTTGTCACCAGGGCCCATGGTACAGTTGGTATGACATTTGCTTAATAACGCAACTGTCTTGGTTTCAATTCCTGGTAGTGGATGTGCACTGCTGATGAGTCCTAAATATCGAACAAAACGGCCGTCCAGTGCTTTCTGCATTCTGTTGAGTTCTAATAAAAAAAACTCAATGAATTACTTACTTAATATATATATATATATATATATATATATATATATATAAATTACAACTAATAAATGTTGAGGCTTCTAAAATCAACAATAACTAGGAAGTATAATTAGCTTTTCATTAGCAGTCAAATGCCATACATCATATACACTTAGGTGATCATATCTCTTTAGAGTCATGATTGACTATGCAGATTTTCCACATTAGGCTGCAGTAGACTGGTTGCCAACTAAGGCTATAAGGTCCAGTCTGTCTTTCTATTCAACCTATAGTTGGAAGTGAGAAGGGATAGATTCATTTCTTTTCTAAGGGTATTTGCATGTACGTGAATGTAATGAACACCACCTGGAATTCAAACCTGGTTGTTCAAATTCTCATTCTGATTTGTTATCCATTATATCCCCTTCACGTCAGCTTTCCATTACTCTATTGAACTTCAGTGACTGGAAAGCATTCAACAATTCTAATCACGGATAGATAATGAGCTAATTTTATACTTATTAATTACTGTGATTGGTCAGGTCATCAAATTAACTTGACTTTGTTAATTCATCTCTGATATTTATCTGCAGAAACATCATTGGAAGAAATGAAACAATTGCAAATTATTTACTTGTTAATTCGCCCACATCCAAATAACCATTGTCCAATCATTAAATCATAACCTATTACCTAGTTCACAATCTTACCCAGTCTTTTGAACAGGAGTAGTGGTTCATCTCTTGTTTCTTATTTAGGATCAAGTTTCTGGTTCCTTCTAAAGTCTAATTCAACTCTATACTTCTAACATCTCCATCTAAACTCTGAAATTTCATTTATTATTTATTTTTTATTGATTTATTTTTATCATCAATAGGAGTTGATAGGTTTGCCTATCATCCAGTACACATTCCTCCCCAGTCTTTTGTACTGGAGTAGTAATTTATCACTTTGTTTTCTGTTTAGGTTTGGGCTTCCAGATCCTTCTAAAAGCATTCCAGTAACCCCTTGCATCTTAGTAAAATTATCCCCTTGTTTAAGATGAATTGATTAAATAAAAATTAATCATCAGATCTTTAATAGTCAGTCTTTGATTGATTTTATCTTACAAATGTTAATTCTTTTTAAAAACGTCTTTTTAAAAGACTATTTTCACTGTTATTATGATTCCACCTCCTGCAACTTCTGTTTAACTGAAGATCAGGAAGTTATAATGGGTAGGATTTGAGTGAAATAGTCCTTGAATTGATAAGTGAAAACATGAGTATAAGCTAGGTAACGAGAACTTTTATTTTTTGCATCACAAATAAGTTGATAGGAAACACACAGTGCCCAGTTACGACCAAGGACAGTTCATACTAAAGGTTGCATATATATAGCAATCTGAAGACATCACATGTTCTTATGGCTGTCCATAGGGTGATTATTTCATGAATTATGCATATCTGTATTTTGGGTTTTTTTTATTTTCAGCATAATTATGTTTCTTTGTATAGTAGCTGGCTAATACTTTATTGGTTAATGGTGGTTAGTTAATATTTTCTTTTATTTTTTTAAGAAGTTGCTTGTTAATGTATTTTACTTATCATTTTACTCCAAGCAAGGCAATAAAGCCACTAGGATGCAAAGGATTATTGAATGTTAGAGAATAAGAGAACAAATTACTTTTAGGGAGTCAGGATGATAAAGAACAACATTTAAGAAATCAGAAGATGAGGATTATTTTTTTTAATCATATCACCCCGAGCAAGGCAGTAACGCCACTGATGTGCAGGGGGCTACGTAAGAGTGAAAAGATTGGAAAAGAGAAAGCTGGAAACCACATCCTAAACAGGGAACAAGGGATGAGCCTCTACACCTGTTCAATAGACGTGGGTGGAGTGTGAACTGGGCGATAGTTTAGTCTATCTACTCCAATTGAAAAAAAAAAAAAGAAAAAGAAAACAGCAAAAAGATTGGAAAAGAGAAAGCCGGAAACCACATACTAAACAGGGAACAAGGGATGAGCCTCTTCACCTGTTCAATAGACATGGGTGGAGTATGAACCGGGCGATAGTTTCGTCTATCTACTCCAATTGAAAAAATTAAAAAAGAAAAGAGTGAAAAGATTGGAAAAGAGAAAGCCAGAAACCACATCTTAAACAGGGAACAAGGGATGAGTGTCTTCTCCTGTTCAATAAAATTTAAAATTTTTGAAGATCAAAGTTCACTTGGAAGCAAGAAGCTGGAGAACAGTTCCATAACCAAGAATTGTGATAGAAGAGATTGTTATCATAGAATTTGCAGTTACATCTGGCCATTTCAACTGTAAAATGATGAGATCTTGTTGCCAGTCCAGTCAGTCAGTTAATTGTCATACATGATACACGTTTGGGCAATCATGTTTCGAAAAAGACATGACTGACTTGGTAGATTTTTCATTACTTTCCTTCAGTTATGGGTTAAATAAGAGGACAATTGTGCTTAAATTCATAAAATCTGAGTGCCATAGAGTAAAGTTCATGAAAACAACTACCATGAAATTATTTATAGAAAAGGCAGAGGGGAGCCACGTTATGGTGGTGGAAAAAGGACTTTATAAAGACTTTTGTAAAAATGACATCACTGTGGTAAGCTGACATGCAAAATCGGGTTTAGAGAAATATTTTAGTGTGGTGAGAAAGAGAGTTTACAAAGAGCTTTAAGAAAAATTAAATCACTGTGGGAAACTGACATGGAAAATGGGGTTTAGAGAAATATTTTTCTAAAGACATAAAACGAACTGTTAAATAGATAAATAATGACATTGGAAAATTCCCTCTGACAAGCCTATGAATAAAGTGTGATAATCTATTCCTTTGATAAGAAGAGAAGTGATTTTAAAACAATTTTGATATGCTTACACATAATAAAAAATGTTATTTAAAGCTATTTACCAGATGCCACAAATATTTAAGGATTGATAGAGAATGGACCAAATGAACATTGTCTTAAAAAAAAAAAAACACTTAAGATAATAATTTATATAATTCATAGAATGATGACACTACATTTTGTCAAAACTCAAAACATTACTCTGGGACTGTTAATAAGTATTATGGTCAAAACAGAAATGCATGTTTTCCTTTTATATGTCTCTTCAGTATATTGCTAATCATGGCTCTCCAAAATTTCCTATCTTCTGTAAATCTTATCAATGTTTGTCATTTTACTATTCCCACTATCTGTTCTACCATCTATTCACACAAGTTTGTTAGGTAAGTCAGTAGCTGTTTCATGCCTTTAGGATGTGAGGGTCAAATTCTTCTTGACCTCTTTCCTTCTTTCAAGTGTCTTTTTTTAATTCTAAGCACGAGTGTTCTTTTTGTTTCCATTTTCCTGAGAAGTTCTTTGTTACCTAAGTGTTCAGTTTCCGTCAGTGGGAAAGTGATTGAAGCCCAGAATGTCAGATTAGGTCCAGTTTTATAAATAAGGAAATTCATTTTTAAAGGATAATTTCTTGTTTATTTTTACTTTAATTATACACAAAGCTATAAAAATTATATTTGGACACTTTTGGATTAAAAAAATGTATGAAGTAAAACAATTGTTAGGTTCATAAATATAATATTTTTACCAGAAAAAAGCATTTCAAGAACAACTTGTCACCAGTTTTCACTTATTTTCTTTTCGAGAAGTTTGCTTTCAGGTATAGTACTGTCTTTGGCTTGTTCTTGTGGCTTCATTTTCAGGGAATTATTTCAGAAAATGACATAACCACATGATTCCAAAAGATGCCAATAGTCATTTAAATACTAATCATGAAATGAATGTTGCTTGTATCATTAAAAAATAGTTTAAACATCAATTGATAGTATCTGCTGATCTCATCATTACATCAGTTGATGATTTTTACCATTTAAGGGTTGAAACAGTGGGATCAGTATGAGAAAGATAAAAGTAACTTACCTATATAATTAGTTCCAGTCCACACTTTTTCCTTGATCTTTTGAACAGGAGCAGGGTTTTATCCCTTTTTTTCCAGTTTAGGATTTGGTTTCTGGTTCATTCTAAAGTCTACATCTAATGTCTTCAATGGAACTATGTTTGAACTAATTATTTAATTTTTCCCTCCTCATTATAAGTAGATAATAATTGGAAGGTGAAAAAACAAAAAGAGGCAGAAATTTATAAAAGTTGAACAGAGCAGGAAATGGAAGAAGGTGAGAATGAGGAGATGGATGAAGAGGAGGAGGAAAATGAAGAGAGACCAAGATCACAATTAAAGAGAAAACACTAGATACAAGAGGAAGGACAGTGCAAAACAAAAATAGTTAGGAGTAGTCAGTCAGTTAAGTGCCATACGTGATACACGCTTGGGCGATCATGTCTCGAAAGAGACATGACTGACTGGGCAGAAGATTATCCCGCAGTAGGTTGCCATTGCTTTCTGCGGTAGACTGGTTGCCGACCAAGGCTATAGAACCCAATCTGTCCTGTTATTTAACCCATAACTGGAAGGAATAGATGGATTAATACCTTTCCCAAGGGTATTTGTGTGTAAGTGAATGCAATGAATTCAGCTGGAATTTGAACTCGGCTCCCCGATTTCTCGTTCCGAGCCGATATCCAGACAAGGCTGTACGACCTCTCCAATTCAGAGAGATATGGTATGTAGTATGCTCGGACATTCTTCAGGTGCTAGGAATTTCAAACCGAACATTTTATTACGATCACTAGGTATATAATTTTCCTGCAATGCTACTTCTGGTAAAACAAATAACTTAGAGAGTTAAGTTAAGGGGAGATAACTACATGACTACTGGAAGTGACATCATACATGAAATAAGAATGACATACCCTAGTAATTGTAATAAAGGTACCGACTTAGCGACTTGACTACAGTCACTTCCCCCACTGATGAGATGTGGCCTCCCTTTGTCTGTTCTATTAATACTTTCATGGCTTCTGCTCCAACGAACTTAAGTCGCTGGTGCCTCTGCAACAGGTGTTTACTCGTGCAACCAGATTGGCAACTGGGTCCCACCCATTCACAGTTAGATTAACCAAATGCAGATGACAATTCTACTCCTGCTTCTTTCGCACTTCCCGCCTGTGGAACTCGTTTCCATATTCTTGCTTTCCTGACAGCTACAAGCTCCAGGAATTTAAATGCAATGTCAGTACTCATCTATTAACCACTTGACTCGAGTTCTTTTACCACCCCGTATATCCTTTCCTTTCTCTCCAACTTTGCAACTGTCATCACACCTGTATTCCCATCCTTCTCTTGCTCCTTTCTAACTGGTTCGTCTTCCTCTTCACTCTCTTCTAATTAATCTTTTTACTCTTATGTAGCCCTCTGCACATCAGTGGCATTACCGCCTTGCTTGGGGTGATATAATTAAAAAAAAAAAAAAAAAAAAGGGTTCAGTTTGAAATTTTTAGCAGCTGAAGAAAGCCAGAGTGGGCAACAGCCAAAAGATAATAATGGCAATAAGGATAAAGACAATAGTCCGAACAATGTAAATTATGTAAAGATGATGTTTGTCTATACTTCTGAGATGGAAGTAGTATTTATATTATTTAATTTATTTGCATTGACACACATGGCCCAGTGGATAAATGTGTTGGTTAGATCCAGAGATTTGACCCAAAGTATTGTGAGTTCAATTCCAGGCTACAGCAGCTGTTAACAAGTAATTCTTTCTTTTTTTTTTTTTTTTTTTTAAATCATCTCACCCCAAGCAAGGCATTCCACTGCCACTATTGCGCATGGGGCTACATAGGGGAAGGTAAAGAGAAGGAGTGGTTAGACATAGGGAATGTCAGGAGGAAGGACACAGATGAGTAAGGATAGCAAGGATGAGGGTTGGGCAGATGGGAAGAGTGTTTGATAGAATGGGAGCAGGTTAGTGTGTTAGGAGGTGTCTATTGACCTTACATTTAAACTCCTGGAGATTGTAGCCGTCGGGGAAGCAATCGTTTGGAAGAGAATTCCACAGTCAGGAAGTGCGAGGAAAGAAACTGTTGGAGTAGAAGTTACAAATTTAGAGAGCTGAGTTAAATGGGGATAACTACATGACATCTGGAAGTGGCATGATGCATGAAATGAGAATGATATACCCCTGTGATTGATATAAAGGGTTTGGTTCAAAATTCCAAGCACCTGAAGGAGACCAAAGCATACAACAGCTGAGATGTTGTGAGTATGGCAATAATGATGAGGAAAACAGTCTGAACAATGTAAATAATAAAAGATTCATATTTATGGAATAATGACATTATTTTTTCTTGCCATTTTAGATGTGTGTACTGTGTTTTTGTTTTATTAATATATGTACCATAAATCATACAAACGATTTGACAACACATTCTTTTCTGTTAGTGACGGCTTTCTTCAAATAAATTACAGTTGAAATGTCTAGATGCAACTGTAAGTTTTATGCTAACAGTTTCTTCTCTCGCACTTTTCCCTTGTGAAACTTTATTCTTGCTATTTGCTTTCCAGTCAACTTTGATATAAAATTTAAATTCATTTGAATTTGAATATTTTTTTTCTGTCTTCCTAATCCTGTTCATTTATTGTTCTCTTCTCAATAATGTTTTATTCTTTTTCTTATACTGTTTCACACTTGGTAACCACTTGTGTCATAGTGGCTTTACTTCCTTGCTTCAGGTGAAATGATTAAAAAAAATAGCACACTTGAAACATTAAGTATATATTTATGTTTATATGTCTGAGATGAGATATTATAACTGTTTAAACTATTTATATTGTTTAGACTGTTGCTATCAAATTCGCAACACTTCTGTCATTTTATGCCCCAGCCTTATTCAGGGGATTGGAATTTCGAACCAAATTCTTTATTTTGTCCATCCAGGTAGATTATTCTAGTTTCACATGCCATGCTTTTTCTGGATATCCCATTTTCAGTTATTTTCCTTTAGTCATTCAACTCTCCAAGTTTTTTGTTCACCTCTACTGTGGCCAGGTATTGAACTCACAACTCTTTGAGTCAAGTCAGTCGATTATTTCAACCAGCACTTTTATCCACTGGGCTATGTGTTAATTAAAATGTGTCTCAGAGTCAAGAAGATATGTATTCTTATAAATTGTGATACATACATATATATATATATATATATGTATATATATAAATGTAAACTTGTCGTTATACTTGTTTCAAAAAACCCTCCGAGCACATACATAGAAAGAAAAAATGGTGATAAAAAAGAATGAACTAAGCACTTGAACATCAGTCAAAGTACGCAGACCAAAGGAAAAAACCCGAGATGAGTAACTTAAAATAAAAAGCGCTCAATATGCAAGCAAACTTTCCCTGAAGCAAACTTTCCCTGAAGATCCAATTTGGTGAAACCTCAGTAGGTTCTTTGGCTCTCTAGGTTAGTTATTTGCTATATATATATATATATATATATAGAGAGAGAGAGAGAGAGAGAGAGAAAGAAAGAAGGAGAGAGAGAAATTAAAGACAGATTTGTGTTTGTAGAATTTTTCCGTTTATTTTTTAATAGAGCAATATTAAGTAGATGAGTAATCAATAAGTTATGAGAGAATTTTTATCTTAATTGGTAACAAAAATGGTAATCACTGTTTTATTGGTAGCAAAAATTGTAATCACTGAGAGTGATTATCATCACTGAAAACATAGCCTCCTGGTGTCAGCTTAAACTTATGCCTTCTTATTTCTATGTATTGCAGCCATTTTTTGTCAAAGTTCATTTTTTTAAGAACTATCAACTTTTACATCATACGTCAGTGAAACATTCACTTTCTTAATTTTGTCTATAAAAATGCAATGTAAATTACTTTATACATGCGTACATTCTACCATCCAAAATTTCTTACGCATACATTAAAAAATCATCTATGGTTTTAATACACTTAACCTGCATATTATTATACACACATACATGTAAACTTACTAGTGTTTCTATACATATATACATCCACTTAAAACATTTTCCATATACATATCTAAATTTATTTATAAATGGAACTTTGTATGTGTATATGTGTGTCTGTGTGTGTGTGTCCTTTACCTATAGACTCCAAAACGGCTGAACCAATTTTCTTAAAAATTTACACAGTTGTACTATAAGCATCTGCGAGTGTTCTTAGCTTGGTTTTGTGTTGAGGTACCCCTGATAAATATTGAAAATTGATAATCAAAAAAATCGAGTTATAGAAGGAGTGATCTGATTTTAATCAAATTTGATACACTCATAGACAAAGACATAAGAAACGATATTCAGAAGTTTCAAGGTTGCAGTTCTTACAATAGTGCAGAAAATCAGTAGTATATATATATAAAAAGCAAGATGTTTGTGTGTGTGTCTGTTTATCTGCTTGTATGTCTGTATTTTTTCAACCCTTTTATTTTAGTTTTTGCTTAGGGTTTGGCTCTAAGTGGGTATAATTGTAGTTCTTAGTCTCAGCCATGATACCATTTACTCAGAGGACTTATTTAGCCTTCAAAATACAGTTTATGACAAAAAAAAACTTATTTGATATTAATACCAGGAAATCAAAATTTGACTTACATCCATTCATTTTTCTTTCAGTCTACGGTTTTGCTTTAACTGGAAACAACTACTGTTATATATCGCCGTATGACGACAAAACAACAAACACGCATATATATAAAAATATGAAGTTATATTTTTATTAATGATGATGGACCGTGTAGAATAGGGAACAGAGAATTGAGAGAGCGCGCTTCTAATGGGTTGACGGGAGTGTAGTCTTATCTGTTGTGTCTCTCTTCACCGGCCGATCTCTGTTGCTCCTCTACTGGCAAATCCGTGTGCCGAGGTCTTTTTATAATCTTCCAGAACCGGGACTTTTTCTTCCGGTTTTGCCTCGCCCACGCACGCCCACGTAATTCTCAGAGACACCTGTTCTGTTTGCCTCTGTAGTTATTTCCGCTGCTGCCGGAAATAAGGTCAAACGACATCCGTTCCTTTCAACGACCGGAAACACCCTCGCTTGCATCAGCCTTCCTCGGGTGGGGCCAGATTGTTATATTACACTATTGCTTTTTAGTCTTTCATGCCAATGTCCAAAGAGTCTGAGCTCCAGGACCATGGATTAGTTTAAAGCTTTCATTACACCCGAGCATCACCGGGCTATACTGCTAGTATTTCATAATCATCTATTGCTTTGATACAAGTGACAGATATCTGACCAATAAGAATCAACCTTAAACAACATTCCAGTATACTGTTTCTTTCTAAAAATTCAAAATTTTTCATTTCTCATCGTTAGTCTGATCTTTGAAAAAGTTTTAATAAAAGTGAAACATGTTAGATTGAGACACATTACCTATTTTGTTCTTTATTTATGCAATCATCTTGTTGGATTCCAATCCATATATTCTACTTACTTTAGTATAAAGTTCACATAATAATATTATATCTCTACAGAAATCATTTAAAATTCACATAACATTATATCTCCATAAAATCTCCATTTCAAACTTATGTAATATTATATTGTTGCTACTTGCCTACATACACAAATGCCTTCACAACATCCGGATAGCAAGAGATGCCAATATCTTCAAACATGCTCATTGGTCAATATCGACCAATAAAATACCTTCCCACTTAAATACAAAATCCTGTCTGGGAACCCACCCATGGTTATTTAATGAAGAGGTCCAGACAGCAAAAAACAGAAAGCGAGACACAGAGACACAAACAGACACATGATATTGCTGCCATCTTTTCAGTCAGGCCAAAAGATCATTACACAGAAAATTGAAGAATATATACAAATTACCACTCCATAGAAATGGAACCTGTATTACAAAGTCAAAAAACAACTTTGTATAACTCACAAACTAATCACATATGAAGCAATAAAGAATTAAATCTGAGCTTGATTTCTAAAATCATCAGCTAGAACTCTGAAAACTTCAGCCCATTGAAATACAAATTATCATGCAACTAAGTAAAGCAAGAACTCCGTTTCTATCTATCTCTTAGAACAGCATTCATATCCACAGTGAATAAATTCACTTAAGTTTGTTGTTGCATTTTGTTTCTGTAAATAAATATTGTTAACCTTCAGCATGTCTTTCCTCAAGTCACTTATGTTTCATAGCAGAAAGAAGGAATACATTTTGATCAAAATCTTTCTGATATTCATAAAGGCCAAATTTCTACCTTTCTCTTTCTCACCACCAACTATATCTTCATAAAAATTATTTTAGTACTGCATGTTTATGCAAATTGTGTCATCATTAATAGGAATATTAATACATGTCCTCCTTGTGTCAGTTCAAATTTATGCCTTATTTTTCCATATATTAGATTCATTTTATTTAAATTTCATATTTTCTTGATTTCAGAGAAAAACTTGAAAATTTTTCAACATATTTCAGTGAAATTTTCATTTTCTAAAACTATAGTTTATAATTATAGTTTAGATATTGAAAAAAAGATGACATCAGTTTAAACCGATGCCAAAATGATATAGGTAAATGATTGAGTTGACGAATATCAGTGCATTTACTATTTTTTATACCATATTTATATATAGATATCCATATCTGTGATAAGTTCTGATTATACGTATTACTTGTTGACTTGGTTGATTTTGTTTAGCAACATATCAATTTCTACAGTTAATTTAGGTGCAGAAATCTAAATACCTGGGAAATGTTCTAATAGAGGACGATAAGTGTGACACTGAGATCCAAAGGCACATTGGCATGGCTAAAGACACATCCTAGAAGCTAAGTAGAGTATTGAGAAACAGGAAAATTTTGTTAGAAACAAAGAAAAGACTAGTGGACTATTATATGATATCTGTCTTCAAATGGCAATGAATACTGAACAATTTCTTCAAAGATAAGGGAAAGACTTGAAACAATGGAAATGTGATTCTAGAGGAGGATGCTGAGGATGCCATGAACTGAACATGTTAGCAATGATGACATTTTGGAAAGAATGTAAATAAAAAGGAAATTTATACTTAACATCAGGAAGAAACAACTGATGTTTCTGGGACATGTAAAAGGTAAGAGGGCTTCCTCATTACTTTTTAATAGTACTCATACAAGATGGATAAAGGGAAAGAGAGACAGGGGAAACCAACACATGATATACTTGATGGGCTTGAGCAAATGGATATCATGATTTACATTGTTCGAACAGTTGTCCTCATCTTTAACTGACATATTCACCACATTTTGTCTGTTGTACTCTCTGGTGACTGGAATTTTAAACCATACCTTTTCTTTTATCCACCACAATAGACTGCTCTAGTTCTACATGCCATGCCTCTTCTGAATGTCTCAGTTTTAGTTATTTCCCTTTGTTAACTGTCCAAGTTTCTTGTGGCCAAATATCAAACTCACAATTCTTTAGGTCAAGTCATTAGACTACTGCTACCAACACGTTAATTCACTGGGCCATGTGTCCTTGTGATCATAGTGGAGTATGATTTATAAATACATAGATGAACAAAAATACACAAAAATACTTAGCAAAAAAGTGCTGAGCTTTATTTGAAAGGGTGTTACTCAAAGAGTATAACATCTGTAACAACTCTATGCGTTTAAAAGCTGAAACATTAAAAATTCAATAAAAGTTTTAAAATTGTGCAAATATCTTTCTCCATAAATTTTAAATTAATCAAGTATAATATTAAGTTAAAATTCACTCAGTAAGAATATTGTGTTTTAATAATTTTAATAATTTCATAATAATTTAAATGATTTTAATAATTTTATAATTAATTTTGATAATTTTGTAATAACTTTAATAATTTTATAATGATTTTAATAATTTTAATAACTTCACAACAATTTTTATAATTCTAATTCCATAATGTTAATAATTTCATAATAACTTTAATAACTAACATTTTCATAACTTTAATAATTTTATAAGTTTGACAATTTTAATAACTTCATAATAATTTTAACAACTTCATGAAAACTTGAAATTTTAATCATTTTAGTAATTTTCTAATAATTTTCTAATAATTTTAACAATTTCATAATAATTTTAATAATTCCATAATAATATTTTTAATTTCATAATAATTTCAATAATTTCATAATAATATTAATAATTTCATAATAACTTTAACAATTTTATACTAATTTTAATAGTTTTAATAATTTCTTAATAATTTTTAATTAAACAATTTTAATAATTTTAACAATTTTATAATGATTTTTTGTAATTTGATAATAGTTTTAATAACTTTAATATTTTCATAATAATTTCATAATAATTTTAATAATTTCATAACAATTCACAAACTAAGGACAGCGGATTCAAATCATGCCTAACTATGGAAGTTGCCTGAACACAAAAAAACTGAATTAAAGAACTATCAACAATACACAGTTGAGATGGTTAGATGTAAATGTAAGTTCTATCATAACAGTTTCTTTTCTCACACTTCTCATTTGTGGAACTTCCTTCCAGCTCTATGCTTTCCAGTCAAATTTAATCTTCAAAAATGTAAAAGCAATGTCAACTGCTATCTACTGTTCCTCTCATTACACTTCTTTTATACTTCCTCCTGAGTAAAATTCCTGTTTTCTAATTCTTCTACACTGTAATCCTCTTGTGTCTTACTGCCTTTCTGGGGGTAAAATTGATAAAAAAAAAAACTAAACAAAAACTGTATTTATTACAATAACATCAATAAACACAACCACACTGTTAAATATAATAAACACAAACTTAAAATATTAAACATATTGTTAACTGTAATAAGATAATATGAACTTAAAATATTAACTTTATTGTTCAAAAAATAAAGTATAATTATATTTTATTCAATTATATATCCACCATTTTTTCAATGGCTTGTCCCTTATTATGTTGTCCTTAGATGCCTTTTAAATAAAATTCTGCAATGTGATGTGAAAACCGGGGAGCCGAGTTCGAATTCCAGTTGAATCTATTGTAATCACTTACGCGCAAATACCCTTGGGAAAGGTATTAATCCGTCTCTTCCTTCTAGTTATGGGTTAAATAGCAGGACAGATTGGGTTCTATAGCCTTGGTCGGCAACCAGTCTACTGCAGAAAGCAATGGCAACCTACTGCGGGATAATTGTCTGCCCAGTCAGCCATGTCTCTTTCGGGACATGATCGCCCAAGCGTGAATCACGTATGGCACTTAACTGACTGATGTGAAAAATTAAACACTTGAATTGTGTTTTCACCAGAGAAAGTTTTCTCCATTAAAGCATTTTGCAGCAATCAAAAATGGAAATAATCACTCGGTGCAAGACCAGGTGAATATGATGAAGTGGATAGAACATATCAATCAAGTTTCAAAACTTTTCCTGTCTCTGTTCTTCATATTAACAAAAGTAAAGCAGTTTTAAATCAAACATTAATGGACATTTAGTGTTTTAATGTATTTTAAGAAATTTAAAAGAATGCTAACCTGGTGATATCAGCACATACAACATTACCTTTCTTTCGTGAAGTTAAGTTTCTAGGATCTGTTTTGGGGGCATGCATTGTCATGCAATGGATATTGGCTTGAAACAAGAAATCAAAGACCTGAGTTTGAATTCCAGTTGAATTCACTGCATTCACTTGCACACAAATATCTTTGGGAAAGGTATGAATCCATCTCTTCTTCCTCCAGCTATGGGCTGAATAACAGAACAGATTGAGTTCTATAGCTTTGGTTGGAAACTAGTCTACCACCGAAAGTAATTTATTATTAACTGCCATATATGATTAATAATTAAGGTGATGCATTCATCTTTACAGAGGGCTACCTAGAAAGAAAATTACTTGTGACACAATCTAGTAAAATAGTTTCATATGATTTGAAAGAGAAAGAAATTCTTTCAAAGAATTACATTGTGGAAAATTTCAATGCTAGCTGAATGAAAGATTCTTCTTCTATATGTCATGTCTCTTCAAGATGTACATGATCATGGCTTTCCACATCTTCCTATCTCTAGTGGCTCTTAGCATGATTTCTCCTGTTAACCCCACTCAAGCCCTGCTCTGTGATTCACTTGCTCAAGCCCATCAAATACGTTACACATTGCTTTCCCCTATCTCCTTTTCCCTCTATCTGCCCTGTGAGTATCAGGTTCTCCAAGCCATCCTTCCTCATTATATGTTACAGGAACTTCAGCTGTCTTTTCTTGATGTTAAGTATTAGTTTCCTTTTTGTGTTAATCCTTCTCGTTACTCACATGCTCCATCCATGGTATCCTCAGCATCATTCTGTAGATCTACATTTTGGTTACTTCAAGTCATTCCTTCGTCTTTGATGAGACTGTCCAGCATTCATGGCCATAGTGAATGACAGACATCACATAACAATCGAGTACTCTCTTCTTTGTTTCTAGCAATATTTTCCTGTCTCTCAATATTCTACTCAGCTTTCGGAATGCATCATTGGCCATGCCAATTCGCATTTGAATCTCAGTGTCACACGTTTTGGAAATCAATAATTTTGTATTTAGATAAAAAAAATAGTCAGAGAAATGAAACTTTGCAAAAGAAATAAAAAAAGAAATTCGATCCCTCAAGTTGAAGAAAATTTATAAAATAGAAACATATAGTGGTGGGGTTAAGCCCCAATACAGATGATTGGCTGGAGAGAAAATACATATCAGCAGCAGTCTGAAGCATTTTAATATGATGCAATGGTTATCAAGCTTGTCTTGCTAGACCAAATACTACTGAGTAGTGTGTTTAATCCACACTGGATGCTCAACACTTTCAGCCTTGTGCTACATCTAGGCTATACTTAAAAAATCATTGGGCTCTTTTGTTAATCAGTTCACCCCAAGCAACGTGGGAATACCACTAGTATGCAGAGAGTTACAGAGACTGAAAGTGAGAGAAAAAACTGGGTATAGTGGGTATTGAAGAAAGGATAAAAGATGAATGGGATTCAAGAAGACAGAAGATCATGATTGATATTGCATTTCAAATTTTAAAGATTGTAGTTATCAGGGAATCAAGTAAGCAGAAGGGAATTTCTCGAAAAAGAAATGCAAGAAAAGAAACTATTGGGGTAGAAGTCATGGTTACATTTAACTATTTCAATGGTAAATGGGTGGAAGCCAATCTAGTAGCATGCTTAAATTCATGAGGTTGAGGTACCAGAGAAAAAAAACTTCTCAGAGCAGTTGCCATGAAAGTCGTAGAAAAGACAAAGGGAAGCCACATCATATTGATGAGAACATGGTTGAAATCGAAATGCCAAATCAGTTACAGAGTTATGCATATGTCAGACATGAGAGCCTCTGTTCTGGGTGAGAAAGTGGATGTGGGTACTCCAGAAGAGCTAAATGTTGAGTTGGATGAGAATTTTTGATCAAAGTATTCAACCTTATCTGTTGTAGATGTGAGGACTTTCAGTTGATTAGATAAAGGAGAGATTGTAGCTGTTGTTCAGCACACACTTGTAGAGCTGCCAATAATCTCTTGAAATAAACTTGTGAGATGTTATTCATGGTTTCATTCTATCAGCAAACAACAATTTTGCTTCATTTAGGACATGTTTGCACTAATTATTAGCAAAAACAAAGAGACATCTGCTGTAATCAAACAGAAGTGATTCCTGTGTGCTATAGTAGCTGAGTATGAAAGTGAGAACCAAGAAGATTAACAAGGTTTAACATGGAATTTTCTTGCTGGAATAAAAGCATTGATACCGGCTTTCACCCAGAATGATTAAAATATTCATTCCATGAGACTTCAAAGGAAATTACTAAACAAGTTCCAACTTGCACATTGATAACAGAAAGATATTCTGCTGATAAGAGGTTCTTGGCTTACAAGGGAGCAGAAAGAGATGTTTACAGACTCCGCCACCTGATTAGAGTTGCAAAAAGGGCAGAGCTGCATAGCATAACATGAGTTGGGTATAAAGTTAAAGAAAAAATCAAGAAGAGGAATGTGTCCTTCAGGAGAAATGCATGAGCAAATCTACTACTTGTGTAATTGAGAAGTTCAGTATTTTCATGCCAGCAAGGGCAGAGTGTTTAAGCCACCTGGCATGATGGGCATTAGTGCTAGTGTTCCTATTAAGGTCTGTAATGCTTATGATGCCAAGTGGCTTAAACACTTCTCTGATAACTATAATATTCACAAATTTAAATGTTGAGGAGTTTACATGTTTTTTGTAGGGTTGGTTTAGTTTTACATCTTTGGTTGCTTATAGATATGTTATGATATATTGGTAAGGAAAGGGCCTAGAGTAGTAGCAGCTAAAGAGGGAACCGCAATTGCAGACTGCAACATAGTGTGGCCTCATAGCTGCCCACCAAAGGTGCTTGCAGAAACACCCTTTCATGCATGACATGGCACTGCAAGAAGTCCAATATTATGCAATTCTTGAAAACCTCATTAGGAAGAGATGTTGCCACTATCCACACATAAAAAAAATTTGTGACAGCATTACTAGTAAGGTCTGAGAATAGGAAAGAAACTAGGAACCCCTTCCTAAACAGGAAACAAGGAAAGTGGTTGGATGGAATCAATGTATATTAGTAAGAACAATTTGTCTGATAAACACAGAGAGAAAGAAAACTCGAAGATAGAATGAATGAAATGTTATGATAACAACCGAAACAATAAAACTGGTCTGAAAAAAAAATCAGTGTATAATAGTAAAACACCTAAATTTCATAAAATTCAGACAGAAAAAGATAAGGTATAATAAACGTGAAATATACTTTAAGAAAGTTGGTGAAATTATCTGCCATAATGAACAAAATTATCATGTAAGAATAAAAAACAACTCATCTAAACTTATTTATAAATCGAACTTTGTCTGTGTGTGTGTGTCTGTGTGTGTGTGTATCCATTACCTATAGACTCCGAAACGGCTGAACCAATTTTCTTGAAAATTTTCACAATTGTACTATAAGCGTCTGCAAGTGTTCTTAGCTAGGTTTTGTGTCGAGGTACCCCTGATAAATATTGAAAATTGATAATTGAAAAAAATCGGCTTAGAGAAGGAGTGGTCCAATTTTAACAAATTTGATACACTCATAGACAAAGACATAAGAAACGATATTCAGAAGTTTCAAGGTTGCAGTTCTTACAATAGTGCAGAAAATTTGATATCGATACCAGGAAACCAAAATTTGATTTACATCCATTCATTTTTGTTTCAGTCTACGGTTTCACTTTAACTGGAAACAACTATTGCTTTTTAGTCTTTTGTGCCAACGTCCAAAGAGTCTGATCTCCAGGACCATGGATTAGTTTTAAAGCTTTCATTACACCCGGGCTATACTGCTAGTTTGAAATATAACAAAAAGATGGTTGAACAGTATAACTAAAATATAGGTCAGCAATGTAAAGTATTAGGAAGTTTCTCACTCACTTTATCCTTTCCATCACTGACAAATAGTTGGCAAAATTTCCACACTGGGGCTAATAACATTAGCCAATATAGATCATATGTGTCATGCCATTTAATACAATCAAAAAAACTTTTGCCTGTTGAAAAGACAGCTGATTTGAATTACAGTAAGAAACAAAATGACATTGAAGTATTGACCTGAAAAAAACTGTGGAGATTAATGCAGTGACATAAATGATTATGAAAAAACAACCATAGTTTCTAAACACTAGTTTGAGCCATGTATATTGAGCCATATATATTGAGCCATATATATTGAGCCATATATATTCAAACATATATGATACTGTGATAATGTCTGAATGATTTGATGTAGAATGGTAGCAAAACTTAATTGAAGAAGTTCAGAGGAAAACATTGCCATTGTTTCCTCATAAAAATCATTTGAATACTTTTTCTTAAAAAATAAAAATAAAATGCTGAAAAGAAAGTAAAAATGGGAAATGCAACTATAAATAAAATATGAAGCCCATTAATTTTTAATAATTCAAGTTATATGAGCTGATTTGTTATATATGCGTGTGTGTGTACGTGTATGTGTGTGTGTATGTGTCTGTGTATAAAGTGGAAACTGAAGTCAACACTTAGTGACAACAATTTTTTTATGCTTGAACACATTCTACAGGACATCTACTAATTTAGCAACAGAAATGTAGCTCTACAAAAGGATGCTGAGAATTGATGGATTCAAACCTGAAAGTTGCATTCAAGCCTAAAACAGACTGTTGCCACTTGGTGTTGTCCGCAATGCCCATTTGTGTATTTATAATCACTTTATCTCTGATATTGAGAAGTTTTGCCCAGAAATACAGCATATATTAAAACAATATTTTATCATATTATATATATATATGCGTGTGTGTGTGTGTGTGTGTGTGTGTGTGTGTGTGTGTGTGTGTGTGTGAAATGTGTATGTATATAAGTATAAATATATATATATGTGCAATTTGTTACATATATTATATTATATATTATATATGTGTGGTACTTATTTGAAAGCACTCAATATCAGTGATAGAGCTAACATATTCGGTTAGATAGGTGTGAGTTTGTGACCCTGGGTTTCACATTTTTGCAATCGTCAGCTGATGATCACAAAAACGTGAAACCCAGGGTCACAAACTCACACCTATCTAACTGAATATGCATATATATATATATATATATATATATATATATATATATGTATAATATATATTGATTGTTTAATTGTTTAATACTTAGTTTTGGTCCTAATAGGGTTAGACCAGTACACATTTGTGTTCTATACAATTATATTGTAGAACTTTTGAATATTTTTCATTTTTAAACAAGTTATTTTGCTACCTGGGTTTCTACCATGAGTGCTGTCTTCAGGCAATTTTTAATAACTGATTTTACCTTTTACCATTTTTCTTTTTAAGAACACTCTTGTAATGGTGTTTTATTTGAGAGAATTTATGAACGCGCATTGTTTAAATTCAAACAAACTATGATGTTTTCATCCATGGTTGTATGAACCTACAATGGTGGACAAATATGTAGACTGTGCCAAGAAGAAAATTTGGAAATTATGACGTACCCAAATAAGGACGAACTGTTAAATGAAAGAACAGAAATTATGACTAAATGCATCCACACTAAGAAATATCTCTCAGGTTCATGCAATCATGGATGAAAACATCATAATTCGTTTGAATTTAAACAATGTGCATTCATAAATTCTCTGCCACATGAACATTCAAATAAAACACCGTTATAAGAGCATTCTTAAAAAGAAAAACGGTAAAAGGTAAAATCAGTTTTTAAAAATCGCCTGAAGACAGCACTCATGGTAGAAACCTAGGTAGCAAAATAATTCGTTTAAAAATGAAAAATATTCAAAAGTTCTACAATATAATTGTATAGAACACTTTTAATACAAATGTGTACTGGTCTAAACCTATATTAGGACCAAAAACTAAGTATTAAACAATCAATATGCTCTTATCTTACAATTGAGCACTTTTAACACTACTGTATTTCAATAAATGACACTGATTTTACCAAACGCACAAAAAAAGAAAAAAACAAAACAATCAGTGTAGTTCAACATATAAACTTACTGAACGCAGAAGGAAAAAAAAGTAAAAAAAGAAAAAAGGAAAAACAACAGCAAAGGAATTATTGCTAAATCCGCAACTATGAAAGTCGGTTCTCTGTGCAGGGCCCAGAAATTCTTTCCGCCTGAATCTATCCTGCAATTATATAAATCCACCATCCACCCGTGTATTGAGTACTGCTGCCACATCTGGTCGGGTGCCCCTTCTATTCTCTTCGGGGTTCTTGACAAAATACAGCGAAGAAACTGTAATGTGATTGATACCGACTTGGCTGACCGCCTGCAGTATCTCTCTCACCGGTGTGACATGGCTTCCCTGTGCCACTTCTATAAATACTTTCATGGCTTCTGCTCAGACAAAATCACTGGTGCCCCCTAGATGTGAATTTGCATGAGATACTAGATTGGCAACTAGGTCCCAACTTTTTACAGTGAAACCGATGCAATGTAACCGCACTTTCTACTCCAACAGCTTCTTTCCTCGCACTTCCCGCCTGTGGAATTCCCTACTGCATGCTTGCTTCCCCGACGGCTACAACCTCCAGGAGTTTAAATGTAAGATCAATAGACACCTCCTAACACACTAACTCACACCCACTCTCTCCAACTCTCTCCCTATGTACATCCTAAGTCGTCTATCACCCTCCTTCTGACATTTCCCATACCCAATCCCTCTATGTAACCCCCTGCACTATAGTGGCAGTGGAATGCCTTGCTTGGGGTGACACGATTAAAAAAAAAAAAAAAAAAAAAAAAAAAAATTACACTATATACAGATACACAACCGAAAAGAACACATGCTTCAACTATTACAAAAAAATCAAACAGTTTCTAAATGACACAGATTGAACCAAACAAAAAACAAACAGTAAATTTTTAAAAAAATACTGTATTTCAATAATTAACGCCACAGATCTCAACAAACGCAAAAAACAAAACAGTGTATCTTAACAAAAAAACACACTTACTGAACGTTAAGTAAAGAAACAACAATGCAGGAATTTAAAATATTACACTCTCTAAAAAACATACCTGTACCTAACAGGAAAGAATATATGCTCCAACTACTACAAAAAATTAAACAATTTTTAATAAGAATGAGATGGAAAGCTTTCTTTTTTTTAATAAAACCATGGGAACAAGAAAAGATAAAAATGTAAGTAATTTCAATTATCCCCCTTTAATCAAAGAATTAATTACTTTTGAAAAAGACATGATCTCTATGTTCAACAATATAAAATTTAAAAAATCAAAAACAAATTTCCGAAGTTATTAAATACTGAAGTACAGAAAATAAAAAAAAGACACAAAACATCCTTATTAAAGGAGATAAATCCAGCAATATATACCAAATAAACCCAAACATATATGAAAAAATATTATTAGAAGAACCAACGAAATCTTATAAAAAAGCCCCAGATTCATCCATTGAAAACATCAATAATGAGGCTAAAATCATTACAGACAAATTAAATTTAAGTAATAAAATACAGATATTAACTGGCAAAAAAGCTTTCTTTACAGTGAAAGACCACAAAGATGACTTTCACAACAATCCATCATACATACAAATTAACTCTCCAAAAACAGAAGTGGGCAAAATAAGCCATCAAATATTAAAAAATTGTTTTTAGAAAACTTAAATAGCATCATACAAAACAAAACCATCAACAAAGAATGCAACTGCAGGGACAAAAATAAATGTCTACTTCAAGGTCTCTGCAACACAAAAGAAATAATTTATAAGGCAGAGGTACATGACCCAGATAGCCAAAACAAAATATATTTAGGCTCAACCAAAGACACCTTTAAGACCATGTGGTTCAACCACAGATCAACATTTAATATAGAAAAACTAAAAAACAATACAAAATTGGCTAACCACGTCTGGAAATTGAAATCAAAATATGAAAAAGATTCACACATAACAAGGAGCATTGTAAAAACAGCCAAGCCTTATAATGGTGGCCAAATATGTAGACTGTGCCAAGAAGAAAAATTGGAAATACCCAAATACGGACGAGCTGTTAAATGAAAGAATAGAAATTATGACAAAATGCATCCACACTAAGAAATACCTCTTAGGTTCATACAACCATGGATGAAAATGTCATAATTTGTTTGAATTTAAACAATGTGCATTCATAAATTCTCTGCCACGTGAACGTTCAAATAAAACACTGTTACAAGATCGTTCTTAAAAAGAAAAACAGTAAAAGGTAAAATGAGTTATTAAAAATCGCCTGAAGACAGCACTCATGGTAGAAACCTGGGTAGCAAAATAACTCATTTAAAAATAGGAAATATATATATTTATATATATATTTATATATACATTTATATATTTTTGTATATATTTATATATTTATATATATATTTATATATATATATATATACATATATACTTATATATATATATATATATATATATATATATATATATATATATATATATATATATTATATTCATATATATTATATTTATTAATTTATTAATAAATAATTTATATTTAATAATTTATTTATTAATTATTTATGTATATATATTATATTTATATAGTCATCCGCAGACAGATCTGTTTCGCTGCATCGCAGCCCATCAGTACGATTAGACTCCAATTGCTTTTAACCCAGGATTGAAACCCGACCAAATTGGCATCAGTCGGCGATTCTACCTCTGGGCTATGGGCGTTCAGTAGAAGAAGGCAGACTTTTTAGCACGTATATTATCATTATACGCGCCCAATAGCCAGAGTGCTCTAATTCATTACGGAATGAGCGATGCGTACTATATTTATAAATATATATATATATATATATATATATATATATATATATATATATATATATATATATATATTATTATTATATATATATATATATATATATATATATTATTATTATATATATATATATATATATATATATATATATATATATTTTTTTTTTTTTTTTTTTTTTTTTTTAATCGTGTCACCCCAAGCAAGGCATTCCACTGCCACTATAGCGCAGGGGGTTACATAGAGGGATTGGGTATGGGAAATGTCAGAAGGAGGGTGATAGATGACTTAGGATGTACATAGGGAGAGAGTTGGAGAGAGTGGGTGTGAGTTAGTGTGTTAGGAGGTGTCTATTGACCTTACATTTAAATTCCTGGAGGTTGTAGCTGTCAGGGAAGCAAGCATGCGGTAGGGAATTCCACAGGCGAGAATTTTTTTTTTATAAGCATTTGTTTCACCCCGAGCAAGGCATGTCGTTGCCACTACTGCACAGGCGGCTACATAGAGTGGAGAAAGGATGATTAAATATAGGAAATGTCAGAGGGTGGGTGATAGGTGGGTAAGGATACCAAGAATGAGGGTTGGATAGATGAGAGTGTTCTGAGAATAATTGGGAGTTAGTGTGATAGGAAGTGTCTATTGACCCTACATTTAAACACCTGGAGATTGTAGCTGTTGGGAAATCAGACTTGTGGAAGGGAGTTCCACAGGTGGGAAGCGCAAGAAAAGAAGCTATTGGAGTAGAAATTACGGTTACATCATATCTGTTTAACTGTGAAAGGGTGGGACCTAGTTGCTAATTTCTTATCTCTTGTAAATTTGTGCTTAGGTGGCACCAGTGCTTTAAGTTCATCGGAGCAGAAGCCATGAAAGTACTTGTAGAAGAGGCACAGGGAAGCCACATCACGCCGGTGAGAAAGTGGTTGCAGCCGGTCTGCCAAGTCAGTATCAACCACATTACAGATCCTCCTTTGTATTTTGTCAAGAAGCCCAAGGAGAGCAGCAGGGGCACCCGACCAGATATGGCAACAATATTCAATACACGGGCGGATGGTAGATTTGTATATGTGCAGAATAGATTCAGGTGGGAAAAACTTCCGGGCACTGCACAGAGAGCCGATTTTCATAGTGGCAGATTTGGCAATGGATTCGATATAGTCATTCCATTTGAGGTCCGCCTAAAGTGTAAGGCCAAGGAGGCGTAGTATTTTACTCTCTGGGAGGCAAGCCTGTCCCATGCTAATGGGAGGCAGATGCGATTGTCTATGGTGGTTAGTTGATAACAGCTTTGTTTTTATATTTATATATATATATATATATATATTTTTTCTCCTGATGATGTGTTTGGGTTCCAAACACTGAAACAGCCATATGATTGTAGAGAAGAGGACATATATAGAAGAAATTATGTACATGTTCTAAAACATAATTTATGATAAATATTCACAGCTCTATACATTATATATCGAGCACTGTTTTAAATTAATGTTTTGGACGAAAAAAAAAAATTTACTTTTTTCTTTCCTTATTCTATACTCACTTGGATATATATTTATATATATATTTATATATTTATATATATATTTATATATTATTTAGTTATATATATATATTTATATATATATTTAAAGAATACCTAGTGAGACAGACAGACCTACCTAGATTTCACCTAAATGGATCATTAGAGAAAGCTGGCTTTCCCTGATGATCCGTTTAGGTGAAACCTAGGTAGGTCTGTCTGGCTCACTAGGTATTCTTTAATTATTCTGCTCTACCTAAGTATTGAGCGCTTTTTGTTATTTGATTACTCGTACCGGGGTTTTTTCTTTGGGCTACTTGCTGACTCGGTCCGAACCCTTTTGACTGATGTTCATCTACTTAAATCTTTCTCTTTTTAAAACTGTTTTTTTTCCCTTTTTCGTACATTCATGGAAGATTTTTCAACACAAGTATAGTTATAATCTCTTTTATATATATATGTATATATTTTACTCAATCCTGAGTAAAAGCAATCAGATATCTAACCATACTGATGAGCTGTGATACAGCAAAGCAGATCTGTCTGCAAATGACAATATATAAATGCATATTTTTGCAATACAAGCTGATACTTTTTGAAAAGGCATCAATTCTCATCTATGAGCTCTTTCATAGTGATAGATATGTTGACAAAAAATACAACCCAGTCATAGATACAGTAAAAAGCTGTTACACCTATTTCCAATTGTGACAAAGCACGCACACACACACACACACACACACACACACACACACACACACACACACACACATATATATATATAACTATTCTACTATCTTTATGAAGATTACTAATCTCTCTCTCTCTCTCTCTATATATATATATATATATGGAAAGAGAGAGAGTGGAAAATTAGTCTGAAAATATTTTTTGTAGTTTTTCCAAATTTGAAATTTCTATTTGAGAAGGTATAAATATTACTTGTTTTTAATTTTAAAATTAATTTTAAGATTAATTTATTTTTAAATTGAAAAAAAATTTAAAAGATACACAAAACTAATAATTAAACATATAAAACAATGAATTTATTTCATCTTAGAATAAAAGCTAAAGACTATTTTGAATCAACAGTACATCATGGAATAAAAATAAAAACAAAAATTCCCAGAAATATTAGAAAGACAATAAACTAGTCAAAATTCTTTGTTAAAATTTTAAAAGAAGCCAAAAAATCAAAAATGTTAAAAGAAAAGAAAAAGTCTGAAAGACATGTTAAAAAAATAAAAAAATGTATGTTAAATGTAAAGAAATAATGAAAACATATATGTTAAAAGAGAAGAATAAAATATGCAGACCCCACAAATGGAAAAATAGTGAGAGATAAAATTCAGAAAATTTTCTTTGATGTTTTGGTTAATGAATTCTGGTAACAAAATTGTTACATTGATCAGAAACATTTTCAAATGAATGTTCTAAAAAATTGTGATAATAAACTCAGTTCTTTTCTTTCATTTTCTTTAATCTTCTTTGAAAATATGTAATAAGATCCCAAGTGGGCATATATGCTGATGGCACTATGGTTTACTCTCGCCTCAATCAAAAATCTACCAAGGCTGACAAAGCAAATCTTGCTGCCGAGCTTGAAAAGGACCTCCAATCCATGGTGGACTGGGGTAAGAAATGGCTCGTTAAATTTAATGCTTCCAAAATGAAGCTGCTATCTAATAACCACCACAGACAATCATTTTTCCCTCCCATTAACATGGATCAGGCTTCTCTCACTGAAAGTAAACACTGCATCTCCTCGGATTAACTCTCACACCAGACCTCAAGTGGAATAACTATATAAAATCCATAGCTAAATCCGCTGCTAAGAAAATCAGTTCTCTGTGTAGGGCCAGGAAGTTTTTACTATCCGAAACAATCCTGCACATTTACAAATCTACCATCCGCCCATGCATTGAATATTGCTGCCATATCTGGTTGGGTGCTCCTGCTATCCACTTAGATGTCCTCGACCAAATCCAGTGGAGAATCTGTAATATGATCGATCCTGACTTGACAGCTAGGATACAGTTACCCCATTCTCATCAGTATTCTCTTCCTTCTCCTACTCTCTTCCTGACACTCACTGCAATCTCTCACTCCTTCTCATAACATTTCTCCTATGTAACCTACTGTGGCAGTAAAATGCCTTGCTTAGGGTGACACAATTTATAAACAAAATCACTCTAAAGCAAGAAATACTTTTATTATGTGCTTACAAATTTCACCCTAAACAAGATGTGGAATAATAGTCTACCTTTGTTGATTCATTTTGATGTTGAGCCTTCTGCCCAATGCAATAGAGACAATATTTTCTTTTTTTTCATTCTAGCAGGCAGAAAATAACAAGTTCCATCCTTTCATAAAGCATCAAAATCTTGGATATCAATGTCAGCCATTATTTCCTATCAGAAAGTAAGAACTTTAAAAGATCAAAAATGCAATTTTTTTCTCTCAGTATGGAGTCACAGCCTCCCCACATTAAGTCATGATGTTTACCTGTTCTGTAGTCAGTAGATTTTTATATGTCCTCACTAGCAATATAGACAAATCTGGCTCACTTGAATCTGGAAACCTATATATGACTTCTTCAGAAACACAGAAGAATCTCTGACAGGCACAATTCTCATTGGGATTTATTATATGTTAAATTTTCTCTTTTCATGCATTTTCACACTGTTTGTTGTTTTATATATGCATTATATTTTCTCTACATGAGACACATGTATATATATATATATATATATGTGTGTGTGTGTGTGTGTGTGTGTGTGTGTGTGTGTGTGTGTGTGTGTGTGTGTGTCAGATTAAATAAATTGCAAACATTGTGTTGTGTCTGCATATTTATAATAAAATCTGTTCATATTCATGGATAATCTTTTGCATATTATAATTGAAAGATGTCAGAAATGAACTGTAACATTGACAGAAGATATTATTCATTTCTCAATGTATCCAAGTACTTTTAATCTCTTTCTGAGATCATCTTCAGAGATGTGAGTTATGGTAACAAAAAATAACCGCCTTTTTAATATGTTATGCATTTCTTGTTTCTGTTTGTTAAAAGTTGTTAGGTTATCATTAGTTACTTCAATCTGCCTTTTCACAAGGCTACTTTTAAATTGCCAGGTAATGTTGTTATGATGAGCTGCTAGATTATATAGTTTAAAATTTGTTTATTTAGGTGGCAAATTTTCTTTTAGACATGTCAGATTAAAAATTATATATATATATATATATATATATATATATATATATGTACAATTTTGTGTTTAAGGGTATAAAACTCATTTTCTTTTCAGCCATTCCATTCTCTCTATGAAATAAGATTCTGTCTATGGATATAATAATGAGGATAATGGATTAAATTGCAAGTAAGAAATAAATCTCCTCCCACGCTCATTCATTATCTGATGGTGTACCTAAAATTACATGATATTATTAACATCCATTATTTGATGACTCATTTTAACACAACAATATTATTTTAACCTCTATTAACTGGTTAATCCAATGTGGTATATTATTATTAATCCCCCATTACTTGTAATTCTTAAGGAAGACAATACTTCATCAGATCTCATAGACGTGGCATTAAAGAATCACAAACAAAGAGCTTTATCAAATAACAAAAATCATATCACTTGAAGACTCCTAACAGTAGCAACAACTAGAATGGATATCAGATATAATGAGAAGAGAAAATAATGATATAATCAAGATATTGACTTTCCACATGAACAAGAGATTAGGAAGGAAAATACAATCACTACTAGAAGAAGCCATAACAATTAGTGGAACTGAGAAGCCTATTTTCCTAAAAAAAAATTTTAAGAGAAAGATTTTATAAATTTCAACTGACAATAGCTTTTTCATCACTGAATGCAGAATGTTTCCTGAATAGAAATGGCTAATGCCACCATTACTATTGATCAGAATATTTTAAAATAAAATATTCATCAACAGCCATTAAATATATTGATTAAAGGTGAGAGCAAAATAAACTATTAAAAATTAGTAACAAAATCAATTTAATAATGAAAACACTTCATTTCTAGACCTCACTACTACTACTATTACAAAGACTACAAGATAGTCAATAAAAAGTTATTGGTCCTGACCAGGCAATTTGGCTTCAGCCACTTTCTCACCATTGTGACATGACATTTTTATGAATAATTTCATGGAAATTGTTCTAATGAGCTTTCCTCTTTGGTACCTGAACTGTGTGAATTTAAGCAAAATACTAGATTTGCAACAAGGTCTCATTGTCTTTCTGTTGAAATAGATAGATATAACCATAAATTCCATTTCAATAATTTTGTTCTTGCATTTCTCACCTGTGACATTCACTTCTGGCTTCTTGCTTCTCTGTCAACTGCAATCTTCAAAAAATAAATGCAGTGTCAATAACCATCTTCTGTCTTTCTGAATCCCATTTTTTACTGTCCTTTCTCCTCACTGATGTCTTCTCATTCTCTTTCATTCTCAGTAACCACTAGTGTCTGAGTGACATAATTACCATGTGAAATGATTAAGACAAAAACTAGGAAGAGTAGTCAAAGACCACAAATCTCTGCCAAGGCAATACTGGCATCATCTCAAAAGATGATTATTAAAATGAGAAAAAATAAATGCAATGAATTTGACCACTCTCAAGAGTTGAAATGTAAAAAAGAACTCAACCTCTCTCAAAATTAATTGCATGATTAAATTGAAATAGGGGAGGTAATTCAGTACTTAAAATAATCTAGGAGAGGTAAATCAGTATTTGGATTTGAAAGGCAGAAATTAAATTCTATTAATAAAACAGGAAAATAAACCCAAAAACTTTATCTCATACTAGATTGAACCCAAAATTTAATCAGTTTGTGCCAGTCATGAGGCCAATCATCCCTGAAAGTTTCAACTGAATCATATCTGGCAGGTCTTAAGATATCTTGACTATGGACAGACAAGAAAACAGAAACACATGACCAAATACAATACCTTCACTTCAAGGCAAAGGTAATGAAAAAGCAAGAAACAAATTAAGCAGTGGTAGGAATATTAGTGAAATTAGTGAGTAGTGTTCAATCTTGAGTTGGGGCAATTTCTATACATTTCACACTATTGCATTTGGAAAAGGTATTACTTTGTTTCTGTCTGCACTATGGGTATAAACTGAGATAGCTGAAACTTTGTAACCCCATAAGGCAGTCCAATGAGGTGTAGTGGGTTAGCAACCCAACCCTATGATTTTAAATTACTATAAAAACAAAATCAGCATTATCAGATAGCACTGAAGCCTTATGCGCTTATACCTGGAGATTCACAAGGAGTCTACAGGAATAAGCACATATATTGCACATGCTACACACATACACATGCACACACACACATGCACATACACATGCACACATGTATATATATATATATATGTCTCAGTCAGTTAAGAGCCATATACGACACACACATTTAGATGATCATGTCTCTTTTGATCCATGACTGACTAGGCAAAATTTTTTCCTACAATAGGTTGCCATTTTTTCTGTGATAGACTGTTTGCCAACAAAGATTATAGAGCCCAATCTGTTCTGCTATTTAACCCATAGCTGAAAAAAAGAGATGGACTAGTACCTTTTCCAGTGAATAAGTGAATGCAACAAATTCAAGTGAAATATATATAGGTACTTATATCATATTGAAAGTGTGCATATATATATATATATATATATATATATATATATAAATGGTGAATAACTTTATAATATTTTTTCTTTTTTTATGAATATTTAGATGTAAATAATTATATTTAGATTTGAATTTTACTTTCATAATTTAAGGTAAATAATTCATGCATATGTGTGTGTTTTTTCTGTTTATTTTATAAATAAAATTTATAATTTTTTATTGTTTTAGTTATGTTCATTTTAAATACAAAATAAAAAAAACAACAACAATGCCCATATAAAGTATGGACTGTCTACCCATTGTCATAACACAATATATTTAACAAAATTTAAATTATCTAACAGTCAGTTTCAATTCTGCACATGAAGATTGCATTCTTCACTCATGCTCTTGAGAAAGAAAAAAATGTATATTTATAATATATAGTTCATAGATTTATTATATTGCATTGAGCACTTTTTATTAACACCAGCCATGAATATTATATATATACACACACACACACACACACACACACACATATATATATATATATAGATATACATACTTAGATTATATTGCAAGTGGGTCTACAATATACATTCACACACACACACACACACACACACACACACACATATATATATATATATATATATATATATATATATATACATAATACTGCCAGTGCAAGTATATATATATATATATATATATAAATGTATAATTATTTAATTACTTAGTTTTTGGTCATATTTAAATAAAACCAGTACACAGTTGTATTAAAAAGTGCTCAATACAATTATTTTGTAGAACATCTGAATGTTTTTCATTTTTAAAGTTATTACACAACCCAGGTTTCTGTCATCTGGTGTCTTCAGGCAACTTACAATAACTGATTTTACTGTTTTTTTTAAGAATGTTCACATAACAGGGATTTTTTTATGAGGATTCTTAAAAAACAATCATTGTAAATTGCCTAAAAACTCCAGATGGTAAGAAACTGGGTTGTGGAATAACTCGTTGAAAAATGAAATGTGTGTGTGTGTGTGTGGTGGTGGGGGGGTGCAATGGCTAAATTATCATCTAAATTATGCAAAAATAAAAATAACACTGACATTTCATTTTAACAGATATATTTACCAAAATTACACAAAAATATATTGAATACTCAAGAGTAAATTTATTCGATGAAATTACCTTCAGCTTCAACCATGGACCCCAGACAATTTTAGAATCTCTTGAAACTCTTCTGGATGGTTTCTTTGTTTAAGCTGGTGAATGCTGCTATAATTCTTGCCTTCAGTTCTTCTTTAGTGTGACAAGGAGTTTTTTTGGTCACTAGCTCAGCTGCACCCCAAACATAATAATCAAGGTGGTTGCAGTTTGTAGAGTTAGATGGCAAGATGCAAGGGTAGATCTGGTTGCAGAAATTGTCTGACAACCACGAGTGGATTCTTTTACTTGCGTGGCATGGTGCAGAGACTTTTTGCCAGACATAGGGTCTTCTGGCAGTCACTCTCTTTGATCCAGACCTATCTCCTCAAGGTACTTGAAGTAGGCTTCCATGTTGTCTGAAGAAATTTGGGAGTTCTTTTCTTATCAGAATGATCAGAGTGAGTTTTCTGAGCTGCTGTATTCTCATAATTGCTATTAAACACATCCACTTCTTTTTTAATCCTTTGCACTGTGCTCAGATTGTCACCCAAACACTCTGAAATGTTTGTGTTTGAGCTTTCAGTGCAAATGCAAACCAAGGTTATGGAACTCAATATGCCCTGCTATTTAACCCATATCTGGATGGAAAAGAGTTGGACTAATACTTTTCTCAAGAGTATTTGCACATAAGGTGAAGTGAATTGTGCTATGGTGTGGTGCTATTTTTCTTATAAACTGTGCCCAACTGACCCTACTATACTGTGTAGTTGACAAAATCAAAAACAAACAATGTACATATGCTAAATTAAAAATATAAACTGGCAACAACTTACCCATCACACTCTGTATATGTATATATATATATATATATATATATATATATATAAGACTTGGAGGCTTTATATTTATGGTGCAGAGATTGTAACTCTAGTAGGAGCAATTTGAGATCACATTATGCTAAAACCTTTGTGGAACTATCAAGCTGCTTCTCTCCCTCTGATCTACATGGATGTACAGTGATGGAAGCTTAGATAGAGAAATCAGAGAGCAGAATTTGAATTCCATTTGAATATATTAAATTCCCTTTTGAACAAATACCCCCTTGTGAAAAGAGTGGATCCATCTATTGTCTTCTTGGCCTTGGGTTCAACAGGGCATACTGGGTTTCCTAACCATTGTTGGCAATTAATCTAGAAAAATAAAAACCCTGAATTATAAATTGATGAGACATGTACAATACAGCTACAGAAAAGATCACTCAGTCTCAGTTAAACTAAGCGTAAAGTTTTCAATTTTATGATCGTGGTTGAAATCAAACAAAAAAAATTAAATGCACGGAGAGAAAAGAGCAGTTAGATACATTCAACCCTATAAAGGATAATGTTGTAGAGTGGCTGACTCCCCTGCAGCATTCTCAATTATGGAATGTCTCATAGCCTGAAATGGTCTGTTTAAGTAAAGAATAGTAGCATTTGAGTGCATAATATTCGAGTGTCATTCAAGTAATATTCAGACTGATTATTTTGGTTACTTTTTTTAATCTAAACCCCCTCCTCTCTGTGTTGTAAGTTATGTCTTGTCCTTCATTATAACTACTGTACTGTTCTGTGAATATAAATTTAGCACCAGATATTGTGCTGAATAATCCCAATGCACACTTTCTTTGTGTATCACATCCACCTCAGCAATACAACAAATCATCATCATCATTTATCCATCACACCCAGATGATGCATAGGGCAGCAACTTTTTGTTGCTGTTTCTGTAACAAACTGTTTTTTACGGGGCAGGTTTGTTAGCCCTGCATCCAACCCCCAAACCTGGAGGAACGGTGGACCATTCTTGGTCCTTACGTTTACAGCACCTAGTACAACAAATAGCAACATAATAATAAACATTCGCTTATTTTGCAATGTTTCAGACTGTGAACTGAAATGAGTTATTTATTCGCATGTTAATTTTATGAGTTTGCTCTTCCATGTTGGTTAAATGTTGGAAGAGAGTGTTTAGAAGAATTTCCTGCAGTAGGTTGCCAATTTTTTTATGGTAGAGTGGTTGCTAAATCTGTCCTGCTATTTAACCCATAGCTAAAGAGAGGTTCATACCTTTCTCAAGAATATTTGCATGTAAGTGATTGCAATAAATTCAACTGGAACTTGAACTCAACTCTCTGATTTTCCATTCTGAGCCAATATCCATTACACCATAATGCACATATGGGGTATTAGGTGGCCAGATGTAAGGATGATGAGGTTGCAGAAAATTGACAACCATGACTACTTAACAAGCGAAAAAAAAAAAAAACACCTATGAGCCTGCTGATAAAAACTGATATGAAATGCTCCCAAGATAAAAGATGTGAGTTTAAGATTTGAATTCTTATTTTTTATTTCGGGATAATATTTTTTTAATTCCATGTCCCTTCAGAATCTATGCAATCATGGCTCCCCATAGATTCCCTTTTCTTTATTATCTCTGAATTGCCCAACTCTCTAAGAAATTATACCGAAGTGATTTCTTATTGCCTTCACCAGAGTTTTGTATTTAGTTAATCGTCTAGATTGGCAGCCATCCAAGATATCCAACAACAGACAATCCAGTCAACACTGCTATTTAACCCATAGATATAGTAGAGCAGAAATTGCTTTATGCCTTTTCTATTGGCATTTGAGAGAAACTGAATTTTAACTCCCCATGCTTATAACTGCTTTGCTGTCTGCCTATCAAAAATATCAAAGAACATATTATCTTAAAATTGATAAAAATGTAAGAAACAATCCAAAGTAAAAATAATAGTAAACTGTTTAAAAATAAAAATAGATTCATTTAGAAACTCAAAAGAATCAGTTAGTCAACAATACAGCCTAAAAGTCAGAAGAAAATGACTTATAAAATGTTAAAACATAAAGCAAAATCTAAATCTAAACTTATTTATAAATGGAACTTTATCTGTGTGCGTGTGCATGTGTGTCTGTGTGTCTGTGTGGTGTGTGCGTGTGTCTCTGTGTGTGTCTGTGTGTGTCTGTGTGTCCATTACCTATAGACTCCAAAACGGCTGAACTGATTTTCTTGAAAATTTACACAGTTGTACTATAAGCATCTGCGAGTGTTCTTAGCTATGTTTTGTGTCGAGGTACCCCTGATAAATATCGAAAATCAATAATCGAAAAAATTGGGTTATAGAAGGAGTGGTCCAATTTTAATCAAATTTAATACACTCATAGACAGAGACATAAGAAATGATATTCAGAAGTTTCAAAGTTGCAGTTCTTACAATAGTGCAGAAAATTGATAATATATATATATCAAAGGCAAGATGTTTGTGTGTGTGTGTCTGTTTATCTGCCTGTATATTGTTTCAGCCCTTTTATTTTAGTTTTTGCTTCGGGTTTGGCTCTAAGTAGATATAATTGTAGTTCTTAGTCTCAGCCATGATACCATTTACTCAGAGGACTTATTTAGCCTTCAAAATTCAGTTTATGATGAAAAAAACTTATTTGATATTGATACCAGGAAATCAAAATTTGACTTACATCCATTCATTTTTCTTTCAGTCTACGGTTTCGCTTTAACTGGATCATCTATTGATTTTAAGTCTTTCGTGCCAACATCCAAAGAGTCTGAGCTCCAGGATTAGTTTTAAAGCTTTCATTACACCCTAGCAATGCCAGGCTATACTGCTAGTGACTTATAAAAAACAAATCAAAAGACTTATAAAATGCTGAAGTGTGAATCCAAATAATTTATAAAATATTAAAACAAAGCAAAATGACATATAAAATGTTAAAACACAATGTAAAATGACATAAGATATCTTCAAATAAGTTATCCACTGTCTTCCTCGTCTCTTTTTCCTTCTATCTGGCCTGTCAGTATCAGGTTCTACAAGCTCTCTTTCCTCATTGCATATCCCAGTAATTTCAGTTGTCTCTTCCTGTTGCTCACTATTAATTTTCTCTTCATTGCCATTCTGGAAAGAAATACCTCATCATTGCTCACATGCTTGGTACACATTTCTGCTGCTTCAAGTTTTTTCCTCATCTTCAATGATATTGTCCAGCATTCACTGCCGTATTGAAGAACTGACATCAAATAGCAATCTAGGACTCTCTTCTTTGTTTCTAGTGAAATTTTTCTGTCTTAGTATTTTACTCAGCTTCTGGAATGTATCCTTCACCAACTCACATTCGGATCTCTGTGTCACACTTTCCATCTCCTGTTAGAACACTTTCTAGGTATTAAAATTTTTGTACTTGTTTGCTTCTAGTATCCCCAACCCCCACCCCACCTGTATTTGGCATACAGGATACAAATTCGATATCATCCAACAATTAACTGAAACGCAAAAAGTGAAATTGCACACCCACTAAAATGGATCAGAATGACTGAAAACTTTTTGGAAAAACCCAGACCATATAGTGTCCTTTTAAAATCTCTGTAAACATAAATAGCTCTCTCAAAGAGGAGAGTGACAAAACAAGGGGAGACCACTCTTGATTATTCATAACATAGTTTGAATGAGAATAATGATAACTCTTCATCTTAGAAATTCAGTGAAATTCATCTCAGAACTTTTAAGAAAATAATTTTCTTTTTCTTGAGATTGAACTCAAAATTGTATGATCTTTATTTTCATGATCTATTTAATTATGGCCTCTAAATAAAATAGTGTAGAAGGAAAAAAAAAATAAAGAAAATTTTATCTTTTGATAAAAAAGTCTTTGTAGTTAATATTTGCTAAGAAATAGTTTGAAGTTCATCTAACTGAATTTTATTGCATTTTTACCACCATACTGAAGCAATTCAAAGCTCTAAACACAAGTTCTTTGAAGTGTGTTGATTCCCCATAAGTGTTACTTTGGAAAACTTATATGCCTTCCTAGAGAGGAAGACAAGAATGGAAGCTGCCAAGTTTAAGACCTCAAAAGAAGCAACAGATCCAGTGATATATCAACTAATGTAATGGCTAGACAAGGAATAATATGTTTTTGCCTGTTTGTAGCTATGTCTCTCTGTACATATACCTTTATCACATTCAGTCTTTATTCTGATCAGTTTATATCCATCTATTTCAGTCTATTCAGACTTATCATCATTTCATTATATATATATATATATCCAAGTGAATAAGGAACGAAGAAAAAAATTTTTTTTACAAAGTCCAAAACATTAATTTAAAACAGTGCTCAATATATAATATATAGAGCTGTGAATATTTATTATAAATTATATTTTAAAACATATGCAAATTTTTTATATATCCACTACAAATCGTACATTTTTTTCCACATTGAAACTACAATGTCTCATCAGGTGGTATGGACAGGAATGGAAAGCCTCTTTTCTTATATTTGGTGAGTTGTGTGTGGGATGTTGGTGGGGTTAGTGATAAGGGAATAAGTCTTGTGAATTGTCCATTTGAATTTTGAAGAAAGTGGTGTGGGTAGTGAATATATTTGATTAATGAGTGTCTGGGAATTTTGCAGGCAGATTTAACATTAGCAGATAGGATGTAAATTTTTATGATCTTGCGTCCAGACTTTATCCTTTGGATTTCTTAGAGGAGCAGAGTAGGGAGATGTTAGGGGTAAAATATATATATTCAACTGACAATGTGTTTAAATTTTTTATTGTATCTTTCCAGTTTTTGAATAAGTTTTTGCACATTCAAATAAAAACTGTGGATAAACTGAAGATAAATTTATTTACATTCTTGTTCTGTTTTAGCTCAGTTAAGTTCAACTTTCTCACCAAGTTTGAATTTCAGTTGAGTTCACTTTAGCACAAATACCCTTGGGAAAGGTATGAACATCTCTTTTCTCCTCAGCTATTGCTAAATAGTAAGACAGACTGGACCCTATAAATCTAAGAGATGGGTAATTCGGAATTCAAAATCTGAAAAGAGTCATTTGTAGACCTTGTGGCACACTGTGCACCAGTTTGCGATAGCTAAGTAGCAAGACAGACTGACCTCTACATAACCTTATCTAGTCAAAGGAAAACTCTTAATTCAAAATTCAGTTCTTACCAGAAGAGTCATTGAAATCTTCAAGAAGAGGGTAAAGAGAAATCCATGAAGAATCTTGAAGAAGATGGAAAAAGAGCTAGATATTTTGAATAGGTTGTTAAAGAGGATTGTGGGCCAAAAGTATTCAGGATTCAACAACAGTTGCTGTCATGTATCTCCAAGCAAAACGGCTTTGTAGAGGGAAGAAAATGTTGCAAGAGATGCAATGTGCCGCAGACAAATGTTTTGTTTGATTGGACAAGGATTCTTTTCACTGTGGAGGCTAAATAATAGATTTTACAACACTTCACAATGAAACATTCCCAAAGGTGTCAGAACACATTTCAAATGATGGAAAGCAACTGGTGTCATAGGTCATGGTCTTGGCTGCTGTTAGTTTGAAATTGACTTTAGTGTTAATTGAAGAAAAACCAGAAATGAAATGGCTGAGTTTAATAATAAATGTTGGAGAGAGATATGTCGTCCTGGTTAACAACCATGGAAATGCCTATGTCTTCATTTATGATAAAGGCTTCTGCATACATTGTCAATTTGATGCAGAATTAGTGCAAGAGAGATTTCAATGAATTTTTAATGTAAATTTGGCCTCCATTAATCCCTGATATATATATATATATATATATATATATATATATATATATATATCAACAATTTTACAATTCTGAGTTCTCTGGCATTTACTTTTTTATGAAAGTGCTCAATACAACAAATACTGTAGAGCATAATATGGTTAAATTTGTTTTTTTTATTGAAAATTAATATAGTTTATATTGCAACAAAGAAATTTCTATGTTTCAAGATTTTTACCTCATCATCAGGCAATGTTAGATCATTGTTTTGAAATGAGCCATAAATGATTTTCAAAACAATGATTTAACATTGCCTGATGACAAGTTTTTAATAAAAATTAGTGAAACTTGGCACATTATATGGCAGTACTAACACATGTGCAGATCTAAAATTCTAAGCTAATCTGTGCAATAGTAAACAAATGGCAGCTATTTTGGTGACTTGCAGCCTGTTTCAGTGTGCCAACTTTATATGTAAGATGGGACGTAAAGGTGCTTTGAGTCAAGCTGAGAAGTCTAAAATTGTCCGAAGGTTTGTAATAAGATATCTACCTTAGAAATAGCCAAAGAATTGGCCCGTAATCATTGTACAATTAAAAAATTTGTTACTTACCCTGAACTTTGCAACATACGTTCTGACAAAGGGAAAATTCATAAGAAAGCACCTGTGTTGCATTGGGCCATGAGTAGGATCAAGAGAGAAGTCCACCATAACCCTCTTGAATCTAGCAAAAATGTTTTTGAAAATGCTGGCGTTCCTGATGTGCCCAAATCAACTCGATGCCGTATCCTGAGGACAGTTGCAAAATGTGGAAAGCCAGAGATTCGCCCTCCATTAAAGGATATCCACAAGAAAAAGAGGATGGAGTAGGCAAGAAATCACATGAAGGTAAATTTTCAAACTGTTTTGTTCACCGATGAGTGTCGAGCAACTCTAGATGGACCCGATGAGTGGAGGAAAAAATGGTACTGTAATGAGGGTTCGATTCCCCACCAGATCAGACATCAACAAGGAGGTGGTGGTGTGATGTTTTGGGCTGCAATCATTGGTAATGAGCTGGTAGGACCATTCAGAGTCGCAGATAGAGTGAAAATGATCGCCACACTCTACATTGACTTCATTAAGGAAGACCTTGAATCCTGGCACAAGAAGAAGAATTTGTCATTCCAGAAAAAGATGGCATTCATGCATGATAATGCACCGTCTCATGCTGCAAGGATAACCACTGAAAATTTGGAGAGTGTTTTTGCCAGACATGGGAAAATAATGCAATGGCTAGCCTGTTCTCCAGATTTAAATCCCATCAAAAATCTGTGGAGCATCTTAAAAAGGAAAATTTACTCCTAAGGAAGGCAGTATACCTCCAAGGATGACCTCTGGAATGCCATTCTGACTGCTGCCAAAGAAATTTCATCAGATGAAATCGAAAGTTTGACATCTTCAATGGACCAAAGGTTTTTTTCTCTTGTTAATAAAAATGGCAATTATATGCAATATTGATTGGACTAGGAAACCATATTGAAAATGTTTGTTCTGTATTATTGTTGTTCTCAAATTACATATTCCTAAAATAATCAATGTTCTAATTTTCTGTCACCACTTCATCATATTTGACACTTTAGCTTTAGTTTTAATGATTTGCATATAAAGTTGGCACGCTGAAACAGGCTGCAAGTCACCAAAATGGCTACCGTTTGTTTACTATTGTGCAGATTAGCTTAGAATTTTAGATCTGCACATGTGTTAGTATTGTCATATAACGTGCCAAGTTTCATTAATTTTTATTAAAAACTGTTGGAGTTAGAACAAAAAAATCGATTTGCATATAATTCTGGTATGCAGTGGATAGATAGTATCAATAGAGTTTGTTTACAAATTATTTCTATTGCAAATACAAATAAAGTTATAAATTTTTTAAAGTTTACACAAACATTATGGACACTCTGTATATATATAATTATTTATAAAACAAAATGTTTTGAATCACATCATTTGGGGATAATCTATTTTGACAAACAACTCTCTTGTCAACCCTCGTTTGGACTGAGTTCAGTGTAAGAAGTACAATTTCATCAGTAGAGGAGGGTGGAAGGTTTTTGTCTTAAAGGGAAAAAGTTATATAAAAATAAAAACTGAACATTAACCTTCTGACATTAATTATATATAAAAAACGTTGGTGTCTAAGAATAATATTACAGCATAAATAAAAATGTAAAGTTGGGGAGATCATAGAGAGGGGAGAGTTTATAAATTATAAGTATAGAGGATATAGAGGGAGAAGAATCAGAATTAGTTATACTATCTGCATTAGAAGAATTAGAGGGGAGTGAATATATGGAAAAATAGTAGCTAATTGAGTTAAACCTATATTATGGAAATTTGAATTTGTTTTTATGCTGACATTTAAACACTGATTAATTCCTGTGATTCAATAGTTGGTTTTGATTATTGTATTTTCTAATTCTAATTATTTTCTATAAGATTAAGTTACACATAAGACTATTAATAGTATATGCAGAAACTCTAATCTTTCAAACTATCTGTAGCCTTAATAACAATAAGTTTTTTTTATATTTATTGTACTTTTAGAGATATATTTTAGATAGATTGTACTTTTACAGATATATACAGATATATCTGAAATTTTGTGTGTTTGTATATGTGTGTGTGCATTTGTGGCAGGGTTAGTCAAGTTAAATTACCCTATTTACATTATTCAGATTATTGTTGTCATCTTTGTTGCCATTTGTATGGTGTTTCAGTCATTAAATGTTCCAGACTTTGAACTGAACCCTTTATTTTATTATGATCACTGGGTATATCATTCTCATTGCTTGTGCAAAGACTCTTTTGGTAGTCATGAGTTATCTCCCTCTAACTCGACTCTCTTACTTGTTCACCACTGCTGTAGCCTGGTATTGAACTCACAACTTTGTGTCAAGTCACTGGAACTAACCAATGCCTATATTAACTGAGCCATGTGTCAACAACTGAATTTCTGTGATTCATAAACCTAGTGTTCAGTCATCATTTTTTACCAGCGTTCATACTGCAAATTTTTTATGCTAATTTTTTATGCTAATGGTTTTCTCTAGAATTTTTTTATGTTAATGGTTTCCTCTAGTATTTTTTACCAGAGCTCATATTGCAATTATTTTGACACCAATGATTTTCTATGGCAATAAAAATGTTTCCAATGATCTATAACATTTTTATGAACTTTCGGTTTCTCAGTCAACTCAGTCAATAAAAAAATATCTTGAATGAAAAACAGATTTTATATTTTGATTTTAGCTCCTGCAACTGCTTTCTGGGTTCATAGTTTCAGCATTCCATACATCCACAAACCATTGTTTTCATCATTATTCTTTTTAACATGTTTTTCACCAATATAATCATTGAACACCATTTATTCTTTCAAGTTCTCTGATTAAGTACTTTCATTATTCCATAGATTTTTTGAATGACTGCCTTTTTAACCAAATGGATATCTATTCGGCACAAGAAATCAAAGAGCTGAGTTCAAATTCCAGTTGAATTTGTTGTATTCATTTATGCACAAATACCCTTAAGAAAGGTATTAATACATCACTTCTCCCTCCAGGTATGAGTTAAGTAACAAGACAGACTGAGTTCTATAGACTTCATAGGCCATCAGTCTACCACAGAAAGTAATGACAACCTACTACACAAAAATGAAGGACATCAAAATGTAATTGCAACTTTTTGTAGAAAACTTTGTGGTTAGACATAAAGCAGACAGGTTGTGTCAATATGAACTGTCTTCTTACCTCTAATGCCTTGAAAAACAAATTCATTACATTCCATCATCACCACATGAACTCTAAATTACCATCAATCCTGATGAATGCATGAGCAATTATTGAACCTTAAAATCAACCCAGACCTCAACTGGAACTCATGAATATGATCCATTGCCAAAGATGCTGAAAAAGACTTATGTTCAACCCAGACCACAAATGGAACTCATACATATGATCCCTTGCCAAAGATGCTGAAAAAGACTTATGTTCAACCCAGACCACAAATGGAACTCATACATATGATCCCTTGCCAAAGATGCTGAAAAAGACTTATGTTTAACACAGACCTCAAATGGAACTCATACATATGATCCATTTCTAAAAAAGCAGGAAAAATGGTTGGTTCCCAATACCACTTCAGTAAGTACCTGACTCCTCATGCTATCTTCTACTTTTATTATAGCAAGATTAGGCTGAAAATAGAGTACTGTTGTCATATTTGGACAGGAGCTGCCCAGTCATCACTTTCTATTTTGATAGAGTCCAAAAACGTCTTCATGCCATTGTCTGTGAGAAACTATATTCTACACGGCAGCCTCAATCCCACAGACAGGATGTTGCAAGCTTCTCACTGCTCTATGACTACTTCTAGGGTAAGTGTTCCATCCACTATATAACATATTTTACAAATTGAGGACATTCAACATGACTGCAACTTATTGTTGGGGTAGATGGATGCCATGAATGTGTGCAAATGACTAAAAAGTAGTGTATCTTAGCAGTCACTGATCAATGACATATCGTTTATATGCCATGTTCCTTAAGAAAGTGGGTAATCATATCTCTTCACAACTTCTTATCCTTTGTAGCTCTAAGTAATATCTGTCCCCTTACTCTCCTTCCTAGTTTCTGTTCTATGATCTAAGCATAGATGGCTACACAATGTTTTCTTTTCCTTTCAATATGCCATGGGAGTGTCAAATCCTCCAAACCCTCTTTCCTCATTAAATTTTGACTGCATCTTTCTAGTTCTAAGTAAAAATGTCCATTTTGTTTTCATTATCTTTAAATATTCTCATTGCTAACATGCACCGTTTATAGTATTCTCAGCATCCTTCTGTAAAACCATATTTCTGCTGCTTCATGTCTCCTCTCAATCTTCTTCCACATTGATTGCCATACAGGAGGAGTATTATTACATATCATTTTGGAATTCTTTTAATTATATTTCACAAAGTATATTGACAGAGTAATAATAGCAATAATTATATATAACTCAGGTTTTACTGTGTTTGAAGCACAGACATGACATACCAATCCAGCACTCTTTTCTTTGTTTTCAATAAGATTTTCTTGTCTTTCAGTATTGTTGTGCTTAAATTTATAAAGTCTAGTCCTATAGAGGAAAGAGTGTTTTTAAGTTATCATTTTCAATACTGTTTGAACTAAAATATTTTACTACAGTTCATCTTATATATTTAAAAAGAGATATTTTCATTCTTTCCAAGATTGGAATTGTAGTTAAGGTTCCCATAGTGATAAGATAACAAGCTATATCTATTGTTCCCAATTATTTTCTATTTATAAAGAGTGTAAATTTTACCATTTAACTTTGTCTAACACATTTTTTTATGTAGGTTTAAAACGATTGATGTTCCATCTTGAGTTGTGGCCTTTCTAATGCTAACAAATCACAAAAATTGACAGACAGAAATTCCAACGCATCATTTCACTAAAACCACATCAGAGAACTTGACCTGAACAAATATAATAGGTTCAGTCAATAAAAATAGAGATGGGTCAATAAGTACACTTACATATAGTCACTTCAGTGTAAACTGCTGTAACTTTTAATCTACAATATCTGATAAAATACTCTCTTCCTGTTATTTACACCATTACAGTATTATGGAACTCGGTCAAGTCTATTTACTGGTCACATCAGATACCTTAAATTTAGGTATAAAACATGGGACATTATTTTGAGAATAAAAATGTTGATTTTTTTTATATGCCATCAAGTATCATATTTGTCTTTATTTTTGAGATAAGGTATTGTAACTGTTTATATTATTTACTTTGTTCAGATAATTTTCCTCATCTTTATTGTCATATCTACCGTGTTTCAGCTGTTATCACTCCAGCGTTCTTCATGTTCCAGTTGATAAAAATGTTAGGTGAAGTAATCCAGTGACTTGATTCAAAGATTTGTGAGTTCAATACCTGGGCACAGCAGAGGGGAACAACAACTTGTAGAGGTACTAAAGGGAAATAACTGAAACTAAGATATCCAAAATTGACACAGCATATGGAACTAGAATAATCTACCTCCGTCAACTAAATAAAATGTTCAGTTCGAAATTCCAATGTACATCCCTTGAGAAAGTCCTGAGTATACAGTGGTTGAAACATCATGAATATGACAGCGGACCTCAAATGGAATGACTATATCGAATCCATTGCTAAATCCGCTGCTATGAAAGTCGGTTCTCTGTGTAGGGCCCGGAAGTTTTTTCCGTCTAAATCTATCCTACACATTTACAAATCTACCATCCGCCCGTGCATTGAATACTGCTGCCATATCTGGTCGGGTGCCCCTGCTGTTCTCCTTGGGCTTCTCGATAAGGTTCAGAGGAGGGTCTGTAATGTGATAGATACCGACTTGGCAGACCGCCTGCAGTCTCTCTCCCACCGGCGAGACGTGGCTTCCCTGTGTCTCTTCTATAAATACTTTCACGGCTTCTGCTCCGATGAACTTAGATCACTGGTGCCCCCTAAATACGAATTTGCACGAGATACTAGATTAGCAACTAGATCCCACCCTTTTACAGTGAAACCGATAAAATGCAGCCGTAACTTCTACTCCAACAGTTTCTTTCCTCGCACTTCCCGACTGTGGAATTCTCTTCCAAACGATTGCTTCCCCGACGGCTACAATCTCCAGGAGTTTAAATGTAAGGTCAATACACACCTCCTAACACACTAACCTGCTCCCATTCTATCAAGCACTCTTCCCATCTGCCCGACCCTCATCCTCGCTGTCCTTACTCATCTGTCACCTTTCTCCTGACATTCCCTATGTCTATCCACTCCTCTTTACCTTCCCCTATGTAGCCCCATGCGCAATAGTGGCAGTGGAATGCCTTGCTTGGGGTGAGATGATTAAAAAAAAAAAAAATAAATAAAGGTGAGTAAACTGTCTAAGCAATGTAAATAATGTAAATCAAATATATAATGACATTATCATTTTGTTATGATTATTAGTGATAGATTAAACTAGTAAATAAAAACTACAAGATGTAATCAATATTCATCTGAGTTTTATCAAACAGTAGATAGGAATTAAATTACAAGCAATTACATATAATTAATAACAACATTAATTGCTGATTTCTTCTTCTTCTAAGTTATGGCCCTTGACTAACTGACAACTGGAACATTGCAACACATAAAAGCAGAACCTTCTGTTATTACTTACCAGTTATTGTGTAAGCATTTTAAATGCCAATTACAAGTTTGAGATAGTAAAATCAAACAGGTGCAGAAATTTAAATACCTGGGAATCGTTCTAACAGAATACGGAAAGTGCGATACGGAGATCTGAAGGCATATTGGCATGGCCAAGAAAGCATTTCAGAAGCTGAGTAGAGTATTAAGATAAAAAAATTTTTATTAGAAGCAAAGATAAGAGTACTGGATTATTATATCATGTCTGTCCTTCAATATGGCAGTGAATGCTGAACAATCTCATCAAAGATGAAGAAAATACCTGAAGTAACTAAAATGTGGTTCTACTGAAGGATGCTGAGGATACCATGAATGAAACATGTGAGCAATGACAAGGTTTTGGAGAGGATAGATACAAAAAGAAAACTAATACTTAACATCAGAAAAAGACAGCTGAAGTTTTTGGGACATGTAATGAGGAAGGAGTACTTGAAGAACTTGATGCTCATGGGATGGAAAGAGGGGGAGAGAGACAAGGGAAAGCAATGCATGACTTAATTAACAGATGGATGGTGGAGTGGGAATTGAGTGGGATAACAGAAGGAGTATTAAGAGCAACAAGGGATAGGAAGACGTGGAAGGCCATCATTGCCTAGATCCTGAAGGGGCATGACACATATAATAATAATAAGTTATTGTGTATCAAAGAGTTGATACTGCCCAAAATTTTGAGTGCTTTTAAAGTTATCATGGCCATAAGCAATGTCTTTGAAATGTGCATAGTACATGGTAGAAAAATAAATTTGCCTGACTTGTCATAAATTTTACTGTACAAATGCTAGCCTAATTAAAAAGAGAGTATAATTCTTTATATTAAAAATACTTTGAAAGAGTCCTGAAAAATTTTTTTACCAGCTATAAAAACACTATATTGCATCAATAACCTTTATTAAATCTATTCTTAAAGAACCTAACGTATATTTAACTACAACTACCATGACTGATGTTAATGTAAAACCTTCCTAAATCAACATGCAGACAACCTCCAAACATAAATAATGCCTACTAAACACACACAATCACGTATATATGTTATCTTCTGAATCTAGCATATACAAACTAGAAGTAAGATACATTTACATAAATAAATTATATACAGAAATGCTGTTTGACAATCTAAATGCATGTAAAGCCTGTTTAACCAATGAAAATCGAACAACACAAAAATAAAAATTACAAAAATTATTATTTTTAATGCCTCTTTTACAATCTGACTGCAGCTTTTTTTCTGCTGGTAGTAGCCAGTGCAAAACACATGCTTTACTTTTAACTGATACCAACGATTTTTCAGAGTCACTTGGAGTTCTTTATTTAAGCATCTAGATTATTTCCTGTGTCTCACCAGGGGTGCATTATTTATTCACAACAGAACTGAATGAAGCAAATGCCACATGATCTCTTTGGAGATCTGGTGATTGAATGTCTGGCTCTCTGGCAAGAATATACTGTTGATTATGCCTATCAAATTGAAAAACATGACTGGTCCCATTACTTTTCAGACAGACTTTATACATTGACTCAACAGCCAGCACTACTTTTGGGTGACATTTATAAAATCTTTTTCTGAAAAGATTTTTCCAAGAAAATATGATTCTCAAAGCCAGTATCCCTTATTGCTCTTTTCAACACTGATGAGAGTTTTCTTCCTAAACTTTTATTTGAAGTAGTATAGATTATCTACATCTGGACTATGTCAATATTTTCTCTTCAAGTTTCTTGTACTATCCATTTTAGTTGTTGCTACTGTTGGTAGCCTTTAGATGATGTGGTTTCTACCATATGATACAGTTCTTTGTTTGTAGTGCCCGTCCAGTCGAGTCAATCAGTAAAATGCCATACATGATACATGCTTAGGTGATCATGTCTCTCTCAAGACATGACTGACCAGACAGAAGATTTTCCCAAAGTAAGTTGCCATTACTTTCTGCAGTAAACTGGTTACCAACCTAGGCTATAGAACCCAATCTGTTCTGCTATTTAATCCATAGCTGGAGGGAGAAGAGACTGATTAATGCCTTTCCCAAGGGTACTATCACTTAAGTGAATGTGACAAATTCAACTGGAATTAGAACACGGGTCTCAGATTTCTTGTTCAGACCGATATCCACTGCACCACAACACACATCCCATGCAAGTCCAGAATGTTCAAAAAATGGTGGTCTTTGTCAAGACCCTCAAGCTTCACATGTTCAAAGCCATTTTTAATCCTTGATCTTAAAAGTGGTTTTATGTAGCTGAGAGGTTGATCCCCTTAATATGGAGTTGAGAATAAACAAAAATAAATGTGTTTGATATTCGGTAGCTTTAAAGTTAATAAATTAATTGTTTTTTCATTGATTGTTTGAATAGAAATAAGTTAGTCTTCTTTCTTTTAACTTCTCATGGGATTATCTACTTAATGGCTTTTGTTTCTAGGCAAATTTGGATCTTATAAAAGCACATGTCTTGAATGTTTAGAATTTGCTTAAAGAATTAACAATACAAGATCAATAAATAGGTAGAAGATTTTGTATACATCTTGGTTTTCAAGTTAAAAAAATATAAAATTGTCTTGCTTCAAGGGAGTAGACTGCAAAAGATTTCTGTAAAGAAATTATTTAAAAAAAAAATGACACTTTATAGATGAATCAGAAGAGTAGATATTTTAAACCTCAGGCATTAATCGAATCAGGGACCTCATGTAGTGAGTTGAATATACTTTTCCAAAACAGAGTTAGAAATCAATAGATTTTTACCCCCACCCAAAATAAGTGGCTTTTTTTTTTCTTTAAAGTTTTTGATTTTCTGAAAAGTACATATTTTTTTTGTGTGTAAAGTATTTGAGTTTCTTTTAAAAATTATAGCAATTTTATCAATTAGTTATTTGTAAAGCACAGAATGTTTAACAACTAATGAAATGGAGTTTCTCATTGTATTTATTGTATATGTATGAATAATTTCTTATTGTATTTATTGTATATGTATGAATAATTTCTTATTGTATTTATTGTATATGTATGAATAATTTTTTATTGTATTTATTGTATATGTATGAATAACTTAATCAAGAAGTTACTTCCAAATCACAGGCAATATTCAGGTTTAGGTTCTCAACAAAATCCAAAAAAGGATCTGTAATATAATCGATCCTGACTTGGAAGCCAGCTTTCAGTCACATTCTCACTGATGTGATGTGGCTTCTCTCTGTCTTTTCTACAAGTATTTTCATGACAACTGGTCTGACAACCTTTTTTCTCGGGTTCCTTGACCACATGTACTTATGTATGCTACTAGATTGGCATCTAGGTCTCACCCCTTTACTGTTAAAATAGTTAAATTAAATATAACCATCTCTTCTATTCTAACAGTTTCTTTGCTCACATGTCCCGTTTGTGGAATTCCCTTTCATTTGCTTGCTTTCCTGATAGCTACAATCTCCAAAAGTTTAAAATCAACATCAATTGCCATCTTCTATCTCCTTGATTCCCATTCTTCTCTTTTCTTTTCTTTGACATCCCCTGTATCCTGCTTTTCTCTCACTGTAACTCCCTGCACACCAGTGGCAGTCCTGGGTTGTGTTGTGTGAAATGATTATAAAAAAAATATCATATATATATATATATATATATAGATATATATATATACACACAAACAAGTTTCATCAAAAAGGCCTGTCTGTTTAATTTTTTCTTTTTTTTACTAATTTTCAGATAAGGTGTTGAGTATTGTTGTAACCTAAAAGGTTATTGTATGAGTAATAACCCAAACAAAAGTTGGAAATAAATGGTAATAATGATAATATCACCAAATAAAAGACTCACAAGCTACATGAATTAAATAATCACTGCTAGTAGAGAACTGCTAGACAATAAGAAAACACCATTCTCGCAATAGCGTCTAACATATTATATAAGAATTGGGACATACCCATTACTGTCCATAGATACGTACTTAAAAAGTATTATGCTAGAAGCTGTAAATAAGCTGTCCAAATTTCATATTGGCTATCTTTGTTCAAGTACTTCCAACTTTCACAGTCATTACCAAGAAGTGATATGGCATCTGGTTAGAATTAATTACTCCGCCACTAATAATAAAGAAACAACTTTAAATACTTACATTGGGCACATATGCACCACACTCTCTCACAGATTAACCTGTCATTTATCAAAACCCAATGCAATCTATCAACCAGCACATCACAAACAACAAAAATATAACTATCAAAATGCGAGAAATACTAGTAGATAACACCAAAATACTCTACAGCACCAAATGCAAATAATGACTCAAAACATTAGAAGATATTATTATACCAAATAAACAGTGTTCATTAAATAAAATATCATTCACCACAGGAGATGGTATCTTGAGGTGCATATTATATCATTAGTATACACATATATTTTATTAGTAAAACCTAAAAACTAAAAAATATAAATAAATAAAATTGTTATACTATTCCTAAACCAGATCTTCTTCTGATTCATGTTACACAAATTTTCAATAATTATATAGAAATTTAACGGCTATTACTGGTTGAAGTAGAGAATTGGGGGTGGGCAAATAACAGCCAAAATTTTGATTGATGATTTTCAAGGCAGGCTGTGACTTGAGGTCATATCATTTTGACATACAGTATCACATACTATTAATGAAGTTCAGCAACATTGAATATGGTCAGTACCAGAAATGGGTGATTGTTTGAAAATACCAGGTGCTGGTGATGTATGGGTGGTGTAATGGATAATAGCTTGCAATTGTTAAGTGAAGATCTGAGTTCTAATTCCTGTTGGGTTTGTTATATTCACTTACAGACAAATATCATTAGGGAACGTATGGATTCCTGCCTTCTCCCCTCAGTTATTGGTTAATTAGTAAGTTTATATACCGTGCCCCCACCATAACCACAGGGTGAGTTGTGACACAAGGTCATTTATTTAATGTGGGGACTGGAGCATGTACGCTTGGGCCAAGGGTCAAAATTTATCCTGCCCCCACATATGCTGTTATTGGGTACTATGCTTGTCTTAGTTTGTCTTAGCTGGTTGTACTTTCTGGCAGCAGGTGCCAGGGAAATCATTAAAACCATTATTATCAGTGGTGATTATGGAACTCTGAAAATGGGTGGGGGGCACTTAGGGGGCCAAGATTTTTCTGAGAAGGTGTGAGGCAAATTCAAGCATCATCTTAATTCCCATTCTGCACCACTAACATATACATGATTTAGAAATTAGTATAAGTATGTTACTTCACTAAATTAAACAGAATAACTTTTCATTCATAGTAGTGGAGTTCTAATCTATTCTTGCCCTTTTTTCCACTCTCAAGCCGTTGGAACACAAGAGAAGTTAATTTCAAAACAAAATCAAAGGGTTAATACTAACATCAATGCTAGCAGAACAGCATAATTTGTCTGCTCTGATTTTTCTTCCTCTACGAAACATTTTTGAAGCCCAAAAAATAAATACAGGAAAAAAATAAATGCAAAAATAAAATAATGCAACAAAATCAATCAAAATGCTGTGGTCACCACAGCTGTAGAAAAATCAGCTAAAAAATTAATTTATGTTTTTGGCAAAGTTCAACCATACAATCAAGAAGCTACTTTGAAATAAGGAAATAATTTAAATAATAACATTTTTCCATGAACCTAAATGAAAAAGAAAACATGGAAGGAAAAGTGCTGAAGATCAAATGAATTCAAAATCATAGACTGATTAGTTTCATAAATTTTTGAAGCTTATAATAGTCGAGGGTGGCCAGTCAAAATTCATTGGGAGTGGGCTTGGCCCCTTCTGGAACCCTGGTAGAATTGTCACGTATTAGTATCTAAAAAAAAAGCAAAAAATGGCATACAAAATATTTAGATTTCTGCATTAAATAACCCATAGAGGTTTTGATATGTTGCTAAACGAAAATAACCAACATTGCATGGCTCTCGAGTATTGGATAGGGTGATCTTTTGTTTGGTGAAATATGTCTATAATAATAATTAATAAAATAATTTCATTTAATAAAATTATGTTTCAATCCAATCAAAGTGAGTTTGTGTAAATGATTTAAGATCAACTTTCTGTTCTTTGTATGATTTCGTAAAATTTGTCTTTTTACTATTCCCCCCACCCTCTTTCCACTATCCATTTACACAAGCTGATAAAGTAATTGACCCACTGTTACCCCTGTCTCTTTCAGTTTTGATAAGTTCTCCAAGCCCTATTTCCTCATTATGTGCCCAACTTTCTTATTCTGAGTACAAGAGGCTGTTTTGTTTCCCCCAAAAAATTGTTACCAATTAAAAAAAATGTTTGTTAACAATTAAAAAATATTACTAATTAAAAAAAAAGACTGTTACCAGTTAAAAAAGTGTTTGTTACCAATTAAAAAAAATGTTTGTTAACAATTAAAAAATATTACTAATTAAAAAAAAAAGATTGTTACCAGTTAAAAAAGTGTTTGTTACCAATTAAAAAAAATGTTTGTTAACAATTAAAAAATATTACTAATTAAAAAAAAAGATTGTTACCAGTTAAAAAAGTGTTTGTTACCAATTAAAAAAAATGTTTTTACCAATTAAAAAATGCTTGTTAACAATTTAAAATATTCTTATTTACAATATTTACTTTCAGCGTAATGCTTTTGTATTTGTTCCAATCACTATAGGCATCACCCTTCTCCAGGTATTTGTCAATCCAAGCAACCTCCTGGTAATTTTGAACTGAAATCTTTATTTAATCTCCAAAATATATTGTTCTTATTTCACTGCCCATGTCTAAGGATATCTTACCTTATTCTTTTTAGCACTATTCTGTTATTGCTTACCCTGTTTCTACTAAGTCTGTTCCTATACTACTCAGCCTGAGGATTGAACTGACAATTAATACCCACAAAGTTCAGAAGCTTACACTTTAATCTATGAGTCTATTTCCTATTCACAATCCTTACATTTTTGAAAATTAGCCCAAGCATCAAACACTGGTATGTTGTGATAAAATATGCAAATACTTCAGCCGCCACCAAAATGAAACTAGCAATGATTTATGAGTGCTGTGCAACATTAAGAACTGTTTGTATTCTGCACTTTGCTCTCACTTGTGTACTTTTGTTTGTTTATCTTTCTTTCTTTTTCATCACAACCCATTTTATTTATGTCACAATGCACTAAAGAGTTGAGATCCACAGTCTGGAAATTCCTGCCGAAAATGATTGAGTGAAAATCCATTGTGTCACAATTTCAATTTCTGTGTTGACAAGGCATATCCAACCTGGTTTTCAAGAAATTAAAAAAAAAATTATTTTTTTATTTTTTTTGGTATGAAAAACAGATAAACTTTTTTTTTAATTTAATGGTTAAGCAAATATCTGTGCCTATAGCAGGTACTATTAAGACCATCTGTATATATTTAGTATATCTAATATCAATAGATTAACACCAACATTGTCCTAATACTAAAACTTTAGTAGAAAAAAAACATTATTTTTTCTTTCATTATCTGTTAATCTAATGAGAGTAGTATCTTTATCTTTCTTGTTTTAGTCACAATTTTGAATTAAATACTTCCCTAAAATGGAGACAATACTCAAAATAGATTGATATATAACTATAATTCATTGGGCACCTCAGTGTGGTGTAATGGTTAGCAAACTTGCCTTGCTAGAATCATTATAACTGATTAGTAAGTTTGATCCTCACTAAGTACCCCCTACTTTCAGCCCTGTGTCACGTCTTAGCTACACTTAGAAAATCACCTTCTTCCAGGGTTGGGTGCAGGGCTAACAACCCTGCCCCCCTCAAAAAAAACAGTTTGTTACGGAAACAGCAAAAACACTGCCCTACACACCATTGGGTGTAATGGAAAAGTTTATTTTTTATAATTTATTAATTATCTGTCTGTCAATATAGCATATTTGCAATCAAACTTTTACTAATGGGTCAGTTTTTCATTTTTTCCCTCCTAAATGAAATTGATACTAGTCAAACATGAAGTGTTTCCACTGTTATTAATCATAAGGGAATTATTTCAATAAAAATAACATGATTTATTTCTAGAAATTAGTATTTATGATCTAATAAAGATATTTATAAAACTGAACATAGTCTGTTATAAGGCTGCTATCCAAAAATTAACATTTGAAATCTCAAACCAAACACCTAACCTAGGCACTTAGCGGAATTATGCAACTGTTCCAGCCACTAGACAGGTCACAAGAGTGTATTTATCTTGATCTTTACACATCTTTAGAGATTACAAAACTCCAAGTGGGGAGAGCTTGTTTGCCTCTGAAAACAAATCCAGTATATTTCACCAGGTCAGAAACCCTCATTTCCTTGAGCCATAAGTTAAGCTACTTATATTTACAAATCTTACCTTAGTACAGTACTAGGTAAGTTGTAGAAAATTGAAGAATGTCTTGTGCCAGGTTTCCAAGTTTTAACTTGGTTTGGGCATCAATTACATAGCAGGAAATAAATGTCTCCATTTAATTTTGTTTTATTTAATATACATATTGAAATCAAGGACAGGAGAAAGAAGTGATCAAACGATCTTGTGTAAATAACCTTCCCTTTCTCTCCACCTATGTCTCTGTCATCGCACCTGCATTCTCAGCTTTCTATTGCTCCTTTCTAACTAGTTTGTACTCCTCACTCTTTTCTAATTAATCTTTTTACAGTTATGTAGCCCCCCCCCCCCACATGCACATCAGTGGCATTTCTGCCTTGCTTGGGGTGAAATGATTAAAAAAAAAAAAATGGATGGAAGAACAGAATTTGGGAGGGATAGAAAAAAGATAAGACTATGTGCTACGAAGGATAGCTATGGAGAGCCTAATCCAGAATGAACACTGTACATACAAAAAGTTTTTTTCAAAATGGTCTAAGAATTCAAAAATTTAAAAAAATGAAATGGAGAGTGACTTATGTCTTCAAATCACTGAAAATGTTCTGATATTTTCTTGTCTCCGTGGCAGCAGAATATGGCATGAAGTCAGTTTAATGTAGGGTGTCTACAGGCCATGTGCAAGGGTCTTGTGCATCCCAATCTATAATATGGCGTCCCACTCTACTCAATTTTCATGAAGTAGTATTCATTTAAAATACAAATTTCATTGTAATTATGTACAATAATGGATTATATGCAGTATAGGTGAACAATTCAACTAGAAAAATTGAAAATAAATTCAATTTGTCTAAATACAAATTAGAGACATGTCACAATAAATCATTCCAGTTTAAATAAATTCACCATGGTTTGTGGCAACCATCAATTTGATAATTTTTGTTATAAAGTTTAATAATTTTGACATAGTCAACATTATAGATAAAAAAATAGTGAATTTTATATAGCATTTTTTTAGACTTAGCATGAGCAAAAAACTTTTGCAGATTTAAACAAATAAAAAGATCTCAGATTGTTGTCAAAATCCATGAAAATGATTCATTCTTTAATAGTCAGTGGTCCTTAACTTCATTTGTAACATTATAAATGTAAGTAGAAAAAAGCAAATATTGATAAAATAGCAAGAGGTATAAAGCACTACCCATAGCCCCAAACCATGCTCTCCACCTGGAGACAAAAGTGAGCCATCTTTTCAAAGAATAGCAACAAAAACTGAATTGTTTGCAACAATACGAAATATAAGAGGTTTTGAAGAAAATGAAATAAGCCACTATTAACTACTTCAAAAGCCAGTCTGCATCCAAAAAAGGTGGTGTTGTGTATCGGATGGGATTGAAAGGCCATTGTGTAATATGAGCTTCCTACACAAAATCAGACATTGAATTCAGATGGGTACTGTTTCCAAGTGTATTGATCAAAGGCATAAATCAATAAAAAACATCATGAATTGACCAAGTCAAAAGAGGATACTCATTGTGGTACTATGGATATCAGCTATGAATGAGAAATCATAGTACTGAGTTTGAATTCCAGTTGAATTTGTTGCATTCACTTATGTGAAAATACCCTTGAGAAAGGTATTAATCCATCTCTTCTCCTTCCAGCTATGGATTAAATAGCAGAACAGATTGGGTTCTTTAGAATTGGTTGGCAACTGGTCTACTGCAGAAAGTAATAGCAAACTACTGGGGGAAAATCTTCTGTCCTGTTAGTCATGTTTCTTTGATACATGATTACCCAAGAGTGTATCACGTATGGCACTTAAATGACTGATATATATCACGCGCAAGCCACGGATAATAATGTGAACCCTCACATGCTGGGTACAATCACAACACAGGGAGAAGGTCAAAGGGAGAGTACCCTTACTAGAGTGTAACAATGTATATTTGTGTATTGAGTGTTTTTTGTTTTAGGTTACTTGTCTTGGGTTTTTTTCTTTGGGCTGTGTACTTTGACTGATGTTCAAGTGCTTAGCTCGTTCTTTTTTTATCACCATTTTTTACTTCTGCGTATGTTCTCAGAGGGTTTTTTGAAACGAGTGTAATGATAAGTTTACATTTATATATATATATATATATATATATATATATATATATATGCAAGTGCTCAAAAGTTCTTAACTTGTCTCCTGTCTTAATTCTCTAAAATCTAATCAAATAAAAAGATATATGCTTTTAAGCACTTTTATGATTAACATTAAAAGCAAATTACAAAAAAAGTAGAAGTAAAATTAAAGCTTTAAAATTTTAATTTAAAACTTTAAATTTTAAAGCCAGTTTACTAAAAGACCAAAGTGAACAACCATTTTCTAAAGTGAGATATTTTTTAAAAGTTCTATTCAGTTTAGTTGAGAGTTTTAACAAAAAATCTTTTTTATCACTGTTCACAACATTTGCAGAGAAAATTACATAGTTTCCCTTTATTTATTTATTTATTTGAAAATAATTACAACATCAATTCTTTAAGTAGGAAGTGAGTTGACATTGCGCTCAGTCATCATCGTTGGTGGCCTTTAAGGAAATTCAATAATTACCTTTTAGTTTTTTTCGATTTATTATAGTTCTTGTTGTCCTTACTATTATTATTACTACTATTAATATCATTATTATTATTATAATTATTATTATCACTTTCATTAATTTTCCAATTTTTTTCAAAGGTTCTTGCATTTGATGAGTTCATGATGAATCAGTGACTAGTATATGATTATCCAGATTTGTCAAGAATATTCTGTTTCACAATTCAATTTGCTTTTTTAAGTATTTTTTTCAGAATCAAGCAGCTAATAACCTTCGTCTGCTTTGACTTTATTATTTTTTTTTAAACTTTTGTTAAAATGTTCTGAATTTTATTTTAATTTTATTGAGATTATTTACTTTCTTGTCAGATTTTTATTCTGTAATATTTCTGTAGCCAGCATAATTTTTAATTTTAAGGAAATAATGAAAGAAAGAATTTAAAATCAAGAAACAGAAAGGATTAAAGGAGAATTTCAAAGGCGAGAAAAATGAAATATGTAAGATGAATAAAGAAACAGTTAAAAAAAGAAACAGTTAAAGAAGTACAGAGATATAAAAGCAACATTTCAAAAATAAGAAAAAAAAATGGTGGAAAAATAAAGGAAAGATGAACAAAGTCGGGAATAGAAAAGAAGAAAGAAACATAGAGCAATTTTTTAAAAAATAGAGAAATCAAGAACTATCAAAAGAAATTTGAAGAAAAAAAGGAACGAGTAATAAAAAAGAAAAAGTGGGAAAGACAAAAAATCAGTAAAGACATGAGGATAAGAGGTAGGATAGTTGTTTTATTGGAAACTTTGGGAATAAAACAAACTAACTCAAGAGTTTAAAATAAATAATATATTTTTATTTATTTTGTTTAAAGTGACGAGAGAGCCCTTTGGTAAAAACTGGAGAAATGTTCATTTCAGTAACACGTCACTCAATAAATCCTGGGCCTTACTAATAAAACAAAAGACAAAATTTTGACTTTATTCATCAACATAGTCTCCTTCTAGGGTGATACACTGATTCAAGCACTTCTCTAACAATTTGATGTCTTTTTTGTAGAACGATTTGTCTTTGGCCTCAAAATATGCCTCAGTTTTCAATATCACTTCTTCATTAAAGCCAAATCTCTTTCCCTGGAGCATTCTTTTGAGGTTGGAAAACAGCCAGTAGTTACTAGGAGCAAAATCTGGAGGATAGGGTAGATGTAGATGCAGTTTGAAGTGCAATTTATGTAGTTTTGCTATCATTGCAATCAACTTCTGACATAGTATATTGTCTTGGTGAAAGATCACTTTATTCTTCTTTATTTGTGGCTGTTTTTTGGCAATTTCTTGCTTCAAACATGCCAATAATGCTATATAATATTTGCTATTGATGGTTCTTCCTTTTTCAAGGTAATCAATGAAAAAAATATATTGGGCATCCCAAAATACAGAGACCAAAACCTTGCCTGCTGATTTTGCATCTTTGGTTGCTTTGGATGGCTTTCACCTACTGCTGTCCACGAAGCCGACTGCCTATTTGATTCTGAAGTGAATCAGATTGGTGGATCTATGTTTCCTCCATTGTCACATATTTATTTAAAAACTCCTTCTTGAAACAGTAGCAAACAATGCTCTGAATTGTTGATGTGTTGTTGTTTTTTAGCAGCTGTGAGTAAATACAGCATCCACTTTAAATACAGCTTTCTCATTGACAAATGTTCATGCAAAATGGTGAATACACTGCCTTCTGATATATTCAACTTCTCTGCTATCTCATGCAACTTCAATTTATGATCAGCCAAAACAAGTTAGTGGATTTTTGGTGTTTTCTGGGATAACTACCAATTTTAGGTGACCTGAGCATTCAGCATCATTTGTGTCTGCATGACCACGTTTAAAGTCAACATACCACCTCTTAACTGTTGTTTCCAATGGAGCAGAGTTTGAATAACACTTATCAAACCATTGCTTTGTTTGGACAGTATTTTTTCCCATCAAAAGGTAAAGCTTTATCAACACATGAAATTAAGATTTTTCTATTGTTTTGAAAATTTGCAACAGTACCTTCACTTAAATAACTGTAATTTGTAAACTAATTATCTGATTGGGCCCAAATTTTGTCACATGCCATTTGAAAGTTAGTACTTCATAAAAATTATATAGATTTTTTATTAGTGGTGTTATCTATTTGTCAGCTTTGGGACTTATTGAGTGGTGTGTTAGTTTGAAATCAGACCATGATAGGGGTAGTAGTAAAATCAGAAATTTGGTCAGATGTCAATCAGCTGCGTTTTCTATCAACCCTGAATGGAACGTCAATGTAAGTAGTAGATGACATCTTGACTGTTTCTTCATGCATCTGTCTTTGTTCCGTCTCTCTTGGTGTTGTTCTGGTCTCTCTACCTTTTAGCCCAGAGATCAGCTTTTATATAATTTTGAATACTATTATGTCTTCATTGTGTTGAATGAATATAACACAATCAAGAGACACAATGCCACTTCAATTCAACATAGTCTTGCTGAAATCTGTAGTAGTATATGAAATTCACTTGTAGCTGTCTACTGACTGTGTTGTAACTGTCTTGTAGTAGTTTAGCCATTGCGTAGTAGTCTACTATGACAATTTTCACCGTAAGTATTATACCGTTTGGCTGAGTTCACATCACACTTTGAAGTAGTATGCACATCTTGACTATACACCTCTTTTTTAGATATGCATTTTCTTTAGTTAATACTTTTTCTAGTATGAGCCTCTTTCCAATTATCATTTATCCGTCACACCCAATGGTGCATAGGGCAGCAACTTTTTGTTGCTGTTTCTGTAACAAAGTGTTTTTTACGGGGCAGGGTTGTTAGCCCTGTGCCCAACCCCCAAACCTGGAGGACCAGTGGACCATTCTTGGCCCTTACGTTTACAACACCTGGTATTCCCAAATAGTCACCCATTTAAGTACTGACCAGGCTCAATGTTGCTTAACTTCGGTGAGTGGACGGGAACCGGTGTATTGAACATGATATAGCCATAGACTCAGTCAAATGATGCTTTTTGCTTAAAATTGTGTTGTAATGTTTTTTTTTTTTAATCGTTTCACCCCAAGCAAGGCAGTAATGCCACTGATATGCAGGGGTCTACATAAGTGTAAAAAGATTAATTAGAAGAGAGTGAAGAGGAAGACGAACCAGTTCAAAAGGAGCAATAGAAAGATGAGAATGCAGGTGTGATGACAGTTTCAAAGGTGGAGAGAAAGGAAAGGATATATGGGGTGGGGAAAGAACTAGAGTCAAGTGCTTAATAGATGAGTATTGATACTGCATTTAAATTCCTGGAGGTTGTAGCTGTCAGGAAAGCAAGAATATGGGAGCGAGTTCCACAGGCGGGAAGTGCGAAAGAAGCAGGAGTAGAATTGTCGTCTGCATTTGGCTAACCTAACTGTGAATGGGTGGGACCCAGTTGCCAATCTGGTTGCACGAGTAAACACCTTAAGTGACTTAAGTTCGTTGGAGCAGAAGCCATGAATGTATTTATAGAACAGGCAAAGGGAGGCCACATTTCGTCGGTGGGGAAGTGGCTGTAGTCAAGTTGCCATGTCAGTACCTATCATTACTGATTCTCCTTTGGAGCCTGTCAAGAACATTGAGGTGAACGGCAGGGGCGCCTGACCATATATGGCAGCAATACTCCATGCACAGATGAATGGTTGACTTGTATATATGCAGGATGGATTCAGGCGGGAAAAACATCCTGGCCCGACACAGTGACCCAACCTTCATAGCAGTGGATTTAACTATAGACTCAATGTAGTGGTTCCATTTGAGATCAGAAGAGAGGGTAAGGCCGAGGAGGCGTAGTGTATTGCTCTCAGGGAGACTCGCTTGGTCTATGCTTATGGGAGGCAGGAGAGGTTGCCTGTGATGATTGACAGACAACAGCTTGGTCTTAGACGCATTGAAATTGACAAGCCAATTCTTGCCCCAATTCACCACAGAGTGTAGATCCCGTTCAAGGTCAGCAGCGAGATTATGTTTGTCTGCCACGACGGGTTTCTTACTGATGCGGGAGTAAATTGTGGTGTCATCTGCGTAGATGCCTACTTGGCACTTGATCTCATCTGGGAGGTCGTTGATGAAAATAAGGAAGAGCATCGGGCCCAGGATAGAGCCCTGTGGGATACCAGCATTTAAGCTGTAGGATGAAGAGGCATGCCCATTCAAAACGACCTTCATTTTGTGGTTATTTAAAAAAGATTGGATTAGATCAAGCAAGCATCCGGTAATACCATAACCCCGTAGCTTGCATAGAAGGCCAGAGTGCCATACCCTGTCAAAAGCCTTGGAGATGTCCAGAGCAACAGTACGAGCCTCGCCTGACTCATCAAGGGTCTGGAGCATGTACTCCATAATGGTTGTTAGCATGTCAGCCATGGACCTGGCAAAGCAGAAGCCATACCGCCTGTCAGAGAAGAGTTTGTGGGCAGTAAGGTGTTGAATTATTTCAGCATTAATTATGGCCTCGAACACTTTCCTGAAAATTGGTAGAAGACTGATAGGGCGATAGTTGGATGGGTCCGAGAGTTCACCACAGTTCTTAAATACAGGAACGACTGAAGAGAACTTCCAGCATGCAGGAAAACAGGAAGTAGAAAGGCAGTAGGTATACAGTTTAGAGAGGACAGCAGGGAGTTCAGGGGCACACCTCTTAAAGACTATCACTGGGATTCCATCACCACTGCTTGCCTTATGGGGGTCAAGTTTTGAAATTACTTGGGATACTACTGTCGGGGTAATATATACATCATGTAGTTAGGCCTCAGTTCTAATAGGCAAGATGGGTGAGAGTACTCCGGATGAATCAATTGTGGAGTTGGATGAGAATCTGCAAGCAAAGCACTCAGCTTTGTCCACAGATGACGTGAGAACTTCAAATTCATTGATTAAAGGAGGTATTGAGTATTTGCTATTGTTCAGCACCCGTTTGCATAACCGCCAATAGTCATTGAAGCCGAACTTGCGGTCAGCTATGCACTGTCGCATTCTTTCAGCAAACAACCATTTGGCAACATTCAGGATTCTCTTGCACTCATTACGAGCAGACGTGAATAGGCGCTTATTGTGATCAGATGAATGCCTCCGGAAAAGTCGGAAGTAATGGTTCCTGTTGGCAATGGTGGCCGAACAGGCAGGAGAGAACCACGGAGAGGAATGAAGTTTTAGACAATACTTCCTGGTAGGTATGAAGGCATCAATGCGAACTTTCACCCATGACAAAACCACAGAGGCACAGTCATCAACTGGGAGATCGAACACTTTTCCCCAAGGGACGTCGCAAAGGAAATTGCGAAAGGCATCCAGTCAGTTTTTTGGTAGCAGTAGGAGGTCCTATAGGTAGGAGGCTCCTGGCGGGAGTTAGAGTGGAAAAAGATGTTGAGAGAGACAACAGTTGGTTGAAGTTGCCAAGAGGGCAAAGCTGCGAGACTTGACAGGTGTCAGGTGCAGAGGTAAAACATATATCTATTAGCAAGGAGTGTCCAGAGGGAGTGCTTGGAAAGCGAGTGGGGAAGTCCACCACTTGTGTAAGGGTTTGGGTTTGGGAAATAGCAAAGTTCATAGAGTGGATGCCCACTGGATCAGTAATTCAGCCTTTAAGCCACTCAGAGTGATGGGCGTTAAGATCTCCGAATACAAATATGTGGGCACATGGGTAGTAGGAAATAGCCTTATCTATGTTGTCAGTAATGCTATCTAGGAGGGAGCAGTCAGGAGAGGAGGGAGAACGGTAAAGAAAGAATAGGTAACTAACCGAACTGAGGAGCGACAGACGGAGACATACATATTGGTGGTCAGTAGATTCGAGTGAAGTCACCCTAGCTATGGGGAGGTGTTCACTAACATAGACCCCCAGCCCATGCATGTGGACACTGGAATCCTTCCTTAAGAGGGGGAGATAACCAGGGATGGAGAAGTCAGAGGAGGGAATTGATGGGTTGAGGTTAGTTTCACAGAGCACTAGGATGTCCGGGGACTTTTTGTGGAGGAAAGCTTCTATGCTAGGAAAGTTAGTACGAATGCCCCAGATAGTAGTAAAAGAAAAGTTAAGGGATTTAGGTGGTTTGATTTTGGCTGGTTTAGGATATTTTCTGATTTTGTTTGTCACGTTACGTTTTGTTAATAGGGAAGGACCTAGAGTAGAGGATACAGGCAGTCATTATCCATGATCTGTGCTGGGAGGGAAACTGGCTCGGGCTGCAACAAAATGTGGCCTCAGGGTTGCCCACCGAAAGCGCTTGCAGGGACACCTATCCATGCGCAACATGGCACTACAAGAACCCCGATATTATACAACTGTTGATCAGAGCAGCCGCTCTTGACGCTATGCAAGAGTTAGGGCTCCTAATTACCAGTCGGAAGCAGCAACCAGGAAACTGCCAACCCGGTACCCTTACAATGATGAGACGTTGCCACCAACCAGACACATCGCAGTAAAATCACAGAAGCACCAATACTAAGGTCTGAAGAGAGAAAAGAGAAAGCCGGAAACCACATCCTAAACAGGGAACAAGGCTAAGTCTCTACTCCTGTTCAATAGACATGGGTAGAGTGTGAACCGGGCAATAGTTTGGTCTATCTACTCCAATTAAAAAAAAAAGTTAAGGGTGGTGAGTTAACTAAGTTTTAACTTAGTTAAAGTCCAGTCAAAGAAATTTCTTTGAAAAAAAAAAGACGAAAAATACACTTGTTCAAATGTCCATGAAATGTTTAAAATTAAAAATAAATAAATAAATACAAAATTATGACTTACTTTTAGCAATATTTCAAATAAATCTTTCCAACCTGAACACAACATGCTACAATGCCAGTTGAGAAAAGAAGACAAAGTTATTTTATCTTATTGGCCATAGGAATGGGTATTTATATTAGCAATAGGTACTTCAAAAGTATTGTAAAGTATATCCATTGGTAAATGAAATTGTAATGATTCCTTCTTCTGTGCATATCTAGACCTCAATTGATTTAGATGTCTTTTATGTTGGAATCATCCATTTTCAGCAATGTGCATCATACTATTAATCTTCCTTTCTAGCCTTTCTGGCAGCTTGAGATTTTGGAATTTTCTTTCTATTTCCAAGCAGTAATTTGTTGAAAATAGATCTCACTTTCCTAGCAAACATGAGCTATGAAGGTTACATTTTAGTGATGATGTTTGCATTTGATATGCACCTAAAACTTCCAGTAGTGCTGTATCTTCTCCTTCCAAGTGTTTAACTTTTTTGATGCTTCTTTGAAGATGTGAACAAAACTCTCAGCTTGACCATTTGGTCTCAAACAATGAATCAGAGTTGTCAAGTGTTCAACCACATAATTTTTGCAGAAATTTTAAAACTCACTAGAAGTAAATGTGGTCCCATTATTGGATACCACACTATCAGGTACTCCAAACCTTGCAAAAGGTCAGCATAAGAATTTAATTATCCCTATGATAGCTGACCATTTACACTTCGATGTCTCAGGCCATTTTGTGAAACTGTTGATCACAATTAAATAGTATGAACCATTTAGTAACTCAGCATATCTATATGTAGTCTTGCCCATGGTTTATCAGGGCTCAACCATCCCTGTTAATTTATGGGTGATGATTTTGTTGCTGAATTATAACCATTACAGTTTCTAACTGTATTTTTAATATCTTTGTCTAACTTTGACCAATAAACATAGCTTTTTCTCAGGTATTTAATTCTTGAATGTCCCACATGGAATTGTTTCAAAATCCTTTTTGTAGTGATAAGAGAATTACAACTCTTTCCCTGTACAAAAGCTGTGTTATTGTTACCAGTAACTTTTAGTTTGAATTCATTTTGATTTAATATCATTCATAGAATTTTGAATAAATGTATTATTTTTAGATTGAATTTTGATATCATGACTGGCAATTCTTTAATTATGTTGCACACAAGGCTTTAATTTCAATTTCAGATTCTAGTAAAGCAATCACAGTATCTTTAAAATCTTCTACAAATTTTGATAACAATCTGGAGAAGCCTTCTGCATATTCCAGTTTTTTAGATGTTCAAATTTCCATCTTGAAATCATAGTTCAACAAAATCCTAATCTAACACTATAGTCTATTTGCAGTATGTGTGGCAGTACCTTTCCTAGAACCGAATATAGTTTATAATGAATGATGATCAGTTTGCAAAGTGCATTCTTTTTCTAATATCATCCTGCGAAATTTCTTTATGGCTAAAAGTATATCAAGCACCTACTTTTCAATTTGATTGTAGTATTTTTCTCTATTTTATCTTGAAGTGTGAACAACTGCTTTCACTGTACCATCTTTGAATTTATAACATATTACCACTCTGTTGTGAATTTTTGTCACCAATTTGTTGTGGAATTGTTGTGGTAAAACTTCACCGCAAAGTTGCAGTGACCAGTTCGTGCCAGAAGTAAAACAAGGAACACAGGAGGTAGATTCAAAACACTGTATTAGTATAACAAGAACATACATACAAAGTAAGTGTTACTAATTGAGTAAATAGAATAAGTCTGAATGGTACAGTTACACTGCTTATAGCCTGACTCGTAGCTGGCTTTAACTGCTTACTAGCTGTTATACTAACTGCTGCCTTAACTGCCATGCTGCAGGTAGTTATATAGTAATTTGAAGAGTTCATTCCTCATAAGGGGGGCACCATAACACATGCCAATGCTCACATCTGATGCTACCATTATTTGTATCTATGTGTCAAAATATGTCAGCGATAAAGTTAGTAATTTTTAATTCCTTCAAACGTTTTTGGGGATTCTGCTGACCAATTCTATTTTATACTTTTCTTAGGTGAATTATTTAGAGGTGCTAGCAATTTGTACATATCTGGCACATAAATATTATGATAATTTACTAATCCAAGGAATAATTGTAGAGTTACCAAATTTGTCCAGGGAGGCATTTCTTAAATGGCACTTGCTGTAGCAGGATCTGGTCATCTTGCATTTATCAGAACTAAGTATTTAATTTTTTCCATAAAGAACTGACATGCTTTTTAATTGCTTTTGAACCCATAACCTTGTAGTCTCTGAAATATTTGTTGAAACTTGTTTTCTTAACGAACTGAGTATTTAATTTTTTTCATAAAGAACTGACTTGCTTTTTAATTGCATTTGAACCTGTCACCTTGTAGTCTCTGAAATATTTGTTGAATCATTTTTACTTGCTTTATTTTCATAACACTCTTAATAAGTTTGTCGTCTATATAACCGACATCCCATCTAGTCCAGCCAACATAGTATCCATTATTTGTTGGAAAATGCCTGGTGCTACTTTTACACCGAAGACACATTTTTAAAACTTGTAAAGTCTTTTATGTGCATTAAATTAAATACTTCTGGCATTTCTCAAACACTTCACTTTTAAGATATGCATCAAACAAGTCAATTTTTGAAAATAAATTACCAACATTTAATTTGGCAAAAATATCCACTGGAGTTAGTGGCAGATATACATGTAGGAGAAGATAGTTCTTCAACCCAGTCAAAAAAAATCTGTTCATAAATGAATCTTTTTATTTTTTTTCTGATATAAACTGCTGACATGTTTCATTCAGAGGAATCTATATTTTCAATAATTTGGCTGTTTTCTAACCTATCCAGTTTGGTGTTAATAGACTCCAACACAGCTAAAGGTAACTTTGTTTCAGGCTTAAAATCTGGTATCACATTTTCTTTTACTTTAAAAAATACCATTCACCTTTTACATTTTCCCCAAAACCTCTGAGAAAATATTTGGGAATTTACTTTTAGCTTACACAGTGTTTCTTTATCTGTCATATTTTTTGCTGATGAAGAATTTATTTTCCATAGACTAAATTAATTGGCTAATTGCTAAGTTTAAATATTAGGTTGTTACGAAAATAATGGCTGATTTCAGAAATATAATTTTATTCTTGAAAAATTAACTGTAGAAATGTTGAAATTAGTCAAAATATAAGCCTTGAGCATCTATGCAACTCTGTCATTGATTGATGAGATTATTTATTCCTCATTGAAAAAAAGTTATTGGCTGTGATGTTACAAAATCTTAGGTTTGGACCTAAAAGTCTTACCACTTAAAATTGTGCTTAAATGCTTAAAAAATGATAATCAGTGGGTGAGATGTCAAGAGAATATGAAAGATTTTTTTTTTTTTTTTTATAAGCGTTTCACCCCGAGCAAGGCATGTCACTGCCACTACTGTGCAGGGGGCTACGTAGAGTGGAGAAAGGCTGATTAAATATAGGAAATAACAGAGGGTGGGTGATAGGCAGGTGAGGATACCGAGAATGAGGGTTGGGTAGATGAGAGTGTTCTGAGAATAGTTGGGAGTTAGTGTGATAGGAGGTGTCTATTGACCCTACATTTAAACACCTGGAGATTGTAACTGTCGGGAAAGCAGACTTGTGGAAGGGAGTTCCACAGGCGGGAAGCGCGAGAAAAGAAGCTATTGGAGTAGAATTTATGGTTACATCTTATTTGTTTAACTGTAAAAGGGTGGGACCTAGTTGCTAATCTAGTATCTCGTGTAAATTCGTGCTTAGGCGGCACCAGTGATCTAAGCTCATCGGAGCAGAAGCCATGAAAGTACTTGTAGAAGAGGCACAGGGAAGCTACATCACGCCGGTGTGAGAGCGGCTGCAGCCGGTCTGCCAAGTCAGTATCAACCACGTTACAGATCCTCCTTTGTATTTTGTCAAGAAGCCCAAGGAGAGCAGCAGGGGCACCCGAAGCTTTCCTATCCCAAGTTTGTGGGTTTTTGCAATGTCATTCTTGTAACATGTGACCGTGCATTATCAAAGAGCAGAATTAAACTACATCAATTCACAAATGCAGGTCTCATTTTTCTGCAGGTGTGCAGGATGATTGCAGTAAAGCTCTCTATTAATGCTCTGATTGACTTCCAGAAACACCAATTACAGACCCTCAGACAGTCACCATAATCTTTTCCTGATGCAACTTTTAATTTGGGAAATATTTGGGGATTTCATAATGATCAATTCATTGACCTGATTGTTTACAGTTATCATAAAGAATTCACTTTTTTGTTACAAGTGAATATTTGGTCAAGAAGGATATCTTTGTTGTTACGGAGAAACACACTTCAAAATGCCTATGTTTTTGATTTTCATTGAGATCATGAGGAACCCATTTATCAAGCTTTTTCACCTTTTTCACCTTACCAATACTCTGCAAATGCTGTGAGACTGTTACATTGCTGATAAGCTGACAAGTATCTGAGACATTGCTCTGATACTTTGATGTGAGTTTTACTCAACAACTGCTCGCAACAGTCATTGTCAAGACTGCATGACTGTCATCTACTTTCTTCATCTTCTAGGCTCTCTTACCAGTATAAAATTTCTGGAACCACCTTAGTACTGTCTGATCACTTGTGAGCCCATCTCCCCGTCGGCTCTGTTGATATAAGCAGAAGTTTGGGAGAGACTGTGCCCTAGTTTGAATTCATGCAAGAAAAGTAAACAATGATCATGTCTTGCCATGTTTATAACTTAGGGCTTCTATGTTTCAAGAATATTTCTGTCTGAAAATAAGTTAAAAATTATTAAAGTGCACACATTGATTATTATGTATACCAAAATTCTCCTAATATATACCATGAATACTATGTTAAAATGGCATTTCAATGTTTGTAGAGTAGTGTGTATAAGTTATATACTGAACACGGTAAATATGTTGTTAGCATGTTCATACTCGATATTACTAAATGTAGGGTTTTTCTTTTTATTGATAAAGTCTCCATTATTTTTAGTCTATTTTTTTGCATGTGGATAATGCTATGATATTTGTATTGTCAATAAGTATGTGACAGATAGGGTTTGGTAAGTCTTCATGTTCAGTACATAACACATACACGCTATTCTACAAGCATACATAACACTACATACATTCTGTTACACGTAAAATCACATCCATTCTCGATAATGGCTAAAAGTATAGCCAAAAATGCTCAGATAAACAAAACATTTCAACAATTTTTATGTAATTTATGCCCTCAAAAGAAAACAATCATAAGATCAAATAAAAGATTGCATGAAATCTTAACCATAAAACCTTGTCTATCATTTTAATGAAACTTGCAGAAAAGAGAAATTGCTCCCCAAATATACAATATATATATATATATATATATATATATATATATATATATACACACACACACACATATATATATATATATATAAATAAAGGAAAACTCACCACATCATCTAAAGCAGTTATATACTATAATTTATTTTGACAGGTAAGTTTTAAGTACCCATTTTCAAATTAGTAAAATTCAAAAGATTTTACTCTTTCTCTTCAAACTACAAAAAATTTAAAAAATCCATGCTTTCTCCAAAACTTATCTAAAATATCATACAGCTCTTTCTAAATATTTCTGGGGATCAAAAGCCAGAAACCTCTCCCCACGGATTAAATGGAAGATAATGAGTAAATCTTAAATCCCCAGTAGTTTCTGAAATAGAGGTAACTTATGCTTAGATAAAAAATTAGAATAATCAAATTTGAAAAAAAGAAAAACTAGCCATCTATTAAACCAGGGAAATGGAATCATTTTTAAATGCAATCATAAAAATAAATTTAAATTACCTGTTAAATAGGATTTTTAGTTTACTCCTCTCCAATTCACTTTTGATCATACTTTCATTTTGTGTTGAATATTGTTTGATAGAGTTTATTTTTGTGTTCTTTACTTATAAAGTTGGCTTTATTCTGTGTATTTGATTTATATGCCTATATTTGTATATTTACTTTATTATTTGTGTGTAAATGTATTTTTTGTGTGTATGTATGAGCTTTGTTTGTATATTTTGTGTACATGTGTATATGTAAGTTTGTGTATATGGTATGTATATGGTTTTTGTTTGTGTGTGTGTGTTCAGATATATTTAAGAGGTAATATGTTGTTTATGTACATGTATATATGTGCACACACACACACACACACACACACACACACACACACACACACACACACACACACGTCCCTATGGTCTAATGGACAGGATATGTCACCATAAAGCCAAGAAAAAAAAAATTTAAATACCTGGGAAGTATTAACACACAGGAAAATTTCACTAGAAACAAAGAAAAGAGTGCTGGATTGCTATGTGATGTCAGTTCTTCAATACGGCAGTGAATGCTGGACAATATCATTGAAAATGAGGACAAAACTTGAAGCATTGGAAATGTGGTTCTACAGAAGGATGCTGCGGATATCGTGGACTGAGCATGCAAACAACGATGAGGTGTTGGAAAGAATGGCAACAAAAAGGAAATTAATACTGAGCATCAGGAAGAGACAACTGAATTTCCTGGGATACACAATGAGGAAGGAAAGCTTGGAGAACCTGTTACTGACTGGCCAGATAGAAGGAAAGAGAGACAGAGGAAGGCAGTGGATAACATATTTGCAGGACCTGATCAGGTGGATGACGGAATGGGGGTTACCAGGAGTAACAGGAGCAAACATACTAAGAGCCACAAGGGATAGGGAGACGTGAAGATCCATGATCGCCTACGTCCTGAAGGGACAGGGCACGTAGAAGAAGAAGAAGAAGAAGAAGATCCTGTCCATCCTTACACTCTGTCAATGTATATTTTACTTCTCAACCCTCTACCTTTTTAAGACTCTAACACCTGGAAAAATTTGTTTCTAAGTCATACCACTTGTCTTCCTGTTTTTTGAAGATTCTGATAAGATTAAACCATTTGAATGTTTTGTGGTCTAAAGGAAAGTACAAATGCCTTATTTTAATTTGTATTCTTTTTATTTTTATTTTTATTTTTTTATTTTTATATTTTATATGTTTGCTAACATCATCAGGCTTACACTCTTGGATCATTATAGTATATTCTTTATGAATTGTTTATTTCTGGGGTTAACCATGGCTAACTGAATCTGCAGAAAAAAAACAGGGGCCACCTTATTAGGATGATATTGTGGTGTCACTCACATCCTTATGTTCACAGGGATAAAACACACACTCAAATAACTCTAGAAAGAAACTAGAATCATACAATTTTATTTATTTTGTGTTCTGGTATGTGTGTGTACACTTAATTCTATGTGTTTTAAGGTTACATGTGATAAAAGGAAGAGAATCACTTCATCTGATAACAAGCAATGTCCTGAGAAGAGGAGATGGATACCTTTATCCTCCAACAGTAGGTAGCAAAGTGAATGAGTTCAGCATTATTTGTTTTATTTTATAATTACATTCTATTTTTATTTATTATTAATAATAATGTCTCGACATCCCCACCAATCAGAGCTAATCAGTAGTGATGGATACTTATTTAAAGTAAAAATAGTAATTATTTTTGGAGAGCTGAAACCTCCTCACAGAGCATGTAGTTGTGGTTTTTGATAATGTTTGTTTTTGTTGAGTTGGTTGTTTTGGGTGTTCAGCAGCTTGAGGTTGCTTTGTGATATCAAGGATTGCTTAGCTGAGTATAAGAATCCTTCAGAGAGAACTGATAGGTTCAGCTTAGTCATCTTTTCAGAAATTTTTCTTAATGTTTTCTTTGGTAACAGTGGAACTGTTATGTTCTATTTGTGGTTTTAGGAGTAAGTCAAAGAAATGCTTAGTTGATTTGGTATGTTCTTTTACTTGTTTTATGCTTTTTTATGGGCTAGATGTCAAAGTTACAGTGGAAGGTTTTCTTCTCTGGCACTGAGTTATCCACAATGTAGACTATAGTAGTTGTTTTTGATTTCACCACATAGTATGGTTGCAGATGTTTTAGTTTTTTATTTGTACCTCAGGAATTCCTAAGTGATGCATTTTTTTTTGTGTGTGTATTTATCACCACAAGTGTGGCTGGTTTCTTTTGCATGTCAGTTTTTTCAAACCATGTTGTGAATAGGATGATTTTATTATATATGTCGGTGGTCACCAAATAGTGTGGGTGTTTCTTTTTTGTATTTGTGGGTTTTCACCAAAATGATGTGGATTTTTGTAGATGTTGGTGTCACATGCCTTCCTCGATGATAACCACTAATGTAATTACACGCCGATTCAGGGACATCTTCATTCTACACATCTATGGACAGATATGAGTTATCTCTCCTAGATCATGACAAATAGACAATAATAAACAAAATAAATAAGATCACTGTTCGATTGATATAATCGAACTGTAATCTTCCCAGGTCCGCTTCTTTATCAACACATGTACTGACCGACACTTCAAGGATGAATAACAAGGAGAAATGATTTTTAGTATAAAATTTTAATACGTGAACAAAATATTAAAATAAAAAAAATATAAGTTTGAGTAAGAATGTCTAGTGATCCGAATCTCAAAACTTATGTTGGGATACCAAATTAGTCGAAATAACAAATTACGACAAATATGGGTGAATATGAATGAATACGAATGCAGAAGATTAACACACGATCAAAAATGGGAGAGGATTTATATATAGTATTATTTAACATGTGGAATGGTGTTTGCCATAACAAAATATTCGTGGATGTATGTACATTTTCTAACACGTGTCCAAGAATATAATAACTTATTGTTATATTCAGTTACTTCTTTCTATTTTACTGTCTTTTCTTTTCTCTCTTTCTTTCTCTTTTCTTTTCTCTCTTTCTTTCTTTCTTTTCTTTCTCTCTTTCTTTCTCTTTCTTTCTCTCTTTTTTCTTTTCTTTTCTTTTCTCTTTCTTTCTTTCTTTTCTTTTCTTTTCTCTTTCTTTCTTTCTTTTCTTTTCTTTTCTCTCTTTCTTTCTTTTCTTTTCTTTCTCTTTCTTTCTTTCTTTTTCTTTTCTTTTCTCTTTCTTTCTTTCTTTTCTTTTCTTTTCTCTTTCTTTCTTTCTCTTTCTTTCTCTCTTTCTTTCTTTTCTTTTCTTTCTCTCTTTCTCTTTCTTTTCTTTCTCTTTCTTTCTTTCTTTCTTTCTCTCTTTCTTTCTTTCTTTTCTTTTCTTTTCTCTTTCTTTCTTTCTTTTCTTTTCTTTTCTCTTTCTTTCTTTCTTTTCTTTCTTTCTCTTTCTTTCTTTCTTTTCTTTTCTCTCTTTCTTTCTTTCTTTTCTTTCTCTCTTTCTTTCTTTCTTTTCTTTTCTCTCTTTCTTTCTCTTTTCTTTTCTCTCTTTCTTTCTCTTTTCTTTCTCTCTTTCTTTCTTTCTTTTCTTTCTCTCTTTCTTTCTCTTTTCTTTTTCTCTCTTTCTTTCTCTTTTCTTTTCTCTCTTTCTTTCTCTTTTCTTTTCTCTCTTTCTTTCTCTTTTCTTTCTCTCTTCTTCTTTACACAAACTCAGATTCAAACACTGCCCGGCTATAATAAATGTAAATTTTCTTTACTTCTTTCTTCAAACGAATGTTGTATTTTCAGCACACAAATATCTCTGCAATTTCTTCGTCTTCTTAAATTAATGAATAAAAATATATACACTTATATTTCTTATCCGGAGTTGCTTAAGATGAACTGGTTGAATTATGTCATTATCACAAATGCATCTCTTCTTTCCATTTATAAGTTATCAGTGCTCAGCATATCATGACTTGTCCATTCAAAGTCTAGCCAGCAACTGATTCTAGTTCTCTGACTTCCTGATTGGTCTCCACTTGGCAACCGAGGATAGTCACGTAGGAGCCTAGAGTCATTTTGGGATAGCAAGGCAAAAGTTGACTGACCCAAATACCCTTAGTAACAGGTGTCTAGACAGGAACTAGACAGGGACCAGACATGAGGTCATGAAGCAGCAGGAACTAAAATTTACATCAAATACAAGTCACGAGGAAGTCATACATAGCCAAACTCTCAACAACTTATTATTTTTTTGTTATCATCAGAAGGTTGGCAGCAGGTTGGAGATTGGAATGTATGGATTTGTGGAAGAATAAAAGTATACATTTTGTATGTTTGAATAGAAATTTGTTAATGGAAAAGAATAGCATGAATTGGTAGAAGTTAATGTTCAATGAAAAATGTTATTAAGAAGTTAAGGGTAGAGTTCATAGTAGTCCTTGCAATAGTGAGTTTATGTGTACATAGGCAGGAATGTATGTGCATGTATGTATGAACGTTTGTTAGGTAGGAGTGCCTTTGAAAGGGTTCCATGCAGTTATCAAGTAGATGGGTGAACAATGAAAAGGGGCAAGTTGAGAGATGAGAGGTGAGAGAGAAAGATAGAGGTAATAATAGCGATCGCTTGACGTGAGTCAAGGGTACATGTTAATTACATTCCTCATCTTAACACTCTGAAAACGGTCAAGCTTGCTCGTCTTTTATTTCATTTAGGAATTCACTCATGGATGTGATTTTGGCTTTTCCATTAGACAAGAAACATTTTGCATCGAGGTGTGAAATTTTGTAAGTTTTGTGTGTGTTAAGCAAAGTTTGTAAATTCAAGAAAATTCATTTATTTCTAACAATGAGTCAGATTTGAATTTTAACGTATTACTTGTTCACTACAATCATCTATATCCTGACGAGATGAAGCACAAAGAAGAAGAAGAAGAAGAAGAAGAAGAAGAAGAAATGATAATGATAATGATGATAATAATAATAATGATACTGATAATTTAAGAAATTAGTAAATTTAAAAACAATTTTTGAAAAATAAAGAATAATTTTTTTAAACTGATCAAATTATTAATTATTTGCTTTTAGGGTTCATCAAGTTTATATTGACTGCTTTTATTCAATTTATTTTCCAATCTAAAATGTTATAAAAAATTATTTGAAATAAAATTTTAAGGTTACACACATATTAAAAATTAAATAATTATGAAACTTTGGGCTGCAATTTAATTTTCTATTCAATACATTATTTTATGTGTTTTACTTTTGTAACTTTTTAAATTTTTATCTGATTTTCTCCTGTGCCATGAATGAACGACAGTTGACAATAAAATTTAAGAGATTCCATTTTCAAGGAACACATTTTTCACATCATCTGACTGCAATGATGTAATTACACCAATAATGGGTTTTACAAACCTTTAATGCAAAGCTTATTTTATATACACATCTCGAAAATTATATATGACTCTACAATAGTAGCATGTGAGAGTCTGCACTACAAAATAGTCATTCTTGGAAATAAGCTGTCTGAGTGGAATTTCCTTTTTACAGTTGGAATATAGGGAAAATGCGGGTGATTCAACTAGATGGATATGGCATGGTGCATTCTTGATGCAAAAGTCTGAAGTAAAGAATGGAGTTTATCTGAATATTTTCAATGGAAATAATAATAAAGTAGCAATAGATTTGTAACACTTCATCTTTTCTTTTTATTATTGATAGTTCAACCCATACAAAGCCCACGAATAACTTACTGAGTGAGATTGAAAGGGAGTGAGAAAGTATTATGATGACATGTAGGATAGATATTGGTTGACATTGGACTTGAAGAGCTGAACATTTAGTTACCAGGAAAGTGATTTCTCTCAGAAGTTTGTATGACAAAGTAAGAATTCTAGGGAACTTTTTCAGGGTGGAATATTTCTTTCATGAAAAGTCTCCAGACATCTTAGCTCTCTGCAAAAATAACCTGAACCCCACATTCTCCTCCTTTGATTTCTTGATTCCTGGTTATTTTCTCCTCTTTAGGATGGACTCTAGTGTTAACATGCATAGCCTGGAAGTTATATAACATGCATTTCCATCTGGCTAGGGCGGTTTCTCTTGAATCTCCAAACCATTCATACATGTGTTTCCATCTCACTACTAGCTCTTCAAGTCCAATGTCAACCAATATCTAACTCAGTTAGCTATCTCTTCTCTCTCTACTGCTGCCCTTCCTCTCCTGACTGTTCCTTGTTAGACAGTATATTTGATAATATAGATTTTCTCTTACTCATTCACTAATATATTTGTGTTTGGTGACTTCAATACCCACTATGCTAAGTGGCTGAAAAACACTGTCACTGATCTTGCTGGCATCTATACCTGGAACTTTATCATCGCTCAGTCTTTCATGCAAGTGGTGGGTTTCTCCATGTGCTTCTGCAGTATTCCTAAAGGCCACACTTTTCTGATAGATTTTTGCTTCACTTCTATCCCTGACTCCTGCTATGCCATGCAGCTTTGTCCTCTTGGCAACTGTAATCATGTGTTTTTTGTTAATATCTCTCTCCACTCCCACTCCCCCAAGAACCTTCTACTAGCAGAATTTCTTCTTCTTCTTCTTCTTCTATGTGCCCTGTCCCTTCAGGACGTAGGCGATCATGGATCTCCACGTCTCCCTATCCCTTGTGGCTCTTAGTATGTTTGTTCCTGTTGCTCCTGGCAACCCCCGTTCCGTCATCCACCTGATCAGACCCTGCAAATATGTTATCCGCTGCCTTCCTCTGTCTCTCTTTCCTTCTATCTGTCCAGTCAGTATCAGGTTCTCCAGGCTCTCCTTCCTCATTGCATGTCCCAGGAACTTTAGTTGTACTGCTACCAAAAAGTGAACTGGAAGTTATTTCGTGATTTTTATTGTGATATCATTTAGAACAAAGTGTTTAGTCATCCTGTTGAAGGCTGCAGGTCTCCTCCTGGGTGAAGCTGGCATCGATGCTTTCTTCCTAGTTGGGAAGTTCCAACTCAAACCTCATTCATTTCCCTGGTTCTTTCCTGCTTGCTCAGCTGCTACTACCCACAGGAATCATTTCTTCCAGCTTTATCAGAGTAACGCGTAGGTGCCTATTTGCTTCTGCTTGTAATGAGTGCAAGAGAATCCTAAATGATGATAAGCTGTTGTTTTCTGATAGAATAAAGAAGTGTATAGCCTTTTGCAAAAAATATTGGTGGCTCTGCAAAAGTGTTTTAAATAAAAGCAAACATTTCATCCCTTTTCTAAACAATAAATTTGATATTCTCCCAGCCACAGTACACAATGCTGAGGGCTTTGCTCACAGATTTTCTTCCAACTTCATATTTGACTCATCTGGAGTACCCACACCTGACTTCCTACCTAGAACTGAGGCTCAACTAACTAACACATACATAACCTACTTGCTGATCTCTAACATAGTTTCAAAGCTTGACTCCTATAAGTTGAGTGGAGATGACAAAATCCCAGTCACCGTCCTAAAGAAATGTGCCACTGAACTCTCCCCCATCCATTCCAAACTCTACAACTACTGCTTCTTTGCTTTTTGCTTCTATTGCTTGCTGGAAACCTCTTTTTTTTTGTTTCTGTCTTTAAGAACTCTCAGACTCCTATTAGCATTATTACCCTATCAGCCTCCTACAAATTTTTGGTAAAGTGCTCAAAACTATTATCATTGCTGAAGTGGTTCAATATCTCACAGCCAACAGCCTATTCTCTGACAAAGAGTATGGCTTTTGCTTCACCAGGTCTACTGCTGATATGCTAACAATCACCAAATACATATACCAAGTTCTCAATATGAACTGCAAAGCTTGAGCTGTTGCCCTGGATATCTTCAAAGCATTTGACAGTTTCACATGCTGGCCTTCTGCACAAGCTATAAGGCTATGGTATAACTTGACACTTGTTTGATTTAATCCAATCACTCCTAACAAATTGCTTAAGAAGGGTCATATTGAACGGCATGCTTCCAGATCCTATGCAGGAGAACCTCAAGGCACTATCCTAGGTCCTATGCTTTTTCTGATCCTCATCAATGATCTCCCTGATTCAATCAGATCCTAAGTAGGCATTTATGCTGATGATAACATCATTTACTCACACATCTGTAAGAAATCTGCTCAGGCTGAAAAAACAAACTTCACTGCTGATCTTGGAAAGACCTCCAATCTGTGGTGAACTGTAGTAAGAAATGGCTTGTAAATTTTAATTCTTCCAAAACAAAGCTGCTATCTTTTAACCACCATAGACAATTTTTCCTACCTTCATGCTGGTCTCCTTGAAAGCAATACACTACACCTGTGAGTATTTGTGTCTTCTCAGAGTGTAGTTCGTAGACGAATTAATAACCACTCCGCCAGCTGCTACTCGTAGAACCTGGAACACTGCTTCACCAGGGACTCCGTTTCCTGCGCACCGTAAGCAAAACGCTGTCTCCCAAACACCGGTGTAGCCTTCTCGAGTCATAAATAGCGAAGTGACTCTGAAACAGAAGTAGGCTCTTTTTATGTGTTTTTTGGTCTCGTAATTTCCCACTCTCTGAGAGCCTCACTTTCACCAATGACGCATGCGCCGTGTCATTCAAAAAACTGCCTCACATGAGCTCGCCTCACGGTTCCATTACGTCTACGAACGCACGTGCAAACAAACCGCCTTCTTTTGCTTCGGCGAGGTAAGTCTCCACCACACTCCCCCCTGATCTCATCATCACAAAAAGTGCATTCGGGAGCGGGTCTCTTCTGGCGGGTGCTCCTTCGGAGGGGTACGACACAAGGTTCGTCCTCAGATGGGCTGTCACCTGAGGTTTCGTCATGCACGTCAGCATCCGCTGTTAGTGGACCATCGGAGCCATCACTTGGTTGACCTGACCCCAAGTAAATAAATCGCTCACTCTCTTCTGTGTCGGTTTCATCGCCCGACGATGCATATGGTCCTGAAAATGGCTGTAGGTCTTTGACATGGCGTGGTACCCCATCAATTCGCACTGTCAGTGGGCTGACAATTTCGGTTACCCGCCCGGTACTGAACTTGGTTGTGCATTTGCCGTGCGGATTTTTGACCCAGACAACGTCACCTTCTTCATATCTCCCTCCGATAATCTGTGGTTCTGGTGGGGGTTTGGCTTCAATGCCTTTTACTCTGACGTGGTAATTATGCAGCACGTCAGCCGGTGCCGTGGAAGGTGAGACATCGTCCTTTGGCGTGACATTATACCAATAAACGGCCTCCAACGCGGAACAACCCTTCCTTGCTGCGATGGTCTTAATGGTCCTGTGGCTGCACTCCACAATTCCATTACCAGCCGGTGAATATGCGCATCGGAATCTTAACTGCACACCCAGCTGTTTGCAAACTCTTTAAAGTGTCTGCAAGTGAACGCAGGGTCATTGTCAGTCAATATCTCGGTTGGTGGGCCCCGTTCAAAGAAAATCCTCTTCAACTGGTGAATGACACTATGTGCATCTTGTCGACGCAATGTCCGCCAAATTGCAAACCTGGAGGGACCGCAATCAATGAGCGTTAAAAAATGCTCGCCATTGTAATGGGTTATGTCCATTGCTACTCTACTCCAGTTGTTTTCCACGCTCAATTTTCCCTTTTTCTAATGAACTGGCGCCGGATCTATAGACTGGCAGGCTTCGCAGGCTTTGATAACCGATCGCACGATTTCCTTTGACACTAGTGGGTCGATAAGTCTGGCGAAGTATAGGGTTCGTTTCACGCCTGCATGTCCACTTTCTCGGTGGACGTCAACCACCTGACTTTTATTCAGTCAGCACCTCATTGCAGCGCAACTCTCCGGGACTGGCTCTTTTCCCTCCTTATGTAGATTCAACCACTTGCGTGGCACTCTGGTGAGGCAATCTGCGCGATTTTGACAGGATTTCACCAGCGTGACATCCCTGGTCAATCCATATTCTTCCATTAATGCCCGCAGTGTTCCTAAGCGTCGTCTCACTAGCATTTCACCAGCCGCCTTAGTGTTCACACGTGCCTTCCCAGTCAAGGTGTCGGATATCCACCAATGTACGCATGCTGAATCGGTGACCAGATGCAACACTGTAGCCTGCCATTGAAGGGCCAGGTTGATGCCTTTGACTGCTGCATCTAATTCAGCCAGATTGATATGCCTGGCATCATTGGTCGGGCGCAACCAACAAGCATCCTCAACGATGCTTCCATTCGCCTCTAACGCCACTCCTGTGGCCACAGAACTTGCATCCACCTAGACCTTCATCTCGTTGCCATTTATGCACCAGTCTCCTCCAACAGGGTCCATTTCACACACTTGTAGCAAAAAAAGGTTTCACTGTGCGAGTTATCAGGGAGCAACTCTGAATTCGAATGTGTTTTGCCAGTGGATGCAGCGACCGATTCCTTACAGCTTCCGTTGTCGGTCATGATAGCCCGTGGTCGAGTCAAAAGCTGCTCCAATGTCATGGTCTCCATTCTGGACGAGGCACGAAGAAGCTGTCTAACATATTGTGGCAACCCCGAAACAAACGCACATATCATCCATCGTTCGGGCAACGATCCCTCAACCAGCCGAGCTAAACGATGTAGTTCGGCCAGAAACTCGTCCACTGTTTCTCCCGAGCGAAGTTGCCGAGTAACAAATTGATCGTATGCATCAAATGCATCTGTCGCATACGCGGTCATGAGGGCCCGTTTAATTTGCTCCGCATCCGCTTTCTGCTCCTTGCTGAGCTGCCTGTATACGGCAAGAGCACCGCCTCGGAGGCGTAATGGAAGAATCCGCTCAACTTTGTCCATAGCACAGAGTTCACAGACCAACTCTGCATTTTCGATCCACTCGACGATTGGCATATCAGTTGCAGCGCCACTGAACTCGGGAATCAACCGGACATCAAAGACTTTGCCGTCCATAATGGAAATCGTAATAGATGCCGAAATAGCTTGTGAGTATTTGTGTCTTCTCAGAGTGTAGTTCGTAGACGAATTAATAACCACTCTGCCAGCTGCTACTCGTAGAACCCGGAACACTGCTTCACCAGGGACTCCGTTTCCTGCGCACCGTAAGCAAAACGCAGTCTCCCAAACACCGGTGTAGCCTTCTCGAATCGTAAATAGCGAAGTGACTCTGAAACAGAAGTAGGCTCTTTTTATGTGTTTTTTGGTCTCGTAATTTCCCACTCTCCGAGAGCCTCACTTTCACCAATGACGCATGCGCCGTGTCATTCGAAAAACTGCCTCGCATGAGCTCGCCTCGCGGTTCCATTACGTCTACGAACGCACGTGCAAACAAACCGCCTTCTTTTGCTTCGGTGAGGTAAGTCTCCACCACAACACCTCCTCGGCCTCAGCGTCTCAGCTGAACTCAAGTGGAATTATTACATTGAATCAATAGTTAAATCTGTTGTTAGGAAGGTTGGAACATTGTGTTGGTCCAGAAAGGTTTTCTCATCAGAATCTATCTTGCACATATACAAATCAACCATCCATTCATGCATTGAATACTGTTGTCATGTCTGGTCAGATGCCCCTGCTCAACAAAATTCAAAGGCGAATCTGCAATGTAATCAATCTCAAACTGGCAGCTCAACTCTAGTCACTTTCTCACTGACAGGATGTGACACTGGATGTGACACTGGTTCATGTCTCTTTTAGAGACATGACTGACTGGGCAGAAGATTATCCTGCAGTGGGTTCCCATTACTTTCTGTGGTAAACTGGTTGCCACCCAAGGCTATAGAACCCAATCTGCCCTGTTATTTATTTATTCTTAGGGAAGAAATGGATAAATACCTTTCCCAAGGTGCATAAGTGAATGCAAAGAATTAAAGGTGCATAAATGAATGCAATGAATTAAACTGAAATTTGAACTTGGCTCCCCAATTTCTCATTCCAAGCCAATATCCACTGCACCACAACACACATTCCAGTCTAGTAATGTGCTTAAATTCATAAAGTCTAGGTGACATTATGAAGAGCTCATTCAAGCAATTATCATGAAAGTATTTATAGAAAAGGTAGAGCAAAGCCTCTTTATGGTGGTAAGAGAGTGACTGAAGCCAAGATGCTAGATCAGGACCAATAGTATTGCTGATTCTTCTTTGGATTTTATCAAGAATCGCTAAATGTATGGCAGGAACACTAAACCATATGTAGCAGTAGTATTTCAAGCAAGGACAAATGTTCGATCTATAAATTCTGTAGAGAGAAAAATTGTTGAGCCTGACACAGGAAACCAACTTTCCAAGCAGCTGACCTAGCAATAGATTCAACATAGTTTTTCGCTTCATGTCAACTGAGAATGTTAGCCCGAGAAGGTGCAATCAGTCGCTCTTCTGGAGGTTAGCATCAGTCATACTGATGGAAGGCAGAAAAAGGATGAAAAGCAATTGAAGCTAAAGTGAAGATGGAGAGAAAGAAAGAAAGAGATATTTTCTATTATAAACAAAAAATGGTCTGTGGGTGAGAGAGAGAAAAGATAGAGGAAGGTTAATTAATAACTGACAGCCTATTTTCAATACTGATCTCCTACCCCTGCCAGATAACCATCATCCTCACCTACTTCAATATATGACGCCTGGCACTTGACTTGCCTATCTTGATGCAATAGTGGACTCCCACCTGTTTGAAAACTAATCAGTTGATGTCCCACTTAACTGACAAGCTAACGACTAAACTCCATTGACCAGTTATCACTTGGCTGTTTGTGACATTGGACTGATGGAATCATGTGTGCAGGTCAGTCAGTGTTCATTGTCATTCAAAAGTAGATGAATGGTTACTTACTTGCATTATGGCATGTAAAAAAATCCCCGAAAAACTGCAACTGATGCAGGTAAACAGTTTATTGGATACTGAATTAGAAAGTTATTGCCCCAGGCCATCAGCATCAGCAAAATTTAGGTAAGTTTTATCCTTTCTCCAACACCCCCTGTATCTTGTTCTTCTACCTTTTTGTTCTACTTTCACGTAGCTCTCTTCCCACCAGTCTTCCAATCCTTCTCTTATTCCTTCTCCAACACCCCCTGTAACTTGTTCCTCTTTCTTTTTGCTCTCCTCTCATGTAGCTTCCTGTGCACTAGTTATAGTATTGGCTTGCTTGGGGTGAAATGATTATAAAATAAAAAAAGAAGCTATCTGCGTGAAACTTGCTTTTTATTAAAGGAACATAAATCATGAAGGTAGCTGAGAAAAGCAGAAAAAAGGACTACAAATAAACTTTAAGAAAACTGAATGCATGGTCATCAGAAAAAAGAGGAGCCCAAAATGCCAAGTAATGACTGGGGCTACTAAAATCAAGCAGGTACAGAAATTTAAATACCTAGGAAGTGTTCTAACAGAAGATAGAAAATGTGATCAGCATCAGCATCAGAAAAATTTAGGTAAGTCTATGTCTTTTTCCATTCATGAGCTGAGAAATAATAACTGAAATTTAATAGAGATGTCCTTGTTCACAAACACACACACGCACAAAAACACATACACACACACACACATACACACAAACACACACACATACACACACATACACATACACACACATATACACATACACACACATACACATATATTTTTATATTCCTTATCTCCAACAAAATGAAAAGATGCTAGGATGCTGAAAAAAACTTAACAAAAATTAATTAAATCGTCCTTGTCGGCTGTATTCAGTAAAGAAAAGTATACAATAAAACACACACACACACACACACACACACACACACACACACACACACACACACACACACAAATCCTTGTGCAAATTAACTGAAACAAAAATAATACCTTCCTAGCATCTTTTATACTTCCCCTGTTCCTGCATACGCCATCTCCTGGTAATGTTCTTCTTTGCTGACTGCATTTTCATTTATTTTTTGGATTAATGGATCAAGTTTGTTTCTTCACCTTAATGCCATGACTGACTTTTGAAAGGCTGACACTAGCAATATCCGCAACTTCTTAACAAGGCTTGCCAGTGTGTTCACGCAGCATTAAAATTCTCAGATGCTTCCTTGTAGTAAAGTCTATCACAAACAATAGCTGTAGGATAACTAATCATCAGTCGAGACAACAGTGTCTCAGCATGATAAAAATCTCGATAACACAATATTTTCAAGGCTAAACAAATTTCATCATACACCCCAAAAACAGATTCAAATTACTGCACACCACTGCAAATGACCTAGTCTGAAGAAAAAATAGAAATCGATTTCACCCTATTACTCCAGTACTGATTGTATGGAAAAAGGAAAAAACTAAAGCAGGTGTTTTAATTAATTTGCACAAGGGTGTATATGCATATACACATAATGATACATATATATGTATAACTATGTAAAAATTAAATCTAAAGAGAGGATGTTTTTCAAATATTTTCTTTCCTAAAAGAAAGTACTTCTTTCTCAAGCCAATAAGCATGACTATAAATGTTTTTTAAAATTAAAAGAATATGGTTAAATTTAAATTTTTATGATTTTAATTATGCAAATCCATAAATTAATTTCTTAAATATCGACTCTATTTAGGACGATTTTTTATCACTGCTATTTTATATCTTAATCTATCAAAGATTAGAAGACAAGAGATCATACTGGTTGGTATTTTATGTGGGTAAACATCAACATATTTTACTGTGACATCTCACCATAAGAGAGGCCCTATACATTAAACATCTTTCTATTACTATCAACCTCACCTTATTTAACAGTGGGAATGGTGTGTTAAAAGTTTTTTTAAAAAATGGGTAAATGCTCACATGAATTCCAGCCATGCTCAACATGCTCAGAATAAACACTCCCACTAATCGTCAAAACATGAAGAGAAATTAACAACACCTAAAACATACCACCTTGAAAATGACTAAAGAAGTGGCCAAAAGTACTTGGGACAATGGACAATGTAGAAAGTTTTTGTATTTCTTTACACCTACCTAACAGAAAAATGTAAGAATGCAGGAAAGCAATATAAGAAATTAATAAAAATTTTTGTCTGTCACATTAACCAAAAATGTTTGAAAGAAAGAAAATTATATATATATATATATATATATATATATATATAAAGTAGAATCCTTGGTACTTGGTAAGGTAAATTTCACAGGAGATTAAATCCATTGAGAACTCAATGTTAAGATTTAACAGAGTATTATAATAATGAACATAAGTTGGATGTTTTTAACCAACTTATGTTCATTATACATATATATATATATTTTTTTTCTTTTTTCATCCCAAGTAAGAGAAGAATGAAAGTTTAAGCCAGAGAAAAGTGAAGAGAAAGGCAAATTGGTTACAGAGGATAGGCATAATAATGTAAATAAAAAAGGAAATGTGTCTCAGTCTGATGTGTTTCAATTTTATTTAAGCTTCTTCAGAGATCAAGTTAAAAATGAAAATTTTTTACAGAGACTGTATACAGGTATGTTGTGTTTGGGGTTGATCCTCATTGGTCAGATATAGGCCACATGTGTCAAAGAAATAGATAAATATTTTTAAATGTATGTGTGTGAAATATTTTGAATGTGTATGTCTGTATAGAATTGTTTTTCAGTTTACATGCATGTGTCAGTATTGATATGCATGTCAAATGCATTCAAATGATGGACAATTTTTAAAAGTATACATGTGAGAAATCTTTTTGATAGTAAAGTGTATGAATGTGTGTATGTAGATTGGTAACATTAGTTAATATAACTGTTTATGTGTATGTGTATCCTATTGTTGGATTCCAATCCATATACTTGAAGTGTAGGGAGCTGGTTAATTTTTCTTGTATATGGCCTTGTGTCTTACTTAACCGAACTCCCTACAGCTTACAAGATTTTATGCAGTTTTATAATCATCAGGGAATATGTGTATTAGTGTAGAAGAGTGGAATAATAAAATATATATTTTAAATGTTAAAATAAAAATTTATTATAAGAAGGAATAACAAGAATTCATAGAAATGTTCAATGAGAAAGTGAAGGTATCAAGAGTTCATAGAAAATATTTGTAGCAGTAATTATTAAGAGGGATAAGGAGAAAGAGAAAGAGAACAAGGTGCGACTTGACCTTATCTCCAGGTAGATTTGAAGTAGGTTACATTTTAGATGTGTGTCAGCAATACACCTCCACTGATATATATTTCCACAAATATCCTTAAATGCCTATAATTAATAACAGCAGCCATTGGTTTATTCCAATGGCTTCCTATACTTAATATTTCTTATTTCACTCTCGTGTGGTCATGTGTGATGCCATGAGCTGTGGTGCAACATTCGCATCCAGCATCTTGTATGTATGAGTTTGTCATTGCTTGGAAATTTTCCATGTCAACAAAATCAGTCTCTTATTATTATTTGTCTGTGAATTGTTATACTATAATGTAATTTGACATCTTTGAAAATAGCTTATGTAAGCTGAAAGCTTAGACTGGATTATAAAAATTATGTATCAATATTGTAATTTTTATTCTTCTGTTAATGATAATGCTATTAAACATCAGACAATATGAAAAAATTTACATAAAATAAACAGACACAGCTTGTCTATATTATTTAATGAAACATGCATTAATATATATATATATATATATATATATATATATATATATATATATATATATATATTGATTGTTTAATACTTAGTTTTTGGTCACAATAGGGTTAAACCAGGACACATTTGTATTAAAAAGTGTTCAATACAATTATATTATGGAACTTTTGAATATTTTCCATTTTTAAACAAGTTATTTTGCTACCCAGGTTTCTACCATGAGTGGTGTCTTCGAGCAATTTTTAATGACTAAAATTAAATTTTTTATTAAAAATTGCCTGAAGGCACCAATAATGGTAGAAACCTGGGTAGCGAAATAACTTGTTTAAAAATGGAATACATATATATATATATATATATATATATATATATGTATAAGTGGACATTGACATCAACATTCAGTGGTGACAATGTGTTTCATGTTTAAATACAATTGTCAGGCAAAATCATAGTGTCACCATGAGGTGTGGACCTCAATATCCACTTTTATATTTCCATACACTCTATCCCTAATACTGAGCACTTTAACCAATCGACCTATCAGTTGATGACTGTGCCTCTGAGGTCTTGTCATGGGTGAAAGCTGGCATTGATGCCTTCATACCCACCAGGAAGTATTGCTTAAAACCTCATTCCTCTCCGTGGTTCTCTCCGGCCTGCTCAGCCGCCATTGCCCACAGGAACCATTACTTTCGTCTATTCCGGAGACAGTCAACTGATCACAATAGGCGCGTGTTCATAGCTGCTCGCAATGAGTGCAAGAGAACCCTAAATGATGCCAAACGGTTGTTTTCTGAGAGAATGCGACAGCGCATAGCTGACCGCAAGTTCGGCTCCAAGGACTATTGGAGGATTTGCAAATGAGTGCCCAACAATAGGAAATCCTCAATACCTCCTTTAATCCATGAATTTGAGGTTCTCACGTCATCTGCGGACAAAGCTGAGTGCTTTGACAACACTATTCAATGCACAATTGGATGGTTGATTTGTATATGTGCAAGACTGACACAGGTGGGAAAAACTTTCTATTCCGTCACAGTGACCCAACCTTCCTAGCAGTGGATTTAGCTATTGATTCAATGTAATGGTTCCACTTGAGGTCGGAAAAGAGGGTGAGACTGAGGAGGCACAGTATATTGCTTTCAGGAGACCAAGCAAAAACTAATTTTGTATATATATATATATATATATATATATATATATATATATATATATATATATATATATATATATATATATATATATATATATATAACTTGCCAACAATCAGCAAAGTCTAATTGTTTACCAGTACAAGTGTCTGTGTGAGATCAATTACGTGGGCAAGACCATTCAGCGTTTAGAGGTAACGATAGCTTAGCATGTGCTGAGTAGAGTCCACAGACATGAACCAATAACATCTGGGCAGTCACAGACTCATGAGTCAGCAATTGGTGATCATCTACTAAATTTAATCAACTGCAGGACACATTATTCCCCTGATTTCTTCTCTGTCTTACACAGGGCTAGGACAAGACTCCATCTTGACATCCTGGAGTCTCTGACCATCAACACACAACATCCTGTCCTGTGCAGACAGAGAGAATTGAAATTCAAATTAGAATTCTTTGGGAAACTACCACCCAACATTTTTTTTTTCAAATTCTGTGTTTTAACCTTTGACATTGTTCCAAAAAATTTTTTCTTGACAACTTTTTTGTTTTAATTGCTGACGATTTGTTTCTCAAGATGTGTCGGCTGATAGGCGTCTTAAAAAACCCTCTCTTATTTTTACCTTTTTCCTTTTTAATTGAGATACTTTTGTATCTATCTTAATAAAAATGATCCTTTTAAAAATAATTGTATATTGGTGTGGCAGTAGAAATAATTTGTTCATATATATATATATATATATATAAAAGAATTAGTGGGTTTATTTTCAATCCTACATATTTTTATTTTAAACAGATCTCCCATTTTTTTTATTTTAAGTATCTACTGGTTTGTGTACTCAATGTACACCCCAGTAGGGTTTGAACCTACCTCCTCCTTTATAAGCTTAACCAGCATTTGACCCTGGATGCTTTAGTGTCTAGTTCAAACACTGGTATCCATGAAAAACAACATTTGAAGCAATAACATATCCATATATATATATATATATATATATAAATCCAGGTAATGGGGACCCAAGGTTGGTATTGAGCACTTTTTATAAAAAAATAAATGCCAGGGAACTCAAAACTGTAAGTTTTGAGTTCCCTGGCATTTATTTTTTTATAAAAAGTGCTCAATACAATAAATATTGTAGAGCATAAAATAATCATATAATTATGAATTAAAAGTACATTACGACAAAGTTTTGAAAAAACATAAGAATTAAATAGGTACTGATAAGAAGAGTAAATTTACTCAAAAGCCCCCTAAAGTTCAAACTAAAATATAAAAAGTTCTTTTCTTTCTTCATCCCTTTCCTGTTTTCTATGAGAAGAGGTCAAGATATGGAGAAAGCAGAAAGGACATCTTTGGTACTAGAATAGATGCATCAAAGGTAATATGATATAGTGAGAAGCAATTAAAATTAAAATAAAAATAAAAAAGGAAAATAAAATTAGGTTAAAAGTAAGTTCACACTTTGACCTTTAGGGAGAAAAAAAAGAAAACAAGAAAAAAGAAAAAAAAAGAAAGAAAAAAGCAAGTATGTATTCCCTAGAAACTATTGGCCAAATTTCAAAGTGAATCTTTATTTTGATTGGTTAAAGTTTAGAGGGAGGTACAAAATTGATGTACTGTTTTAAAAACAAGGAAAATATTAGTCTCTAAAGCCCTTTTATTCAACATCTAATCAGGAGTAAATCTTTGTCAATAAATTTCATGAAGGAGCAGCAATAACAAAAGTGAAGAGAAAAAAGATGGGAAAACAATAAATATGAATATATATATATATATATCAATGATATTGAGCGCTTTCAAATAAGTACGTCGCATCTATAATATATAAATAATATAATATATAACAAATTGCATATGTATATAGATATTTATAATTATATACATACACTTTTCACACATATATATATATACATATATATATATATATATATACAACAACACCTACCAACATATATATATATATATATATATATATATACAACACCTACCAACCCCTATAAGATATAAATAATATAATATATAACAAATTGCATATGTATATAGATATTTATAATTATATACATACACTTTTCACACACACACACATATATATATATATATATATATATACAACAACACCTACCAATATATATATATATATATATATATATATATATATATATATATATATATATATATATATATATATAAAACACCTAGCAACCCCTAAACCAATGCAAGGCAGCAGCCTAAACCCACATAAGATAAATAGGAAACCTATCCTGAATTCAGCCACAAACAAACACTTAACCCTAAGACCTTAAAATGGTCAACAGAACACAAATTACAGATCAACCCCTAACACCCCAAAAAAAACAAATCCAACACAAATAAACGGTCTTTTCAACTAGATAATTCTCATTTCAAAAAAATCACCTGAAGATGAAGCAGTTCACATATAGAGCTAGCTTCGAAACCAAAAATTTTTGTGTAGTGATACTATGAATTTATAAACCATATTAACAACTATTACACTATATATTTCTATCAAATGAATGGGAAATCATGTGTAAATACAATTAGCAAGGGAAAATTTAAATAAAATATCTCCAACAAAGAGGGGAAAAACACGATAAAATAAATATATATATATATATATATATATATATTTCTATTGAAGGAATAGGAAATTGTGTGTAAATACAATTAGCAAGGAACAATTAAAATAAAATATCCCCAACAAATTAAGAGACTTGACAAAATCCTTCTGCAGATAGGTTTGTGTAGTTATATAGGGACTGATTCCAAAATCTTTAAATGATTATTGTAAATAGTGCCAATGAATAACTCTAAACCACTCTTTCTTATAAGACTTGGCACATGCTATATTCTCCACTAAATGTTGAGCATTAGTCTATTCCATATTTGAAGAGGGAAGGTAACACAAGTCACTTATTTTGCCAAGTCTTATACTGATTAATACTAAATTTAAGTTGATATGCTTCACATAACCAGTAGCATACTGACAGTTAAATTCATAAACCAAATGACTCACTTTGATGTAGGGCAAACTATCCTTACAAAATGATGGAAACGCAGACCTAGTACAAAAAATACAACACAGAGCAACAGACGGAAAACAATTAGAAACCGTGTTAGTGATTTGCTTAACTAACCTTCAGCTCTTATTCCCAATCCAAGGGACTTTCAAATATACAGGACAAGACTTTAGGAGAATAAAATTCTCTTGTTTTCTTATTAATAATATAATTAATAAGAGCTTATATAAAAAAAATTACAAGATCTATCATCTACATTTTAATATTCAGCCATTAGTTTATAACACATGACACGTATCTGGCTCTCACTTATATAAATCATAAACACACACACATGCAGCGGACGGATGTGAAGTCAAACGCTCTAACCACTCTTAAGATAAGATTCTGATCTTGAAATATTAATGAATAATAAATAGGTAATACCCAACATCTTCTTTACCTTCCTTTATTAGACTAAACACGTTGTGGTAGCCTTCTAATACCTACCCGTTCACCTTATATACACAATGCTTCAAGCAAATTATAAAACTCTACACATAAATTAATTTCTCAAAGTAAAATAAAATAAATAATAATTACATTAAAAAATTCAATAGCAACAGATCATTTACTCGTTTTCATTTATTAAACATTAAATTACATCACTTAGCGTCCTCCATAATTTACTTTGACTTTTACCATCAACCTGAAGAATATTTGTAAGTGTTCTTGTTGTGGAGATTATTAATACACCCTCAGTAAAACAAATGAACTAGGCAAAATTTAAATAAAGAACTCAAAGAAAGTTCAGGGTTAGAGTTCTGCTCAAATTCTAACCATGTCAGACTCTTTACCTCCAGGTGGAGTGGAACCCATCTGGGAAAAATTAGACAGTTGCCTGATTCTGCCTTGTGCAGAGTCTAGAGGAAATTTTTGCCTGAGCTTAAGGGCTCAGCTTTCTCACTGTCAAATCTCTTGTGCCACATTCCACCTCAGTGGAGAGGCAGATATATACTGTTCTACTTAAACTCAACTTTGTCAGACTCTCTGGCTCCATGTTGAGAGAATGCCAGATGTGGTCTATGCTGAAAAAAGGAGTTTTTTTCTGGGGAAAATTAGACAAGTGCCAGATCTTTCTTTAATCAAGATCTATGGGAAATTTTTACTTGAGCTTAAGGGCTCGGAATTGCCATATTAAAAAACCAACCTTATGTTACATTCACCCTCAGTGGAAAAGTTTCTGGTAAATACCTAGAGTTTTGAGAGAGTACTGTTAGAGTACCATTGGAGTCAGTCAAGATATAATATTATCATCAGTAGAGTGTTATAACAGTGATGACAAAGAATTGTAATTTATATGAAAAAATATTAATAAAAAAAACTAATAATGTGGATGCAAAAATGCAACTAGACACTGGTAGTGATATTATAATAATCAATAAAGCCACATAGAAATCAAACAAAAACCTATATTAAAAAGAACTTCATGGTGAGAAATTATTTGTTACTGATGAAATGACTTGCAATGTTTCATTTCATAACAAGTGAGTAAAAGCTAAGGCTTATGTGTTAAATATACTACAAACTTATTTGGTACTGACTGAATAAAATTATTTGGGATGTGGGATTTACCAGTAATTATTTATTGTAAAATTATAAGTGGACAAGTGACCAGTTTAGAAAAAACAATGTGAAAATTTAATGGAAGAATTGAAAAAATGTTTTCTGGATATTTTGTCAAATGAGTTGGGTGTGTGTTCCAAAGTGAAAGTAAACTTCCAAGAGAAAAAAATGGTTGACACCAGTATTTAAATTGAAATATCGTGTACTGTTCACAGCCTTGATCAAGTCAATGAAGAATTAGATAGATCTAAAAAAAATGGGTGCAATTGAAAAGTTGACCATGAATCCTTTATTTATATAAAATAAATAAGCAAACATAAGTAAAATGAATTCACCCAAATAATTAATTAAATAAATTAAGTAATTGAAAGCAAATTAACAAACCATCAACTTTCAAATGATCATTAATAAATAAAAAAAAGTCGACAACACTATAAATAGCCCAAACACTGCATCCTGATTCACAATTATTTCCAGCAAATAGCCTCAAGAATATTTTGAAACATAACTGCAGACCATCAATCATACCTGTTAGAACTAATATAACAGACTACCCACAATGCATCACTGACCTGTATATAAGAATAGGTGATCCAAAATACAACATATATTGACTGACAATTGTGTATAAGCATGAAACATATTATCACCTCTGTGTGTTGACTTAAATGTCTGCTTTTATATTTACATATGCTCTATCCCTGATATCAAGAACTTTAACCCATAAATAAAACATACCTTAAAACTATATATTTCATATATATGTATATATATAACTTTATGTCCATGTACATACACAGAGTAGACATGAAAAGGAAACAATATGTCTTTTGTGGTGCAGTGGATATCGGCTCAGAACAACAAATCGGGGAGCCGAGTTTGAATTCCAGTTGAATTTTTTACATTCACGTACACACAAATACCCTTGGGAAAGGTATTAATCCATCTCTTCCCTACAGTTATAGGTTAAATAATAGGACAGATTGGGTTCTATAGCCTTGCTTGGCAACCAGTCTATCACAGAAAGCAATGGCAACCTACTGCGGGATAATCTTCTGCCCAGTCAGTCATGTCTTTTTTGAGACATGATTGCCCAAAGCGTGTATCATGTATGGCACTTAACTGACTGACTGATGTCTATGTAATCTTGTATGACCATGTTTATTTTTATCTCTATATGATCCATTGTGGTTATTGGACATTATACTAATGAAACTCTGACCCACCTTGTACATGGGTACATGATGGATGCACTCAAAGTAACTGCATATATAACAACAGTTAGCGAATTTCTGTCCTGAGAGTTGTTCAGTTAGTGCTTTGTATAAAAGAACAATTCTGTAAAACAAAAGCATAGATTTCTTTTCTCTCATGCTGTTTTTCTTTTGTTGTAATAACAATGAATGATTTTTTATTCTTGTAATCACATATGCATACATATATTGTTTATTGCTTGTTTTATTGTCTTTTCATTTTTAATTTTTCATGGATATTACTCTCTTTTCTTTTACAAATTGAAGTGTTTTTTTGCACCATATTGCAGTGAGCAAGTCAAATGACGCCATTTTTGATAACTGCATTTGCTAAGTATATGTCACATTTTGGCAGCAATAATGTATTTCTTAATTAAGGCATGTACATTGCGTCCTTTTCAACAGGAGACTGTCGCACACATAATTTAGTGTTGTGTAGTATAGCATAAATTTTATATGCCCTGAAAAAGCAAAAAACTCTACGATTCACTTTATCAAAATACGCACTTTATTGTGGTAATCTGGAAGAAGCAATATGTCCAAAGTTAAACTGAATATATATATATATATATATATATATATATATATATATATATAAATTTAGTGTATCGAGGCAGCAAATAATTTTCTAAACATATACTGTTAAATATAAGAGACAATGAATGTCTATTATGCTTAATCATGAGCTGTTCTAAACGTCGTATTTTGGTTTTAATTTCAGTTAATTTGACATTTAATGAGGTTCCATTGAAATCTTTGGTGCTAGGATCATTTAATGCTGCAACATCATATAACTTAAATTTAGTGTATTGAGGCAGCAAATAATTTTCTAAACATATTCTGTTAAATATAAGAGACAATGAATGTTTATTATGTTTAATCATGAGCCGTTCTAAACATCATATTTTGGCTTTAATTTCAATTGATTTGATGTTTAATGAGGTTCCATTAAAATGAAACATTCATTGTCTCTTATATTTAACAGTATATATATATATATATATATAATTACAGTAAGGTTCACCCTGTACAAAGTGCAGAGACCATGTGAGATAGAGGACTAAAAATGCAGTTTGTATTTTTTTTAATCATTTCACCTCAAGCAAGGCAATACTGACACTGGTGCTCAAGGGGCTACAGAAGAGAAGAGCAGAAAACTACATAAGTAGGAAGGGAATAGAAAGAGGAACAGGTTACAGGGGGTGTCAGAGAATGGGTAAGAAAAGGATGGGAACACTGGAGTGAAGAGAGTTACATGAGAATAGAGTGAAAAGGGAGAAGAACAAACTAGAAGGGTGTCAGGGAAAGGATAAGAAAGGATGGAAATCAAGGAGATAAGAGATGGCGGCAGATCTGGAGGAAACTACCACCATCTTTAAATTTGTTGTTTTTCATGTTTTTTTTACTTTTTTCAATGCAATCTTACCAATTACACCCTAAACTTTTTGATTGACACAAAAAATCTGGAAAAATTTCAATATTTAAACAATTTTAAGGGGGGCTCAGTTTTTCATACAACCTTATAATAAATCAATCCTGTGCAATTAACTTTTTTGCTTGCGCATATTCAACAACTGAATACTTTACAAAATTTTTTAATAAAGCCATTCTCTGACTTTCCGAGGAAGATGTCATCGTAAGAACTGAAGAAAACTTGAAAAAGACAAAAAAAAGAGCAACAACTCATCCAAAAAAAAATCAAAACAAAGCAACCTCAACGCGAGTGGTTCCAAAATGGAGGATTGATTTACTATAACATTGTATGAAAAACTAAGCTCCTCCTAAAATTGTTTAAATATTGAAATTTTTCCAAATTTGTTTTGATAATCATAAACTTTATATAATAATCAATAAGACTGCACTGAAAAAATTAATAAAAAAAGAAAAACAACAAATTTAAAGGTGTTGGTAGTCTCCTTCTGGTTCACCGAGATGGCAATTGATGTTTCTTTTAAACTTCTGTAGATTGTAGCTATCAGGGAAGTAAGTATACAGAAGGAAGTTCCACAAAAAGGAGGTGCAAGAGAAGAAACTGTTATAGTAGAAGAGGCAGTTATATTTAACCATTTTGATGGTAAAAAGATGGGACCTTGCTGATAGTCTAGTTGCTTGAGTAAATTCATGTAGAGAAAGTACCAGGGAGCTAAGCTTGTCAGAGCAGAAGCCATGGAAATACCTGTAGAAGAGGGAGAGGGAAGATACATCTCATCAGTGAGAAAGTGACTGAAGTCGAGCTGTCAGGTTGAGATCAATTATATTGCAAATTCTCCTTTGGATTTTGTTGAAAGCCCCCAGATGAATATCAGGGGTGTCCAACCAGATATGACAACAGTATTCAATGCATGAGTGGATAGTTGATTTGTATTGATAGGAAGAAAAGATAACACTTAAGCCCAGACTTGTACAGGTTAAGATGGTAATGATCAGGGAAACATCCTCTTGGAAGACATTTCCATGGAGCAGTGGTTCACAGAAAAAAGCTGTTTGTGTAGAACTTACATCTCACCAATGAAATGAAAAGGGAATGCAGGTGATTTGTTACATTGTAAGTAAATATGTATATATATATATATGTATATACACATACATAGTGTTGAGTTGTGATTAAGTGTATTTTGGCAAGCAGGTTTTTTATCATAAAGATCATGGAGATAGAGTGTTGATAAGCACAAAGAGTTTATCACTTAAACTGAGCAGTTTCATGCTGATTTCAAAGTTTATTATGATGTTCTTTCTTCCCAAGACTGGTTTACCTTTAGGCCCAATTTTGTTTTTGTTTAAGAGCATGGTATGATTTTTATGGGAGTGATCTTATTTGTAATTGGTTGATTTTCTTTCACTTTGTTTATTTTTTCTTTTTTATTTTTATTGTGCAGGTGTTTGATTTATTTTATTTTATTGCTTATTGTTTTTTATTGTATTTTTTATTGTGAGTGAATGTATGCTTAATTGCTTTTTTTAATTTGGGATGGCTTCTTTTGTTTTATTGACCTCTTTTATTGATTTGACTTTTTTCTAACCTAGTTGGTATGTTTTGGCATGTGAGTGTTTATTTTTTCTGGGTCTTGGTTGGGTGTTTTTGCTTTTTCACAAAAATCACACCATGCTCTATGTTAACAAGAAAAAGCTGGAACCTAATGGCAAACCAGCCCTGAAGAGTGGAAATACCATCATGGTGTCCTCACAAAACTTAGAAGTCGCCATGAAACTGCTCAGTTAAAGTGACAAACTTTTTGTGCTGTTATATATATATATAAGTGTACATCTGATAGCTAAAATCTTCAAAATTTTCAATTCAATGTCAATTACCATCTTTTATCACCTTGATTCCTATCCAACTCTTATCCTTTCTTTGATATCCCCTGTATCTTGTTTTTTCTCTCACTGTAACCCCCTGTGCACCAGTGGTGGTCTTGCCTTGCTTGGGGCAAAATGATTTTAAAATATAAAACTGATGTTCCTCAAATGTCAACCACTCTAACCCTCAGCCAAACAGAAGTGGCAGGAGGTGATATTATAGAAATAGTGAGAGTAGTCAATGACTCAAGATATAAAAACAACTCATTGACATTGCAGTAATATTTGCTCTGCTTGGTTCTTCTTGCTCCCTGAGGAAATTTTTTTTATCCCAGTCTCAATAGGAGGTGAAAATGTTTATTTAACAATCAATGTTTGGAAAAGAAATTATGAGAAAATTATGAAAAGTATTCTTGTAATGATGATATGATTCTTGTTATATTTCTTTAAAAAAAAACCTTAAAAGTTTGTTTTTTTTGCTAACTGTTCAGTCAATACGAGGCTCAAGAGCTACTCAAGGTAGAAGGTTACTGAATGAACATCAGAAGAGGAAGTGCTGATTATGAGAATATGTAAGATAATTCCTTCACTTGAAAAAGATTGATTGTAGTGATCAGGAAAGCATACCCTGAAGAATCTGTTCTATAAAGTAGGAATTCTTGTGAAGAAGTTAAACTTTCTTGTTGTTATTATGTTTGTGAATTCTACAGCCTTCCAAGGAAATTCTTAGATAAATCATCATTATACTATAGATTATTTAAACTCACATCCTGATATCTCCTTCATTTTAATTTTACTTGCCTTTTTATTGCAACTCTTCAGATACCATCCCCTAATTATGGGTTAAATAGCAAGGCAAACCGTGTGGTCTAGCTGTGATTGGTAGTCTAGGCAAAGAATAGCTTTGAATTCAAAACCAGTTCATATGTTATTAAATCAGGAGATTAAATCTTAAATCTCCCTCTGTTGTAGATCAAAATAGAGTGTAGAACATACAACAGCAAGCTTTTGATCCACTTTCCTCCTTCTGTATAACATATATTTAAATCTTTGAAAAGTCCAAGATGCAAACTATGAATTGGAATGAGCAAAATCAAGCAAATAAAAACATTTGATATACCAGGGAGGTGTTTTTACCAAGGACAGAAAATGAGACACTGAATTCTGCAGAATCATTGTAATAGTAGGAAACAACTTCCAAAACCTAAGCAAAGTATTAAGAAACAGGAAAAAGAGTTTGTTTGGGGGTGAGTTTTGTTTAATAGCATATCAACCTCTGTGAGTTATTTAATGCCAAAAAACGGCAGGATTTTAAGGTATTTTTTGAATGTTTGATTATAGTGAGAAAATTGATTTAGTTAGATTTTGATAAAAAATTTTTCTTATTTTTTATTTTAGAAAACTCAAGATGTCTTCTAATTTTATATTAAAAATGTATTGCTGGTAATAATTTTTTTTCCTTAAAAAATGAGCTAGGGTAATAATTTTTTCCTTAAAAAATGGTAATATTTTTCCTTCAAGAATATATAATTTTCTATAAAAGTCTATTTTTTATAATATTTAAATTATTCAAACTAATTTGATGTTTCGGCCTTTGTATGCTCCGACCTTCTTCAGGTACTAGGAATATTGAACTGAACTCTTTTTACAATTACTGGGGTATATCATTCTCATTCTTTGTGTAGTAATGCCTTGACTAGAAGTCATGAGTTATCTCCTTCTAACCCTGCAAGTTACTTGTTCACCAAGGCCCAGTGGATATAGACATTGGTTAGTTCTTGTGACTTGACCCAAAGAGTTGTGAGTTCAATTCTAGGCAAGCGGAGACCATACTGTTAGTCAGAGAATAGTATGACAATGTATGACAAAGTGGAAAAAGTTTACTTGTGAAATATATCATAATTTAAGATTTAATCAGATTAAATTTGCTAAGTTGGTATGACTGCACATGCACATAAATGTGGGATGCTAAGAATTTTAGAAATTCCTGAAGAACAAAATGCATCACAAGTAACCTTTTTCTACTTTGTTATATATATAGATTTTAACAAAACTTGGTTATAAACAACCGACAATTTGAAATGAATTGTTTGAACATTATTTTTTATCGATACTCATATTTAAGTAGATATTCTGTTTTTAATTAAACAGTATTATATATTTATATCTACTAGCCTGATTATTTACAATAAATTTTTATTACGAAAATGTGTGTCATTTGGCAGGATCCGAACCTGAAACCCCTTAATGTTCAAACAATTCATTTCATATATATATATATATATATATATATATATATATATATCCTTTTTTTTTTTTATTTAATCATGTCACCCCAAGCAAGCCATTCTACTGCCACTATAGCGTAGGGGGTTACACAGGGCGATAGACGAGTTAGGATGTACATAGGGGGAGAGTTGGATGGAAAGGTTAGTGTGTTAGGAGGTGTCTATTGACCTTACATTTAAACTCCTGGAGGTTATAGCTGTCGGGGAAGCAAGCATGTGGCTATTATGCAACAAATAGTACAGCTATGTGCGTTGTGGTATGATGGATATATATATATATATATATATATATATATATATATACATCTTATTCTGCAACAAAGAGTACAGTCAACCCCTACTGTGGGGAAATCTACTGCCTAGTCAGCCATGTCAAATGACACATGATTGCTCAAGCATGTATCATGCATGGTAATTAACTGACTGAGTGTTACTAGAAATAATGCCTGAAAATCATATGATCACACTTTCCAACAAATCAGTTACAAATCTATACAGTGTTGAATGCAGTTCATATTTTCTTTATATGTAGAATTAAATTAAATCAAATTCTTTGAATTGAAAACAGCAGTTATTTATAATCTATAACAATCTATTTTATTCAGATAATCACATGGTAGATAATTTAATGGCTGATTCAATGAAAGATAAAACATTTGAGTTGTGAAGTCACTTTCATTGTAAATTAAAATTTTAGGATTGATGTATCATTTTTTGAGGCACACCTGCATTAATCTTTGAGTTTGATGAAAGATATCAGCTTTATTTTATCTAACCTATTTTTTTTAAAGGAAGATTTTATGTGAAACTGATGAATGCAACTTCAGAAAGCATGTAAAAATTTCTGTCTCTGTGACTGATTTGATTTTTACAGGTTATTAACCTTGTAAATTACTCAAAGCCAAAGTTATATATATATATAGGAGACTGTTTGTCATTTAGCTGAGCAGTGTTATTTCATTCATGCTGACTTTGATGTTTTGTGAAGGTAGTATTATAATGTCTTCACTTTTCAGGGTTATTAATTTTTTGCTGCTACTTCCCCATTTTTTCCTATTTATATGAAATTTGGCACAATTTGATATCTTTGTCTGTGAGTGATTGTTTTTGATTTTGTTTGATGAATGTTGTTTCCTAAGTGGTGTAGAACTTTTTGGTGGTTAATTGCTTTTTATTGTGTTGACCTCTTTTATGCACACTTACATATATGCCTGCTTAGTTGCTTTATGTTAAGTTGACCTCTTTTTACCATTTTAGGATTACCTCTTTTTACTGTGTTGGGTAGAATTTTTTTGTAATTTGTCAGTATATATACCCACGTCTTTGTCATCTGTTTTTTTTTTTTTTTTTTGTGATTGAGTTTTTATACATGTCTATTTGTATATTTCTTTTTTTTTTATAACCATATTGCCCCAAGCAATGCATTTTACTGCCACTGTTTTGCAGGGAGTTACATAGGAGAAAAGTTATGAGAAAGAGTGACAGGTTATAGGGGATGTCAGGAAGTGGGTAAAAGAAGGATGAAAGTGGAGTGGATAGAGAAAGGAGCATGAGAGAGAGGATACAGATTAGTGAAATAGGAGATGACTATTGACTTTACATTTAAATTCTTGGAGATTGTAGCTGTTGAAGAAGCAAGTAAATGGAAGGGAATTCCACGGGCGAGAAGTGCCAGAAAAGAAGATGGTGGAATAGAATTTGGATTTACATTTTATTGGTTTCACAGTAAAAGGGTGGGACCTAGTTGCTAATCTTGTGGCTTGAGTAAATTCATATACAGGGGGTACCAGGGAGCTAAGTTCATTGGAGCAGAAGCTGTGAAAGTATTTGTAGAAAAGACACAGGGAAGCCACATTGCGCCGGTGAGAAAGTGACTGTATCTGAGCTGCCAAGTCGGGATCTATCACATTAGAGATTCTCCACTGGATTTTGTCAAGGACACCTAGGTGGATAGCAGGAGCACCTGACCAGATATGGCAATAGTATTCGATGCACGAGCATATGGTAGATTTATATATGTGCAGGATTGTTTCAGACGGTAAAAATTTTCTGGACCTACACAGAAAACTGACTAGCTATTGATTCTATATAGTCATTCCCCTTGAGATCTGTTTTGAGAATTAACCTGAGGAGACGCAATGTTTTGCTTTCAGGGAGACTAGCCTGATCCATGCTAATGGTGGGGTAGAAGCAATTGTCTATGATAGTTAATAGATAGCAGCTTTGTTTTGAAAGCATTAAAAGTCACGAACCATTTCTAACCCCAGTCAACCACGGATTGGAGGTCCTTTTCAAGCTTGGCAGTGAGGTTTACTTTGTCAGCCTCAGCAAATGTTTGATCGATGCTAGAGTAAACCATAGAGTCGTCAGCGTATATGCCTATTTGTGATCATATTACATCTGGAAAATCATTAATGTAGATAAGGAAAAGCATAAAACCTAGAATAGAGCCTTGAGAGACACCCATGTTCGTATGATAGTACGGGGAGGCATGTCTGTTCAGTACTACCTTCATTGTGCATTTTGAAAGGAATGACTGGATAAGGTCAAACAATTTTCCAGTTATACCATAGCCCCGCATCTTGCATAAAAGGCCAGCATGCCAGACTCTGTCAAACACTTTGGAGATATCTAGGACAACAGTTCAGACTTTGCAGTTCTTGTTGAGAGCCTGGTGTATATACTCAGTGATAGTTGTGAGCATATCAGTAGTAGACGTGGTGAAGCGGAAAACATACTGTTTGTCAGAGAAGAGTCTGTGTGCTGTGAGATGTCAAACACCTCAGCATTGATGATCGCTTCAAACACTTTGCCAAGAATTCGTAGGAGACTATTAGGGAATTAATTAGAGGGGTCAGAGGGTTCACCAGTATTTTTATATATTAGAACCACAGAGGAGGTATATGATAGTTTGGGGGTTTTAAGACAGTGTATTTATTTGTGATAGTCTTAAAACCCCAAAACAATCACATACAAATACACATGATAAACACTCAATCATAACCAAGAAAAAAAACAGATTACAAAGAAATAAAGAGGCAAAAAATGAACAACCAGATAATACAACAATCATCAACTGGAAAATATCACACCCCAAGTTCAGAAAAGAATACAGAAACAAGCAACACGCATACACACATGAATGCAAACACTTAATCATGACCTAAAAAAATAATTAAGTGGGTTTATATACTGACACGGTAAAAAAAGGTTGAGCCAATGTGGTAAAAGTGACCAGCCCCAAATGCTAAAAAGAGATTTTTTGCAGGGAGAATGGTCTAAGTTTTGCTTTGTTTTTTTCTACATCTGAATGCTCTTTAATTTCTATTTTTAATAAACCTTTTTGATTAAAACAGGAATACTTTAATTTATGTATAAAATCTTATTGACATAGCTGCCTTGTTAAAATAAAATGAAATAAAACTTCAAACAATGTTAAATTTAGTTTTCATCAATTTAAATGATTTTAACACATCAATATTATTTGAAATAAATGAATATTATTGATTTAGAAATAAAAAATAAAATGTCTAAAATACATTTGTGTTAATATTCTAAAAGTATTTTTACCTGTAAATTTTAACAACAGAATTGATATATTTTGCTTAAGAGTTCAAATCAAGCCAGAGTTCTGTTATACTCTGTTGCAATTAGATCTCTTGCTGATTCACTCTACATGTCAGCCAGATGTGAGTTCTGAGGAAACAAAACCCAAAATAAAAAATTATCTTTTTCAAGCATCACATCAGGTTCACAAAATAAATCTCTACAAAAGTATAAAATAAAGTAGCCAATCATTAATATTGCTACAAAAAAGGATGAACCTGGGAGACGCTAGATTTGCTTAATAATAAGCTCCTCATAAACAGCTGACAGAGTAGCAGGTTGATGAGCCAACTGTTAATAATGATTCACTGTCATTGTAAACATCATGCCTGCCCTTTTCATTGTCACCATCATGATTTCTGTCAATCTACTGTAATGGCTACCAAATTCCTGACTTCATCTGACTCTTCACACACAGGATGCAGCTGACAGGCCAGCTTCTGAGGCTGGCAGGATCCTAATGCCACCACAGTGAAATCTAATACCTTGATGTCATTATCATTTACTGTATGCTACTCTAGTCATCACCATCATGATCCTGTTTTCATTTGATCTTCTAGTCAACAAAAATTTAACAAACATTCTGCTTGATCAAGCTTTTTCACTGACTGATCCAGTTTTCTCTTGACATCACCACTGTGACCCCATTTTCATTGGACTTTCCATTTGACTAGAATCCAACAATGACATTCTGCTCAATCAAGATTCACTATCCACTCCAGACCTCTCTCTTAATTGCAACCATGACTCCATTTTGTTGATCTCCCATTTGACTAGAATCCAAAAAGACATTGCATTCAATCAATTGTCACTATCCACTCTAGACCTACTTCATCATCACCACCATAACCTTGGTCAAATTATCTGCTTACACACTTTACCTTGCCAAGAATCAGCCTTGCTAGCAAGAAGCAGTTTAGCTTCAACACTCCAGCCTCATCACTGAACCACTGGTCAATCCAAACACCTTGCTGTTGTTGATTTCAACTATGAAAAAAGCATACGTAAACTGTGTCAATGACACTCTACTTGGCTTCACTAATCCGCTCCATGCCTCTCTCCGGACACCCACTGTAACATTGGCCAATCAACCCAACAAATCAGTCAACTCTGAAATTGAATCGTAAAAGATAGGAATGTTAATAGAGCAACAAAAGACAGGAAGATGTGGAGAGCTTTGATCGCTTATATCCTGAAAAGACTTGGCCTGTAAAGCTTCCAGAATGTGTCTTATCTCTTGCTCAATTATACTTGTTTAATAAAAATAACTTACATGTTCAACATAAAAATTATAAAAAAAACTAACTGGATGGCGGAACAGAGATTGAGATGAGTAGTAATGGAACAAACACTGCAGAGGTTAGGATGTTGTGGAGAACCATGATTGCTTATGCCTATAAATCTACCCAAATGTATTTGACATATTGACAGTTTTTCAACTTGAAAAATATTTTTTTTTAAATAATATAGCAGAATAGGAAATGGCAAGAATAGTAAGGAAATAATTGCTTAAAGCTACAAAATCATGAAACCGTGAAGAACTATGATCATTTACTTTTTTAGAGACCTTGTACATAAAAGAAGACATTGACCAGAAAGTTTTTAATATCACGCCCAACTTACCTGTTTTAGTTTAATCAAGATAGCTGCATATTTAACTTCAAAAATATTTTACAAAAAAAACTAGATAACAGGACAGGAACTGGGAGTTATAGCAAGAGAACAAATATTGCTTAGAGTGACAAAGGATAAGAAGCTATGGAGAGCCATGTTCTCTCAAATCATGAAGGGATATGACATAAAAGAAGGAGAAGAAGATTTACTTTAATATGAAAAAAAAACAACAAAGTTAAACGTTTTACTGCTATTTTCAGTCTTAACAAATCTCATAAGATTGGTTTATATATATATATATATATATATATATATATATATATATATATATATATATATTTATTCAGATACTTTAATCCAAGCAGAAAAAGCAGGAAGGTCAATTCCAAAAACCCGATCCTAATTAATATTAAAAATTTTATTTTAATATTAAAAAATGATACAGGAAGAGAGCTCCATGTAATAAAATATTACAGAGCAAATATAAATTAAATAGGATTAATTCAAGGATGTTGAATGACCATTTCGATATGAAATTAATTTATATATATATACACGCCTGATCAAAAATTTAAGACCCATTAAAAATCTTTAAAAAGAAATTTTTTTTTTATGGATAGATTTTAAATTCCTCACACTTACGGTTACCAATACTACAATCTAAAAGGTTATGGAAACAAAAAGCTACATTCCAAACATTTTATATACATTTTTATAAAATGAGGCAATTTACACATGATCAAAATTATAAGACCAGAGATAAAAGTTCTACAAAATTGTACAAAAAGTGTATGAAAAGTGTATGAAAACATTCAACAACCAAATTTAATAATGGGTTCTACCTCCACTGCTTTTGATGACTTCAAAAATTCTGCCGGGCATGCTAGTAATAAGCGTTTCCATAAAGGTGCGGGGGATGTTGCTCCAGCTTCTGAAGATGGCTTCACGAAGTTCATTTTTTGTTGAATATTGTTTGCCATTTTGATAAACATCTCTCGTCATCCATCCCTAAACAGAAAGGTCAAGGTCCATCTTGCAGCGTGGATTGAAGCATTATCCTGTTGGAATAACCATCCATCCCCACACAAATAATGGCCCTCCATCATCAAAGATGCTTTTTATAGCATGCTAACATAACCAGCCACTGTCTGACAACCCTGCATCACCTGGAGATCCATCGTTCCTCTGTAAGAAAAGACACCCCATACCATTAGGAACCCTCCACCACTATGACGTGTGGAGAAAATTTCAGGAAGCATATTTTTGTTATGCCAATATCGTTGGAAGCCATCAGGACAATCTAGATAGAATTTTTCTCATCAGAAAACTGGACTTTCTTCCATTTCTCAATGTCCCATGTTTGGTATTCATGACCAAACTTTAAGCGGTCCACCTGGTGATGTAGAAGCAGCTGAGGGATTTGTTTACGCTTTTTATTTACCATGCCTTTTTGTCGTAAGTGTCGTCTGATGGTTATGGGACTGCAATCAGCATCTGTAATTGCCTTAATTTGACTAGAATAAAGTCCCCCTCTTTCATAACAACCTGTCTTATTCTCCTACTCAATGCAGGAGAAATTTTTTGGGGCCTACCAGTTTTACAGCAATTTACCTTAGCTACAATCACCCGCTGTGACAAACCTTGCTTATGGAATTCTAGAATTCAAGAAGGCTCAACTTCGGTAAGTTTGCTTGCTTTAGGCATGGTAACACCTTTACACAGTAATTGCTAATCTCTAACTGAACTAAAAACATTGGAATTACCATAGATCTAACAATTTATACCCCTGGTCTTATAATTTTGATCATGTGTAAATCGCCTCATTTTATAAAAATATAAATTTCTAAATGAAATGTTTGGAATGTAGCTTTTTGTTTCCATAACCTTTTAGATTGTCGTATTGGTAACCTTAAGTGTGAGGAATTTAAAATCTATCCGTAAAAAAAATTTCTTTTTAAAGATTTTTAAGTGGTCTTAAATTTTTGATCAGGAGTGTATATATATATAGAATAAAAAGTGTGAGAAGCTGTGAACGTTTTCTTTAAAGTGTATGTTTCTTGTTTTTGTAATTATACAAGTTAGGAAGTATTAATTGTCCATGACGCTACACATGTTTCGAGTCTAAAATTGACTCACTTCAGGAAGAAACTCAAACATAAAAACCACGAATTTATTCACCTGAAGAGAGTCAATTTTAGACTTGAAACACATGTAGCGTCATGGACAATTAATGCTTCATAACTTGTATAATTACAAAAACAATAAACATACACTTTAAAGAAAACGGTCATAACTTCTCACACTTTTTATTCTATACTAATTACTCTCATTGGAACAACCCTATTTCTTTATTCGAGATATATATATATATATATTTTAATTATATCACCCTGAGGAAGGTGGTAATGCCACTGATGTGCAGGGGGCTACGTAAGAGTAAAAAGATTAGATAGGAAAAGAGAAAAGAGAAAGACGAATCAGTTAGAAAGGGGCAAGAGAAGGATGGGAATACAAGTGTGATGACAGTTGCAAAGGTGGAGAGAAAAGAAAGGATATACAGGGTGGTGAAGAAAGAATTAGAGTCAAGTGGTTAAGAGATGAGTGTTGCATTGCATTTAAATTCCTGTAGGTTCCACTAAAAAGTTAAAAAGAATTGTATTTTTACCTTACTATATATATATATATATATATATATATATAGTAAGGTAATATATATATATATATATATATAGTAAGGTAAAATAAATATATATATATATATAGTAAGGTAAAATATATATATGCTCCAGCCCTATATATATATATAGGGCTGGTGCATACTGAACTCACCCTCTGCTTGTGGAGGAAAACTTGACTGTGATTCCTGGGTAGCACTTTGTGACCTTTGCTCTCATATCAATATTTACCTACATACGTTACAAATTAAAATAATCACAGCTGACATTTAAATGATGAAAAGATTTTGCAAATTTTGACATCATTCTTGGTTTTTATGCGAATTTCTTTTGCTCATGCTGTCTCCAAAAAGACTAAATAAAATTCATTATTTATTTTTTTATCCATTATGTTGAATGCATTAAAATTCTTCAACTTTATTACAAGAAAACATTATTGATTTATTTAAAATAGAATGATCTTTTATGACATGTCTCTAATTTGCATTTAGATATATTGTATTTATTTAAAATTTACCCAGTTAATTTATTCACCTGTATTGATCCATTATGTATGATTCGTTATTGTACATAATTAGGCTACAATAAAATTGGTATTTTCTATGAATACTACCTTATGAAAATTGAGATGTAGTAGAGTGGTAGACCCAATATCTTACATCTGATGGGAGGCCTATATCATAGATTCAATGTGGGTCCCTGAGAGCTTGAAACCGACTCCATATTTATATATTTATTTTTACCAAGCATTGTGGTGCAATGGATTTTGACTCAGAACAACAACTTGGCAAGCCGATTTTGAATTCCAGTTGAATTCCTTGCATTCACTTACTCGCAAATACCCTTGGGAAAGGTATTAATCCATCACTTCCCTCCAGTTATGGGTTAAATAATAGGACAGATTGGGTTCTATAGCCTTGGCTGGCAACCAGTCTACCACAGAAAGCAACTTACTGCAGAATAATGTTCTTGCAACTTACAGCAGAATAATCTTCTGCCCAGTCCGTCATATCTCTTTTGAGACATGATCGCCCAAAGGGTGTATCACATATGGCACTTAACTGACTGATTGACTGACTGATAAATATTAGTATATATTGTTTACTGTTATTTCTTAAGTATATTAGAATAATGAAACTCTACTTGTGCATCTGATATAGTCATTGTTTGATTCTTTGTGCATCTGTAATATATTACCTTGAACAGCAGAGGTAACTAACAGGTACATCCAGCCGTAGGTAAGATCAACAAAGGGGAAGTGTGTTTGGCAGATATATCCAGCCGTAGATGATGTCAGCAAAGTGCAATGAAAACAAACAAACAACAATCAGGTTGAAAAGCAATGGACTGCCAGGTGTGATTGACAAATACATTTGGCTGTAGTTAATGTCAGCAAGGTGACAACCTGAAAAACATGTGACAACCGGCTTGGAAAGCAATAGGCCACTGGGTGTGATTGACAGATACATCTGGCCAGAGATAATGTCAACAAAGTGACAACTTGAAAAAACAAAAAATGTGTGGGAGTTTTTAGAATATAAAGTCTTGAATTTTTAGCTGAAGAGACAGAGAAAACTCTTGCTGGCTTTCAACTCCCGATGATCTCTTTGTGTATGTAACACTTTCTGACTGCTCCTTACAAACATCACTGATGAAGAAAAATGAAAAAAAAATTCCAGATTTTATATTTACATACACTACTGCCCATGATTATTAAGCCACCCCAGTGTTTTAAAAAATGGTGTATTTCATACTATTTTTTAGTATTTATTGCCAAGTGAATAATTGTAAAGGAAAATAGAATGGTTCTTTTGTTAATACTGTACTATAACAAGTGGATCAAATGAATTTATAAATATTTAATAATTACCTATACTGCAGTTTCATCAATGAAAGAATGAAGAAAATTTACAGTGATTCGGACGAGTTCATCTTTGCTTCCTTGCCTTGTAAAATCTTGCAAATAATAATAACAAAAGAAGCATTCTATTTTCATTTACAATTATCCACTTGACAATAAATACTAAAAATAGTATGAAATACATCATTTCTTTTAAAAAACTTGGGTGGCCTAATAATTATGGCCGATAATGTATATGTGTTAATTGTTGTTTGTTCAGAACCAGCAGCAGTATGCAACGTCTACCATCATCTATAGTCCTGTTCACACTCCTCCACGGTCTTTTGAACAGGATTAAATGTTTATCCCTTGTTTCTTGTTTAGGATTGAGTTTCTAGTTTTTTTAAATCCCTCTCATTCTCTTCCACTCCTAGTAGCCATATGCATCTTAGTGGTATTATCACCTTGCTTGGGGTAAATTGATTAAAAATAAGAAGTCATTATTTGATTTTTTGTGCATCTGGTATAGTCATTGATTGGTTGACAAGTTGTGCTTGCTAACACTAGTGAGTCAGAGCTTTATTAACCTTATTCCTTCATTGATTTTGTCAAATAAATCACGACACTACCAGATAATAATAAATAAAATTAAATATAAATTTAAACAAACTTTGAAATCACAAATTCATGGGTAAATAATTTTCACCTTTGTTACAAGTTTTAAAAGCAAAAAAGAAATCATATTTAGATAAGTTGCTCTTATGCCAGTTAGTCTTCACTTTGTTAAAGTGTGTTATCAACAAGTGATGTTCTTTAGTGAATATTTTTATCAACTGCTGGAAAAACAAGATGGCTGCCATAATAACATGACTGCTACAAATACAAAGCTATGCAAACAAAAATAACTTCTGTCACAATAAATTTTCTCCATGAAAACACAATATATTTTATATGAACTAATTATAAACCTCTACTTAAGAAACTATCTAATCAAGATGGCTGGTTACCAGCTGACATATCTGCATTATTGTACATATTCAATGACTTCTAATTGAACAATATTGTTTCTAATTGTCATAGAAGACATTGGGGTTGATTGGTAGTTGGGGAGTGGTGTCTCAGCCTGATTGGAGGTGCTAGGAAGTGCTTTGATAACCTTGTTATCATATCAGCATTGCTTTTATCTATCTGCATCTATATATAAATTAGGCTAAGCACAACTGACAGGATTAAAGGATAAAACATTTGTGTCTATTTTGACATAGCATTTGTCTATACATCTGAGATGAGGTAATATTTACAATATTTAAATTTTTCAGACTATTGTCCTCATATTTGTTGTCATTAGTATGATGTTTCAGCCATTGTATGCTCTGGTCTTCTTCAGGTGTTAGGAATTTCAAACCGAACCCTTTATTACAATCACTGGGATATATGAAGTCCATTCCTTGCATAGTAATGCCTCTTTTGGTAGTTATGAGTTATCTACCTCTAACTCTTTACAGCAGTGGTGAACAAGTAACATGCAGGGTTAGAGGGAGATAACCCATGACTACCAAAAGAGGCACTACTACACAAGCAATGGAGTTCATATACCCCAGTGATTGTAATAAAGGGTTCGGTTTGAAATTTCTAACACCTGAAGAAGGCTGGAGCGTACAACGGCCAAAACATCGTACAAAGGGCAACAAAGATGAAAACAATAGTCCGAATAATGTAAATACTGTGATTTTGTCAAATTTTTTTGTTTAAATCTGCAAATTTGCTTTGCCCATGCTAAGTCTCAAAAAGACATTGTATATGATTCTTTATTTTTCATCTATAATATTGAATGTGTTAAAATTATTTAACTTTATAACAAGAAAAATCTCAAGCTGTTGTTCAAAGTTGATGAGAAACATTGTTGATTTATTTAAGATGGAATAATCAATTATGATGTCTCTAATTTGCATGTAGATACATTGTATTTATTTTCAATTTTATTAGTTGAATTATTCATCCATATTGCATATGATCTGTTATTATACATAATTAAGTTACAATAAAGTTTTATATTTTATAAATAATATCTTATGAAAATTGAGATTTAGTAGAGTCAGAGTAGCCATGCAATAAATATAGGGAGGATGCTACAAGATCCTTGCACTGACTCTGATGCGATACACAAACTAATAATTTATTCTCCTAGAATCAAGTTTAAAAACTCAAAATACTTTAGATTAGGTTCATATCCAAGGATTAGCACAGTGATTATTTCAAAGTTATATTCCGTTAGCCAAATTTTTATCAATCAACTAGTATGACATGAAAAATTTTTGGTTAAAAGACAATAAGTCACTGATGCCTCCTCAACAGGTGCTTACTCGTGCAACCAGACTGTCAACTGGGTCCCACCAATTCACAGTCAGGTTAGCCAAATGCAGACGACAATTCCACTCCTGCAGCTTCTTCTCTCGCACTTCCCGCCTGTAGAACTCACTCCCGTATTCTTGCTTTCCTGACGTGCTACAACCTCCAGAAATTTAAATGCAAAGTCAATACTCATCTACTAACCACTGGCCTCTAGCTCTCTCCCCTCCCCTGTATAACCTTCCCTTTCTCTCCACCTATGTATCTGTCATCGCACATGCTTTCTATTGTTCCTTTCTAACTAGTTTGTACTCCTCACTCTTTTCTAATTAATCTTTTTACATTTATGTAACCCCTGCACATCAGTGGCATTTCCGCCTTGCTCGGGGTGAAATGATTAAAAAAAAAAAAAAAAATATTTCCATCAGGATGAAGTCTCTAGAGTTCTCATAGAATTTTTAATATACAAACCATAAGATAAGATACAGGGTTACTTCATTGAAAATCATTGTTCAAGCCAGACATGTGGCCTTTTATTCTCAAGTCCATAGAGTAATTGTTTATTTAACACATGAATACATGTATTTCTGGCTTTACGATTTCATAAGCATAGCTTAGATGTGGCACAAACACATAGTGTAGAGCATCCAGTGAGGATCAAATTCACTAAGTTGTAAATTCATCTAGTGGACTTAGAGCAATTGGGAAATGAAGGAAGGTTCATCCTCACAGTGTTGGTGACAAGGTTTACAGGTTGTGCCTGGAAGAAAAACTGGCTATTGTCATATACTCAGATCAGAAAAATTTATTGACTGAAATGTCTGAGATTATGATGGGGTGCAGATATGCATGAAAGTATGTTTTGCTAATATATGAACCTGGCTGAGGGTGTTAGTGTGCATTTCCCTCCCCTTTTGTGGGAGTTTTGGTGGCTATAGGCATGAAGAGGTTCCCTCAATCTCTTTCATCAGGTGTAGGCATAAAGAGTCTCTCCTCTCTTTCAGCTGATATTCCATTTATTGTGTATGTAAACGAGTGTTTTGGCATATAAGCTACTATTTTTGTTAAAGAGACCAGCATGGTAGAAACCTAGCTAGCAAGTAAGTGATGTGTGTTCTGTTCTCTGACATATTGTTTGCTCTGCATATTCAGTCCATTTGTTTTGATTGTGAATCGAGCACTTTTTTGATCTCTTGTCTGCTGGTCCAACCAGCCTTTTTTTTCTAATATGTGTGTGTGTCTGTTTGTCTGTGTGTGTGTGTGCGTATATATATATATATATATATATATATATATATATAAATCAATAATCATAAGTGGTCAAGTAGTCAATTGCTGATAAACCTGACGAGTACATAGAGTGATTCCAGGAGGATTCATCTATGAAGGCAACATCAATCAGCCAGCTAAATGACAAACCTTTTATTTTTATAAATTATATATATATATATTTATATATATATATATATATGTATATTGTATTTTCTATTGCACTGGTTTATAAAAGCATTATGTTACTACACAAAAATTTTCCTGTTTCAGAACAATACTGTTCTTATGGTGATTTATTTAGAAAATATAAGATGAATTCATAGTTATTTAGAAACTGAAAGGGGTAGTAGTAGTAGGCGTAGGTAGAGAATATGCTTGTAGGTGAGTCAATATAAACTAAGTGACAAACCTTTTATATATATGTGCAAATATATATATCAGCTAAGTGACAAATCCTTTGCTTCTATTAATTCTCTCTTTTTCTCTCTCACTCTCTGTCTATATATTTATATATATTTATATATATATATATATATATATATATATATATATCTTCAATTTATTTGTTTGAACATTTTACTCATATTTAAGTAGATATTCTGTTTTTAATCAAACAGTATATTTATATATTTTTTCTACTGGCCTGATTATTTATGATGAATTTTTGTTATGAAAATGTTTGTCATTTGGCAGGATTAGAACCTGCAATCCCTATCAGCATTTAGGAAGCCACCAATCAATCTGGTGCATCTTAGACTGTTTGACCACAAATGATTCCACAGTCTAACCAAAGTCAAATTAAGACTTGTATAACATGATTAGACTGTGGAATCATTTATGGTCAAGTGGTTTAAGATACACCAGATCAATAGGTGGCTTCCTCTATGTTGAGAGGGGTCATAGTTTCAAATCCTGCTGAATGACACAAATTTAATAACAAAATTTATCGTAAATAATCAGGCCTAGAGAAATAAATATATAAATATACTATTTAATTAAAAACAGAATATCTACTCAAATACAAGTATCAATTAAAAAAAAAATTAATTTTCTGTAACATATATATATGTATATATATATACATGTATATATGTCTATTTATGCTCTCACACCCTGACTGAGCACTCTGGAAGAATGGTAGACTTTGAAAAAACAGTAGCTACTCTAGCATCTACACATTGTTCATTCAGTAATGAATTAGAACACTCTCACTACTGGCATATGAATACAAGATATATCACATACTAAAAGTCTGCCTCCTACCAAGTACCCATAGCTCAGAGGCAGAATCGTCGACTGACGCCAATTCGGTTGGGTTTCAATCCTGTGTAAAAAGCAACTGGATGTCTGACCATACTGATGAGCTGTGATACAGCAAAACAGGCTTGTATATGGACAACTAATATATATATATATAGTCATCCACAGACAGATCTGTTTTGCTGTATCACAGCTCATCAGTGTGGCTAGACACATCCACTTGCTTCTGGCTGGGATCGAAACTTGACTGATTTGATGTCGAAGTCACTACCCACTAAGCCATAGGCGCATGGAATATATATATATATTTGTTTCCCACTCCTAAACATGAATTGACAAACCTTTTTACTTCTATTAGTACTCTCTCTCTCCTTCTTTCTTTCTCTCTTTCTCTCTCTCTCTCTCTCTCTCTATATATATATATATATATATCATTCATTGAACATGGGTGACAAAGAAGATTTAATGAATTTCTTATTCATTTTTTCAGCTTTCTCACGTTTTTCTGGGTTTTTTTGAAGATGAGGAATGTAAAAATTTCCCATAATTATCATCCCATGTGCTTTTAGCCATTTCTGTATCCATTTACAAGAGTGTGACATCTTTGCTGTTGTTATTTTATCCTCATGTTTTGACTGTAATGTAGTAATTGATCTTGCATTGTTTTTTAAAAAGAAGTTTACATGATTATTAGCAAAATATAGACCACTCACAGCTTATTCAACTCAGTATTTAATTTGAAAAACCCATCCTCATCATGAATAGATCCACTATGAAGCAGAAAATGAACAAAAAGTTAATCTTAAAAAGCAGATTTGAGTCAAATCAGGCAAGGGTACTTCACTTGTTTAAGTACCTTGGATAAGTACTTATCTAATACTTGCATATTTTTGTGGAGTTTTGAATGTATCTAGAATTTTCAAAAGACAAGAAGTTTTTTTATTTAAGTTTATTTTTTCAAGCATTTTTTCCCTGTTGCTTGTGTTTATATGTTTCTGTATGCTTTCCCATGAGAGTGAAATGAACACAACCCAAGGGCTCAAAATAACCATTCAACAGCTTTTATTTCTGGTTGAAAGAGAGTGCAAAATAGTGGCATGTTGTGGGGGGAAAATGGTGTTTCCCAGTTAACATAGTTCTTGAGTAGATGCTTTACAGAGAGAGATTTCTCTGCTTGATTCCGTGAAAGCAATGAGAAAGCTGGGTGTGAAAGCACTAGGACAGGCCTCGTCTTCTGCAGTGAGGGTTGTGTGAGGTCTTTTCCTTGGTAGGTGTCTTAAAGGGAAATTTCTCCACTGGTTGCCATGAGAGGAATAAGAAAACTGAAGTCAAGCTGCCAGGATAGGCCTCGTCTTCTGCAGTGAGGGTTGTGTGAGGTTTTTTCCTTGGTAGGTGTCTTAAAGGGAAATTTCTCCACTGGTTGCCACGAGAGGAATAAGAAAACTGAAGTCAGCTGCCAGGATAGGCCTCGTCTTCTGCAGTGAGGGTTGTGTGAGGTTTTTTCCTTGGTAGGTGTCTTAAAGGGAAATTTCTCCACTGGTTGCCATGAGAGGAATAAGAAAACTGAAGTCAAGCTGCCAGGATAGGCCTCGTCTTCTGCAGTGAGGGTTGTGTGAGGTCTTTTCCTTGGTAGGTGTCTTAAGGGAAATTTCTCCACTGGTTGCCATGAGAGGAATAAGAAAACTGAAGTCAAGCTGCAGGATAGGCCTCGTCTTCTGCAGTGAGGGTTGTGTGAGGTCTTTTCCTTGGTAGGTGTCTTAAAGGGAAATTTCTCCACTGGTTGCCATGAGAGGAATAAGAAAACTGAAGTCAAGCTGCCAGGATAGGCCTCGTCTTCTGCAGTGAGGGTTGTGTGAGGTCTTTTCCTTGGTAGGTGTCTTAAGGAAATTTCTCCACTGGTTGCCACGAGAGGAATAAGAAAACTGAAGTCAAGCTGCCAGGATAGGCCTCGTCTTCTGCAGTGAGGGTTGTGTGAGGTCTTTTCCTTGGTAGGTGTCTTAAAGGGAAATTTCTCCACTGGTTGCCACGAGAGGAATAAGAAAACTGAAGTCAAGCTGCCAGGATAGGCTTCGTCTTCTGCAGTGAGGGTTGTGTGAGGTCTTTTCCTTGGTAGGTGTCGCCCAAAGGGAAATTTCTCCACTGGTTGCCACGAGAGGAATAAGAAAACTGAAGTCAAGCTGCCAGGATAGGCCTCGTCTTCTGCAGTGAGGGTTGTGTGAGGTTTTTCCTTGGTAGGTGTCTTAAAGGGAAATTTCTCCACTGGTTGCCATGAGAGGAATAAGAAAACTGAAGTCAAGCTGCCAGGATAGGCCTCGTCTTCTGCAGTGAGGGTTGTGTGAGGTCTTTTCCTTGGTAGGTGTCTTAAAGGGAAATTTCTCCACTGGTTGCCACGAGAGGAATAAGAAAACTGAAGTCAAGCTGCCAGGATAGGCCTCGTCTTCTGCAGTGAGGGTTGTGTGAGGTTTTTCCTTGGTAGGTGTCTTAAAGGGAAATTTCTCCACTGGTTGCCACGAGAGGAATAAGAAAACTGAAGTCAAGCTGCCAGGATAGGCCTCGTCTTCTGCAGTGAGGGTTGTGTGAGGTCTTTGCCTTGGTAGGTGTCTTAAGGGAAATTTCTCCACTGGTTGCCACGAGAGGAATAAGAAAACTGAAGTCAAGCTGCCAGGATAGGCCTCGTCTTCTGCAGTGAGGGTTGTGTGAGGTCTTTTCCTTGGTAGGTGTCTTAAAGGGAAATTTCTCCACTGGTTGCCACGAGAGGAATAAGAAAACTGAAGTCAAGCTGCCAGGATAGGCCTCGTCTTCTGCAGTGAGGGTTGTGTGAGGTCTTTTCCTTGGTAGGTGTCTTAAAGGGAAATTTCTCCACTGGTTGCCACGAGAGGAATAAGAAAACTGAAGTCAAGCTGCCAGGATAGGCCTCGTCTTCTGCAGTGAGGGTTGTGTGAGGTCTTTTCCTTGGTAGGTGTCTTAAAGGGAAATTTCTCCACTGGACTGCCACGAGAGGAATAAGAAAACTGGAAGTCAACTGCCAGGATAGGCCTCGTCTTCTGCAGTGAGGGTTGTGTGAGGTCTTTTCCTTGGTAGGTGTCTTAAAGGGAAATTTCTCCACTGGTTGCCACGAGAGGAATAAGAAAACTGAAGTCAAGCTGCCAGGATAGGCCTCGTCTTCTGCAGTGAGGGTTGTGTGAGGTCTTTTCCTTGGTAGGTGTCTTAAAGGGAAATTTCTCCACTGGTTGCCACGAGAGGAATAAGAAAACTGAAGTCAAGCTGCCAGGATAGGCCTCGTCTTCTGCAGCAAGTGTTGTAGGAAACCCTTCGAGCTGGGCTTGAAAATGAAAAGTGGGAAAGAGTCAGCATTTTTCTTGGACTTCTGGGTGTACCCTGCTGATTACTTCCATTGCTACTAATGCTGAATCAAGTAATGTATGGAAGCCCTCGCATGCAATAATACCCAACAAGTGAGATAATTATTATAATGCACTAGAAATTTCAAACGTCTTTGACTCTAAGTATAAATATCCTGTTTGTTTCCATTTTCCCTAAAACTTTGTTGTTGCACACATGTTCAGTCCATGATATACTCAACATCCTTCTGTAAAACCACATTTTTGTTACCTGGAGTCTCTTCTTCATCTAAAGCTTTTATGACGTCTGGAACTTCTGGTTGTACACTGCTGATTACTTCTGAATTGAGCAAGAAGCCCGCAGATGCCACAATAGCTAACGAGTGAGATAGTTTCTAAATCAGAGCTCTGTAAACATCTTTAGGTGTATGTAACAATTATTAACAAGGTTACTAGATTGCTCTAGAAGTAACAGATCAAGTTACATTTGAAAGTCTAGTGCTGCTAAACTTAGAATTAACTTTCTTAACATCAGTAATCTAATCCAGCTTTATTTATACATTCATCCAAAATATGCAAAAAGTGAAATTCAAAATTTAATAGTGTTGGGATTTTGAAAGTAGTTTCCCTCTAAAATCACTGAATAGAATTTTAAAATAAATACTGCTATGATTTTCAAGTAGCCCAGAAATGTGGCAAAATTCAAAATTTAGTTCAGTTTTGCTCTGATGAATTACATTCCTTAGTTGCACCAGTTTTGATGACCTCTTACAGAAAGTAGTAAAAGAAAGCAAAAAGAAAGGACTACATATAAATTACAAGAAAACTGAATGTATAGTCATTAGCCAAAAGAGGAGCCTAAAATACCAACTACAGGCTGGGGATACTAAAATCAAGCAGGTACAGAAATTTAAATACCTGGGAAGTGTTCTAACAGAGTAAGTGTGACAGTGAGATGTGAAGATGTATTGGCATAGCCAAAGATGCATTCCAGAAGCTGATTAGAGAGAAAAATTTTGCTAGAAACAAAGAAGAGAGTTTTGGACTACTATATGATGTTTGTCTTTCAATATGGCAGCAATTGCTGAACAATCTCAAAGATGTGAGAAAGATTGGAACCAACCGAAATTTTGTTCTACAAAAGGATATTGAGGATACCACAGACCGAACATGTGAGCAACAACAAGGTTTTGGAGAGAGTGGACATGAAAAGGAAACTGATGCTTAGCATCAGAAAAAGACAGCTGAAGTTTCTGGGACATGTAATGAAGAAAAAAAACTTTTTCAGTAGCCTTCTAATTTGAGTGGCTCTTGGGCCTTGTGTAAAGCAAACATTAGTAGACATTCTTCTTCTTCCATGTGCCTTGTCCTTTCAGGACGTAGGTAATCATGACTTTTCAAGTCTCCCTATTCCTGGTGGCTCTTAGCCCGATTTTTCCTGTAATGCCATGCAACCCTCATTTTCTCATCTACCTGATCAGGCCCTTCAAATATGTCATCCGCTGCTTTTCCCGCTCTCTTTTTCCTTCTATGTGGCCTGTTAGTATCAGGTCTTCTAAACCGTCCTTTCTCATTGCCTGTCCCAGGAACTTTAAGTGTTTTTTTCTGATGCTCAATATTAATTTCCTTTTCGTTTCCATCCTTTCCAAAACCTCATCATTGCTCACATGCTCAATCCATGATATCCACAACATCCTTCTGTAGTACCACATTTCAGTTGCTTCAAGTTTTTCTTTCATCTATGATAATATTGTCCAGCATTCACTGCCATATTGAAGAACTGACATCACATAGCAATCCAATACTCTTTTCTTTGTTTCTAGCAAAATTTTTCTGTCAATTAGCACTTTACTCAGCTTTTGGAATGCATCCTTTGCCATTCCAATTCGCCTTCGGATCTCTGTGCTACACTTTCCGTCTTCTATTAGAACAGTTCCCAGATATTTAAACTTCTGTACCTGCTTGATTTTAGTATCCTCCACCTGTATTTGGCATTTTGGGCTGTTCTTTTTGCTGATGACCATGCCCATGTATTCGGTTTTCTTGCAGTTTATTTCTAGTGCTTTTTAGTCACTCTCTTCAGCTATCTTCTGTAGGAGGTCTTGTAGTTTCCTTTCCAAGTCTGCAATCAGTACTGTATCATCTGTGTACCCTATGTTGTTCAAATTTGGGTCTCCGATGACAAATCCTGGAATAACATCTAGGGTCCTCAAAATAGTCTCTTTGTACAAGTTGAATAGATCCAGTGAAAAGACACAGCCTTGTCTTATGCTCCTTACTAACTTTGTATATCTGCTGAATTTGTTACCTGTCAATACGCAGCAAGTTTGCTTCCAGTAGAGATTCTTGATTACTCTTATGCCTTTCCTAAATATGTTGAGGCTGCCAGGGCATCTCCATCAATTATTTATGGCTTTTTTTGTTGAATGCCTTTGCATAATAGTCCTTCTTCATTTGTATTGCTATTTTGGAGAGCATCCTAATCATAAATATGGCATTCCTTGTTCCAGTGTCTTTGATGAACCCCCACTGTTCTTGTCCTATCTCTGGCCTGATTCTGCTTCTTGCTCTATTCATCAGAATTCGGAGTGGAGATTACTGGATGGAATAAATGGCCAAATTTGGGTGAAAAAAGCCTTAAAATCTTGTTACCAGTTCAAGCGAGAAAATTTGTTTTGTTAAATAAGGATTATTGTCTAAATAAAGACATTCATTCAACATATGACTTTTGATAAAAGTAATAATTCTTTTATTTATTGATATTTTTCTAAATTTTGAGGATTACACAAAATCCAACCATTTAAACAAGAAAAGTTAAATGCCTTATTTTCATTATGAAAGCAAAAGACATATTGAATTGCCAAGGAAAATATATAAAAGAAAATAAATTTCTAACAATTGAAAAGAATAAAATAAAAAGAATAAAATAAAAATTAGAAAAAAGGCATAAAAATTAAATGATAAAAATATATCTTTAGGAACAAGTGCTTAATATAAGACTTGAAAGAACAATATCTCTATAAATTAAGACATTTTAATTTCCCCTTTGACATGGTCTTTTCAGAAAGTATCCAGCCATTTTGAATATTACATGAATCAGTTGCATAATCTTGGCATAACTTGGCAACAAATCAGAGAGGACTTTACTGCATATGCATGAATTGATCATCTGGGAAATCAGCAGTGAAATTCCATTGAGTTAGATTAAATACTTTGTGACCATTGTATCCATCATGACCATTTTCCTGATTATTTTTCATATCTGGAATATTTGGGCAGGGGCTGCTCAATCAACATTTTCCAGCTTTGATAGAGTTCACAACAAGAACTGCCACTTTGTTGATCAGACTCCCATATAGATGCTTCTTTAGACACTTGATTCATTCAAGATTCAGTCAATATCTATCCTTCTTATTCTCATAATTTCCACATCCTAGCACCATTTGAACTCATATCTCATACCACATTCATCATTATATTTAATCTGTAACCCTTTACCTCAAGTGAAATTTTGTAAAACATATTTTGAAGACTCAATAATGATGCTATGAATTTATATGAAAAAAAAAAATGTTAAAAAAATAGGGCTGGAAATTTTTACATCAATGTAATATGCAAAAATTCTAAATTTTCATTATGAAGTGATGGAAACCATATAATATACACTAGAGTACAACACTTTTCACCCACATTGGTAAATTAATTACTCCTGTTAATTTTACATAAAAATCAATAGGGGTTAGTACAAGTTTCAAATTTTTTCACTAGGAAATGCTGGGAACTTTTGCATCAATTAACATACTGAAACAATTTTTTTGAAAGATGGCAGAAAGTAATAGAATATTAAATGAAATACATTGATGCTTTGAATTTATATGAATAAATGAACTTGTCAAGACTAATGCTAGAAACTTGTATAAACTTAGTCTCAGAATGATTCACAGTGGCTAATGTTTTACATTTCTTTACTGGAATTAGTAGGCATAAGTGTTTTTTTCTTAAAGAATTTAAATCCATTGTCAATGCATTGGCACTAAATTTCCATTCCAACGTATCTTATACTTATCGTATATATTGAAAAAAATTTATTTCACAAAAGTTTCTTGCCTAATTTCTTTTTTGATATCAAAAATATTTCTGTTCATGTAAATTTTATCTTTGATGTAGAACTTAAACCAATGAAAAAAATATATCTTTCTTGAAATTTCTCTCATAGAATAATGGTTAGCAAGCAAATGTTTTAAATCATTTGTTAGTGAATTCAGTTCTCTCTGCAGGGTCAGATTTAGGCCTCAAGAGACCCCTGGGTTAATAGAATTTGGAGTCCCCATTATTATTTTCATTATTTGTGCACCTCTCCATATTTATAATAACAAAAACTATTCATAAATGATGATCTTTTGAACAGAAGTAGACGTTTATATTTTGTTTCCTGTTTAGGGTTGGGTTTCCAGGCTCTTTCTAAAGTGTTTTCATTTTCCTTCACTTCCAGTTGCCTCTTCTATCTTAGTGACATTATCTCCTTGTTTGGGGTGAATTGATAAAAAATATCAGGAAACAATTCAAATAAAATTAAATAAAAGTAAACAAATATCCTCTGTTGTTATAATCTATTTTTTTTAGTTTTCTCAGAGGCCCAAGAATAAAGGACCCTTAGAGGCTCCTTTAGTAGTGTAACCCCAGGGCTGCAACCCATACTAACCCATATGTAAATCTGGCACTTCCTTACTTCACTTCATAAAGTATCTATGGTCAATAAAATTCTTTAATGGACAAACTTGCTATTGTAGAGAGCTCAGCCGTTATTGGGTACCCCACTATAGTACCTTTTGCCAGACAAAGCTAAGCCTAATAAATAACTAAAGATGATTATAAAAATCTCATCTCAGTAACTAATAACAGGGAATCTGATTCTAACAGGGAATCCAATTCTTAGTGCTACATTCTTCCAGCATTGTGCCAGAGAAAATTAGACTTCATAAATATGTGATGCAGTGGATATTGGCTTGGAACGAGAAATCTGGGAGTTCAAATTCCAGTTGAATTTATTGCATTCGCTTACACACAAATACCTGTGGGAAAGGTATTAATTCATCTCTTCCCTCCAGTTATGGGTTAAATAACACAACAGATTGGGTTCCATAGCCTTGGCAGCCGATCAGTCTATCATAGAAAGTAATGGCAACCTACTGCAGGATAATCTTCTGCCCAGTCAGTCATGTCTCTTTCAAGACATGATTGCCAAAGTGTGTATCATGTATGGCACTTAACTGATTGACTGATTACTTAAGCAATATGTTAAATTAAAGATTAATCAATGACCAGAAAGTGCTTGACAATTTCTCTCATAGTACAATGGTTAGCAAATATTCCTTTTTGAACTATTTGCTAATGGAGTGAGTTTAACTCCACAATTGTAGTAAACTTAGCTAATTTTGGTAAAGAACTAAAGTGTTTACAGCAAGCTCAAAAGATGGCTTCAAGTGAATTAATACTTTCGGTCTTGAAGAAAACAATCCTTTATCAGAAGTTAGAGACTGGTTTAACAGAATCTCAGAGCTTTGCCAAATGACAAAAAAAACCTATCACTTGAAAACTTCCAACAGCAGCAACAATAAAACTTAACAGAATATATAATAAGATGGGAAAATAGTAATATAATCAAGAAGTTGACATTCCACATTACCAAAATAAAAGGTTAGGAAGGAAACTCCTATCAATAGTAGAAAGAAACAATGAACTTGAGAAGCTTATTTTCTTGAAAAACAGTTTTAAGAAAGAAATTTTATAAATTTCCTCCAACAGGTCGGTCAATAAATGCCAAATGTTTCCTGTATGAAAATGGCTAATTTCATTATCATTATTATTTGGTAATCTCACCATTACTATTCAGTATTTTCACCATTATCATTTAGTATTTTCATCATTACCATTACCATATGGTAATCTTACTATTACCATTAGCTATTCTCACCAATCTCATTACCATTTGTTAATCTTACCATTACCATTCAGTAATCTTACCATTACCATTCAGTATTCTCACCATTACCATTCAGCAATTCCACCATTACCATATAGTAATCCCACCATTGCCATTCAGTATTCTTACCATTACCATTCAGTAATCTTACCATTACTATTTGGTATTCCCACCATTCTCATTACCATTCAGTAACTTTACTATTATCAATTGTTATTCTCACCAATACCATTGCAACTATACCAAGCAAAATGAATGTTAATAGATAATCAGACAGACCAGTTCTCTTTTAACTTAGTAAATATTTAAAAATGCTTACCATAGCACAAGGGTTAGCAAATATTTCTTGCTGAACAATTTGCCCTTGTACCAAACTTAGCTCATTTTAGTAACAAAATAAGCCTTTCTAAAGCAAACACATGTCATCAATTAATTTTCTCATGCAGTTATTTTCTTCTCATAGCATTATTCATACTCAGGCCTCACAAAAGGGTAGGGTGGCAGTACCTTAGTGATTGTGCATGCCAAAATGCCCACAAAGGATAGTAGCTACATCTTCCAGCCAGACCTGTGTTGCATTATCTCAAAGAATAAAGATAATGCTGATATTTTGCAATATTCTTATAGTTTATGCACAAAATAACAAAAGTGGTTTTACTCATGCAATATATAGATCCTGCTGGGGGTCATAGGTAACCCCCACATAAAGGCAATCACTATTCTTAACAGACCTGCCTATATTTATGTCCTTGTACCAAACTTATCACACCATGAAGTATCCAGCTCCTTCTGTGATGTTTTATCTTTATAAGAGTCAGATCAGACCAAAAATGAACATTGCAACCATATCTGGGCTGGAGTAGCTCAAACTGTAATTGCCAGACTTGATAGAGCTGAAAATCATTTACTTAGTCTTGTGGTGGGGTAGGGGGTAGGTTTTATTCCCTGTAATGCATTCTCTTTCTACAAATGGAGTATTGCAGGTAGTTACTATTCTATCACTACTAGTTCAGACCTTTAGAGCTAGAACATGCCATGCTTCTTCCACAGGATCAAATCACCCCCATTTCCCCCATATTCAAAATGTGAGGAGAAAGTTCCACTCAGACAGGTTCTTCCAAAGAACTATTACTTTATGGAATAAACTTCCATGTGGATGCTTCCCTGAACACTACATCATAATTAGAAAATAATCTAATTTTACCAGTTAATATTTCTTCTGTATTTGTCTATTCTTCTGAGATGAGGTAGTATTTACACTATTTTTTTTTTTTAATCATATCACCCCGAGCAAGGCAGTAATGCCACGGAAGCGCAGGGGGCTACGTAAGAGTGAAAAGATTGGAAAAGAGAAAGCCGGAAACCACACCCTAAACAAGGAACAAGGGATGAGCCTCTTCACCTGTTCAATAAACATGGGTGGAGTGTAAACCGGGCGATAGTTCAGTCTATCTACTCCAATTTATTTACATTATTCAGATTATTGTCCTCATCTTTATTGCCATTTTTAAAATGTCCTTGAAGACACATGGCCCAGTGAATATAGACATTGCTTGGTTCCCCTGACTTAACCTAAAGAGTTGTGAGTTCAATACTAGGCTACAGCACTGGTGAACAAATAACTTAGAAAGTTGTTAAAGTGAGATAACTCATGACTACCATAATTGGTTTCACACAAGGAATGAAAATGATATACTGCAGTGATCATAATAAAGGGATCAGTTCAAAGTTTCTAGCATCTGAAGAAGGCTGGAGTGAATATTGGCTGAAACATCATAAACATAGCAACAAAGATGAGGACAATAGTCTGAATAATGTAAATAGTGTTAATATTTCTTTTAGTAAAGTTCAACATGAAACAAGTGGAGATCATTTATACAATCCATTGGTAAAGGAGCTGGAAAAATAATTATTTCATTATATTTGCTCCAGAAAGTACTGACTTCTTCTGTCATGTTTTACATTTACAAGAGTCGGATTGAACCAAAAATGAAATATTTCTTCCATATCTGAATTGGAGCTTCTCAATCCTCACTTTTCAGCTTTGACGAAAGTTCAAAATTGTTTATTTTGCCATTACTCTGTTGTTATTTGCATGACAAATGTTCAAATGAGTTCTATTTTTAGGTCTACCAGTTCACACCTTTACAGCTAGTAGATACCATGCTACTTCCACAGGAATAAATTGTCCTCATTTCCTCTGTATTCCAAATGTAAAAAGTAAGTTCCACCGAGGCAGAATCTTTCCAAGAACTATGATTTTGTAGAACAAGTTCGCATTGCTTACCTAAACACTATAATCTCAACCCCTTTAATTTAAGGGTCAGTCATTATCTATCCTCCTTATTCTTTTAATCTCTACAATCATTTTTTCTTCCATGCATACCACTCATCTCATTCATTATTATGTTTCTAACTGTGACCCTCTTCTTTCAGTGGCTTTGTATTGGATGAAATTTAGTATTAAACAGAAAGGAGCAAAATTATTCAAAGCAAATGCGTCTTAGGCTAGTTACTAATGTACTTTTACCTTGGTCTCATGAATTCTAAGGGCATGAAGTCAAATGAATATATATTGTTATGTCTCCTTGCTAAGAACGTTGGTTTACTGTATCATGCCAGAAAACTTTCTCATCATAATATATCTTGTACGTTTATAAGTTTACCATTCGTTCATGCATTGAATATTGCTGCCATATCTGGTTTGGTGCTCCAACTATATATTTTGAGAATCTTAAGAAAAGACTATGCAATGTTATCAGTCATGACCTGGCATCTATGATGTGACTTCCCTCTGATTCTTTCTATAAATATTTTCATTACTGTTGTTCTAATGTCCTCTTCTTGGTAGCTTGAGCATATACATTTAATCATATTACTAGATTGGCCAATAGGTCTCATTGTTTTACTGTTGAGTTAACCGCATGTAACTATAAGTTTTATTCTAATATTGTTTCTTTTCTTATACTTCTCATTTCTGGAACTCTCTTTTGGATTTTGTTTCTCTGCCACCTCAGAAATTGAAATGCAATATCAGTCACTTATCTTCTGTCTTACTGTAACCTGTTCTCTTATTGCCTTTTCTCATTACTAAAGTCTTCTTATTCTTTTCCACTCTAAGTAACCTCTTAAATCTTAGCAGCATAATTACTTTGCTTAGGGTGAAATGATTACAAACATAATGCTTCTCAATGGGAAATTAATCCTGGTTTTGATCTATGGTTAACAGAAATTTGATTGTGTTTTCAGCTTTTTACCTTATATATATTTAAAAAGAAAAACTTTGAAAAATATTATTACTAACTATAGCTCTCTCTGTTATTTTTGTTATTTCATACTTAATTAAGTTGTAACAACAAATGTACCAGATTGAGCTATAATATAATATAATTGTGATATATAAAAAATATCGTTTCATTTTTTATATTGTAAATACACTTTTAAAATAAGACACATCTGATCCGACATATATATATATATATATATATATTGTTCTTTAAAGGTTATCACATAATATGCATGACTAGAAATCATGTGAGCATCTTTTTATATTTAAAAAAATTTCAAAAACTCTATTTCTACTGTTAAGCCACTCCTTTTGAAAAACACAAGATAAATTAAGTTGCACTCATAACACAAGGAAAAATAACAACATCAAAAACATAATATCATTGGGAATGGGGAGTGAAGTGGCTGAAAGCATTTGGAAAACTAATAATTATAGAACATTTTTACATTTCTTATCTCCAGCAAAAAAGAAAACAGGTAAGAATACTGGAAAAATTAAATAAAAAATTAATAAAATCTTCCTTGTTGGTTATTTTTAACAGAATAAGTTTAAAAGAAAGATTGCTGCCCAAATATACATTAATATATACATATATATATATATATGTTTTTTTTTTCATTTGTAAATGAGTTATTACACAACCTAGATCATGTAACAACTTGTTCACAAATTAAAAATATTCAAATGTTTTACAATATAATTGCATTGAACACTTTTTAATACATCTGTATAACTGGTACAATTTTATTATAACAAAAAACTAAGTAATTAAATAATTATATATATATATATATGTATATATATATTAATGCAGGTTTCATTGAATAATGTCTTCGGCCATCCGCCACGGTAGGGATGGACTTATATTTTCAATTTAATTCTCTTTATTGTTAATAACTTAAATGTTCTATGTTTACTGTGTGTTAATATTTACTCTTTGATAATGGCTTATGTGAGCCAAAAGCTTAGACCCAATAAAAAAATCAACAATTACTGTGATTTTTTGTTGTCTTTCAACGATATCACCATCAAGTATATCAGACGGTATGAACGGATCCTACACAAAATTAATAGACAAAACTTGTCTATATTATTCAATGAAACCTGCATTAATGAAAAAATGCTTCCAAAATACACACAATATATATATATATATATATATATATATATATTTGCTCTGTATTCTTAAGTACATTGAGCTCTCCACCTGCATCATTTTTCTAATATTAAAATTTTTTTATATTAATTAGGATTAGGTTCTTGGAATTTACCTTCCTACTCTTCCACTTCAGATTAAAGAAAAACAATATATATATATATATATATATATATAAACTTATTTATAAATGGAACTTTGTCTGTGTGTGTGTGTGTGTGTGTGTGTGTGTGTGTGTGTATCCGTTACCTATAGACTCCAAAACGGCTGAACCGATTTTCTGGAAAATTTACACAGTTATACTATAAGCATCTGCGAGTGTTCTTAGCTAAGATTTGTGTTGAGGTACCCCCAATAAATATCGAAAATCGATAATCGAAAAAATCGGGTTATAGAAGGAGTGGTCCAATTTTAATCCAATTTGATATACTCATAGACAAAGACATAAGAAACGATATTCAGAAGTTTCAAGGTTGCAGTTCTTACAATAGTGCAGAAAATCAGTAGTATATATATATAAAAGGCAAGATGTTTGTGTTTGTGTCTGTTTATCTGCCTGTATGTCTGTATTTTTTTCAGCCCTTTTATTTTAGTTTTTGCTTCGGGTTTGGCTCTAAGTAGGTATAATTGTAGTTCTTAGTCTCAGCCATGATGCCATTTACTCAGAGGATTTATTTAGCCTTCAAAATTCAGTTTACGACGAAAAAACTTATTTGATATCAATACCAGGAAATCAAAATTTGACTTACATCCATTCATTTTTTTTTCAGTGTATGGTTTAACTGGAAATAACTATTGCTTTTTAGTCTTTCGTGCCAACTTCCAAAGAGTCTGAGCTCCAGGACCATGGATTAGTTTTAAAGCTTTCATTACACCTGAGCAATGCCAGGCTATACTGCTAGTATCCAGATAAACAGAGCTTTACTTTTTTTAAAAAAGTGCTCAATACAACATAGGTCATAGAAAATAATATAATTAAATTTGTTTTTTATTTAAAATGAATTTAATTTACATTGCAACATGAAAATGTCTATGTTTCAAGATTTGTCTCATCATCAAGCACTATTCAATAAATATGGTGAAAATGGTTTACATTTGAATTTAGAAAACAATACACTTGCTATTTGAAAGGTTTATATGTAGGGGAAAGACAAAAAAATTTAGATTTATGGGTGTGTTTAATCAGAATAAAGGTCAACTTTGAAATTTAAAAATATAGGTTATATTTTGGGGTATGTGGGGTTTATTTCTTTCATGCTTACAGGAAAATGTCATTTTATTTTGTCATTTGGAAAAATGTCATTTGGAAAAATGTCATTTTATTTTCTTAGTGTAAAGAGTAAATAGGCAAATTATGGAGTACCTTGAATTAAAACTATAGATTGATACCACTCATGTAACAAATTAGTTTTGTAATATAAAAGAAAAAAGCAATTATTCTTTCTTCCAATTTGATATTGAGGAATATTACCCATCCATATCAAGGGAACTGTTTATTACTGCATTGGAATTTGCCACTGTTTACTTGGATCTGTTAGAGGAGGAAAATAACATCATAATGAATGCAAAAATATCAGTTCTCATTCATAATAAAGAGCAGTGGACAAAAAATAATTCTACAGAAAATTTTGATATAGCAATGGGATCACTGGACTCTGCCAAATCTTCCAATCTTCCAATCTATATAACCTTGCAGCGTATAATGATATAATGCAGAAAACACTGGATTATACATGGATGATGGCCTTATGGTGGTCAAGAAGTCCACAAATTTTAAAATTGATAAAATTAGAAAGTTTATATAGAGAATTTAAAAACCTTAATTTAAAAGTTACTATTAATACAAATATAAAAAAATTGATTTCCTCAATTTGACTTTAGATTTAGAAAATAATATATACCAGCAATATAAGAAATCAAATATGAATCCTTTATACATGCATCCAAAATCTAAACATCCTCCATTCATTGTTAAGCATGTGCCCACATCCATAGAATGCAGAATTAGTAGAATTCTGCTAGTGAAGAAGTATTTAAAAAGCACGATAATTTTTATAATATTGCCTTAAAAAACAGTGGATATAAAAGCCCAAATATGAAATATGTAAAGCAGAATGTCTACCCTCAAAGAAAAAATATAAATAGAAAATTATTTGGTCTAAACCCCCTTTCAACCAAATAGTTAGCAGCAAATTTGGAAAAAAAAATTCCTCACTTTGATTGAGAAACATTTTCCAAATAATAGTCCATTAAGCAAGATTTTCAATAAGAATACACTAAAATTAAGTTACAGTTGTAAGGATAATCTAGAAAAAATTATACAAAAATATAACAGCAATATTCTAAATAAAAATAGCTGAAATTAATAATTTAGACAATGAAAAATGAAATTGTAGAAACCTTATAGAGTGTCCATTAAAAAATAAATACTTCACAGAATCTATTGTTTATCAATGTACTATTTCTTCATTAAAAAATCCTAGCAAAATAATGATTTATGTTGTGAGTACTAAAAATTTGTTTAAATGAAGATTTTATCAACACATTTCACTAATAATAAGTACCATAACTGAACATCCTTATCAAAATAGTTTTGATAATTAAAAGAAACCAATAAAACTCCCACAATAAAATGGAAAATTAAGAATAAACAGAATATGTAATTCTTTCAATGACCCATGTCCCTTGTATCTATATGAAAAACTATACATTATTAAATTTCTTAAAAATAAAGATCTATTAAATAAACTTAATGAAATTAATGTTATATGTAAACATTGCAAAATGTTCACCTTAAAAATATGGTTAATAATTCTTCATGAAAAAATATCCATTAACATAGATATATCCAGTACTTTGTTTTGTATAATGATATAATATTAATTTAATAGATATTAAAATTTATGCAAATTAAGAATGTATGAAGAATTGATAAAAAAAATGCACTCTAAACGGAATAAAAATAATTTAATCATACCAAAAGTTCCTTTAGGTCAGGTAAAAAATAAAGTGTTTCTTTTTCTTTTTTGTTTTTAAAATCGCTGAGATGCATAGAAATCTAAGAGAATTACCTTTGTAGCCAATAATGTATACATCTTAACGGATGTAAGCAGTTTAGATTCTAGCTGGATAAAGCAATATTTTTCCATAAGCAAAGAAGAAAGCACTCTGCATCCCTAACATATCTAAACTTATTTATAAATAGAACTTTGTCTGTGTGTGTGTGTGTATGTCCGTTACCTATAGACTCTGAAACGGATGAACCGATTTTCTTGAAAATTTACACAGTTATACTATAAGTGTTTGCGAATATCATTAGCTAGGTTTTGTGTTGAGGTACCCCCAATAAATATCAAAAATTGATAATCACAAAAATTGGGTTATAGAAGGAGTGGTCCAATTTTAATCAAATTTGATATACTCATTGACAAAGGCATAAGAAACGATATTCAGAAGTTTCAACGTTGCAGTTCTTACAATAGTGCAGAAAATTGATAATATATATATATATATATATATATATAACTTAAATTTAGTATATCGAGGCAGCAAGTAATTTTCTAGACATATTCTATTAAATATAATAGACAATGAATGTCTATTATGTTTAATCATGAGCCGTTCTAAACGTCGTATTTTTGCTTTAATTTCAGTTGAAAATAAAGACAAAAATTCTCCAACATTTGGATAATTATTTATTGGTTTTCTTCTAAGCTTTCGGCTCACATGAGCCATCTTCAGAGAGGTAGTTTAAACTGAAATATTATAAAATCCACCATCACCGACGATTTTATTTTGTGTTGACATAAAACTCCGCTTGGCAACGGCAATAGTTACCAAAAATAATAAACGCAGTTCTTAAGTTTGCGATGCGGTTTTATGATGTCACACTGCGGGATAGCGCGAAATGACAACAAAACCATCTAGTCAAATGCAATGTAATATGTTATTTCCTGTTTTAAAGTTGATTTTATTGAGTGTTGGTTGTTTTGATTTGATGTACATGGCCTCCAATATCTGCAGGTTCCTCTTACTGTGTGTATGAGTAAGGATCACCGTATTGTTGACCAAAATCTGTCTGATATTACCTACATGTTTATGTTTTTCAGAGAAATGTTGTTTAATAGTACTCTGATCAGAAAGATGACATGTAAGTCTACGGGAGAGCGTGGTTGTGGTAAAACCAATATATGTACTAGGTTTTTGAGTAGTATCAGAGATGCAATCTCTGAATAGGCATGTAAATTGGTACACTACATTGGTTTTTTGTAAAGAATTTAGTTTAGTGCCTGTTGGGTTATTATAAACTATGAGGTCAATTGTTTTAAACTTTTTATAATATATAATGAGTTTAATTTGATTATTACTATCCACTGGTTTAACATTTCTACGTATTATGTTTTTGAGAGTTTTTTCATCTTGTTTATAATTATTATGTATTTGGTTGCAATAGTATAAGTTAATAGTGTTATGTTTATTTTGATGTAAACCATTATTATTAATATTATCATTATTGTTAGAGCTATTGTTAAGTTTGTTGAGATACATTTTAATTTGTTGATCAATAACGGAGTTAGGAAATCCATTATTGACTAGTGTTTGCTTAATGTTGTGTAATTCTTTATAAAATATAGATTTGGAAGAAGATATCATTTGTGTGCGTTGAAGTAAGTTTTTTATAACAGCTAACTTATATCGTTGGGGACATTCACTATTATAATTAAGAAGACACGAATTTATGCTAGTTGGTTTCCTATATAGAGAAGTAGTAAATTTATGTGTGCTAGAATCAATGAATACATCAAGGAATGGGAGTTTGTTATTAATATTAAGTTCTAATGTAAATTTGAGGACGGAGTGACTTTCAAATTTGTTTTTAAGATATTTAATTTGATCGATATTCTTAGCTAAAACAAAGATGTCATCTATATATCTTACATATATAGAGGGTTTATTGTTGTCATTAATTATTTTATTTTCTAGATTTGCCATATAATAATTAGAAAAGAGGGGACCTAAAGGAGATCCCATCGCAATACCATCTATTTGTGTATAAATATTGCCTAAGGGATCGTGAAAGGGTACTTGTGTGGTGCATGCTAATAATAGTTTTTTTAATATAGTGGGTTTAATATTGATTGATGGGAGAGTAGCATGGTTGTATACATCACGGATAATGATGTCAATTGTTTCATGGACGGGAACATTTGTGAATAAGTTTTGAACATCCAAAGATGCAATCATTTGATTATTAGGTTTTACGGAATGGAAAATCTGTAAAAATTCGTCCGTGGAGTTAATGCTATATTTTACCAGGAAGATAGGGAGTAATTAGTTTGTTAAGTGTTTTGGAAAGGTTATATATTGGTGTGGGTATTTGAGAAATGATAGGTCGGAGGGGATGATCTTTTTTATGGATTTTTACATTTCCATAAAGGTAGCCGGGCTGATAATCACCTATAATCTTTTGAAGTTTATAGGATCCTATTTCAGCATTGTTTGCAGTAATAAGTTTATTAATATGTTTTTTAAGTTGGGTTGTGGTATTACAAGTTAATTTTTTAAATTTGTTGTGATCGTCGAGAATGGCCTGTAATTTGGAGTGATATTCCTGTCTGTTTAAAATAACAAAAGTATTGGTTTTATCGGCACGTCGGATAACAATATTTTTGTTATTTTTGAGATGTGTGGCTGCTTTTATGAGAGGCATATTTATAATATCATTAGGATTTTTATGGTAACGGTGTTTGATTGATTCAGCTTTGAGTAATTCTTTTAAGCCTACCTGTGTAGTAATATGGTTGTCCTGTTCGAGTTGAAGTATTTGTTGGTATAAAGCTTCAATTTCCATTTGTTTAAACATTGAATTAGGTTTCTGTGCGACATGAAAATTTGGTCCGAGATTAAGGAATTCTATTTCATCTGGAGTAAGTTGGTAATCCGATAGGTTAATGAAGTTGTCATTGATGTTTGGTAAGAGTATTTTTCCTTTATATAATTTGTTTAGCTTTTTTTGGATGACTTGTTTATGGGATTCATGTTCCTTTTGTGTTGTATTGTATAATAAATCCAATATTTCCTTGAATTTTTCACTTGTGGTAGAAGACTGTAAAATTTCTTTGATGTGTACAATTTCAGTGTTGATTTCTTGTAATTCCTGTTTGGCTGTGTGCATTTGACGTTTTATGAGGTTCCATTGCAATTTCTTAGCGGTGGGATCATTTAATGCTGCGGCATCATGTAACTTAAATTTAGTATATCGAGGCAGCAAGTAATTTTCTAGACATATTCTATTAAATATAAGAGACAATGAATGTCTATTATGTTTAATCATGAGCCGTTCTAAACGTCGTATTTTTGCTTTAATTTCAGTTGAAAATAAAGACAAAAATTCTCCAACATTTGGATAATTATTTATTGGTTTTCTTCTAAGCTTTCGGCTCACATGAGCCATCTTCAGAGAGGTAGTTTAAACTGAAATATTATAAAATCCACCATCACAAAATAAAATCGTCGGTGATGGTGGATTTTATAATATTTCAGTTTAAACTACCTCTCTGAAGATGGCTCATGTGAGCCGAAAGCTTAGAAGAAAACCAATAAATAATTATCCAAATGTTGGAGAATTTTTGTCTTTATTTTCAACTGAAATTAAAGCAAAAATACGACGTTTAGAACGGCTCATGATTAAACATAATAGACATTCATTGTCTCTTATATTTAATAGAATATGTCTAGAAAAAAAAATATATATATATATAAAAGGCAAGATGTTTGTGTGTGTCTGTTTATCTGCCTGTATGTTTGTATTTTTTCAGCCCTTTTATTTTAGTTTTTGCTTCGGGTTTGGCTCTAAGTTGGTATAATTGTAGTTCTTAGTCTCAGCCATGATGCCATTTACTCAGAGGATTTATTTAGCCTTCAAAATTCAGTTTACAATGAAAAAACTTATTTGATATCAATACCAGGAATTTTAAAGCTTTCATTACTCTTGAGCAACACCGGGCTATACTGCTAGTTACCTATATTTTAAAATTTTAAAATCAGCCTACATTCTGATTAGTTAAATTAAACACACCATTAAAATCTAAATTTTTCTGTCTTCCCCCTCTATATTAACTCTTCAAATAGCAAATGCATTGTTTTCTAAATTCAAATGTAAATCATTTTTACAATAGTTATTGAACATTTCCTGATAATAAGTTAAACCTTGAAACATACAAATTTCAGTGACGCAATGTAAATTAAATTAATTTTAAATAAAAAACAAATTTAATAAAAACTGCGAGAAAAAGTGCGAGAAAAGCAATGGATCTCTACAAGTTTATTTGCCTGAAGAGAGTCAGCTTTAGACTCGAAATACGTATAGCATCACAAATATTATTATGGACACTTAATGTATTATACAAAAAGCAAGTAATATACATAAAAAATAACAATAATAAATCTACACTTTAAACAAGACGTTCACGACTTCTATATTCTAGACTTTTTATTCTGTACCAATTTCTCTCGCACATTTTATTCTATACCAATTTCTCTCATTGGAACAACTATATTTCTGTTTTTAATATATATATATATATATATACAATTGTAATACTATACAATTTTTAAAATCTTTGGTTGTTTGAAAATTCCACTTGCGAGTTCATAGAAATTCTTGTTATATGTTTGTAAAATGTTGGAAAATCAATTATTGTAAATCACCTGAAAATACCGAAAGGTGGTTCAACCTTTGGTGGTGGATATTAATTTATTCCCAAATGATCATATATATACTTGTTTTTTAACTGTTTCACCCCAAGCAAGGCAAGACTGCCACTGGTGTGTAGAAAAAACAAGTTACAGGATGTGTTGTAGAAAGGATAAGATACTTTTAGAGATTGTAGTTATCAAGTTATGAAGTAAATGGCAAGGAGTTTCACAGATGGGAAGTGCAAGAAAAGAAACTGTTAAAGTAGAAGGGGAAGAAATCTTTAGCTATTTTAATGGTAAAAGAGTGGGATCTTGAAGCCAATCTAGTAGCATGTATAGATACAAGTGGTTGGAGAATCAGAGAAAGAATCTTGTCAGATCAGTTGCCATGAATATATTTGTAGAAAAGACAGAGGGAAGCCATATCTTGTCAATAAGAAAGTGACTGAAGATCAGCTGCTAAGTCAGGATCAGTTACATTGGAGATCCTTCTTTGGATTTTGTCAAGAACCTCAAAGTGAATAGCAGGAGCACTCAACCAGGTTGTATATAATTAGTTTTTGGTCATAATTAAATTAGACCAGTACAAAGTTGTATCAAAAAGGGCTTCCATATATTTATATTGTAGTGCTTTTGAATATTCATCATTTGGGAATAAATTAATATCCACCACCAAAGTTTCAAACTTTCGGTATTTTCAGGTGATTTACAATAATTGATTTTCCAACATTTTACAAACATATAACAAGAATTTCTATGAACTCGCAAGTGGAATTTTCAAACAACCAAAGATTTTAAAAATTGTATAGTAGACACTTAAGGATTTTAAAACACTTTCATCCCAGTTTGCATGACCCTAAGATGTATTTATAAGTGTGATTACATCTGGACATTACTTCTGATATATATATATATATATATATATATATATATATATACTATAGTCATCCGCAGACAGATCTGTTTCGCTGTATTACAGCTCATCAGTATGGCTTAGACTCCGGTCGCTTCCTAACCCAGGATTGAAACCAGACCAAATTGGCGTCAGTTGGTAATTCTACCCCTAGGCCACAAGTGCCCATAGAAGAGGGCAGGCTTTTTAGCATGTATAAACATGTCCAATAGCTAGAGTGCTCCAATTCATTATCAAATGAGTGGTGCATAAATGCCGGAGTAGCTACTGTCTACAAAGTCTACCACTCTTCCAGAGTGCTCAATCAGGGTGTGAGAGTGTAAATACTATATATATATATATATATAGGTTGTGGAATAACTCATTTCCAAATGAAAAAAAATACATTTATATGTGTTTATATATATATAAGTTTGAATCAATAATTCAAGTCTATAACCTGTTGCAGTTATCAGCTTAGATTTATTATGAAATTTTCACTGTATTATGCCAATAGCAAAGCATTAGGCAAGTGCATCGACATGGAAGAAAATTATGTTCAAAAATAGCTATTTGTATATTAAATACTATTTTTGTTCATCAGTAGGTGGTATATATTTATTTATATACTTATGTATGTATGTGTTGTATCACCAAGGGGAATATGATGCACAGAGAAAGTGTGCTGCAGTATTAATCAGCACAATGTCTGGTTCTAAACGCATATACACAGAACAGTACAATAGTTACAATGACAGACAAGACAGACCTTACAACACAGAGAGGAGGAGTTTGATCGCAATAGTCCCTGAAGTAATCAGTCTGAATATTGCCTGAATGACACTTGAATATTATGCCTCGAATGCTACTATTCTTTACTTAAATAGACCATTTCAGACCATGGGTCATTCCATGAATGAGAGTGCTGCCAGGGTGTCGGACACTCTACAACAATATGAATTCAAATGTTCAGGGAATTTAACCACAAACAAAAGTTATCCTTCTTAGTTTCTCTTGTTTTCAGTTCCTTTGTTGTTTTACCCCATGACTCATAAATTGCAATGGCAAATAAATCTTTACTAAATTTAGTTTTCCCATTCTGTGTAAATTCCTTTAACTATTCAGTCACACACACATATATGTACATATACATTTTTTATGTTTTTGATTTTTATTTTGTGTTTCTTGGCTAAGTTCGACGAATAGCTTCAAAGTTTCTTTTCTTTTAAGTTTTGAATTTTAATTCAATATGACAGAAAAAAATTGTCAAAATAATCTTAACTTTATTCTTAACCTGACAACATTTTACTTTTCTCTCTAAATTTATTTCTCTTGAAATTTCTTTAGCAATAAAGAAAATCATTTTTTTTCAAAGACTCTAAACTTATCAGCAGGCCTCAGTTAATTCATCTTCAAGTAAATTCAGTTAAATATGGTTGTCTACAAAATGTAGCTTAGTCTGGCACAAGGTCATAATAGCAGTGCAACTAGAAAGATAAAAATCATACAAATAGGGTATAGGTCCATGAGATAAACTTAGTAGCTATCATACCAATTGCATTGAAACACATGGCCCAGTGGATAAAAGTATTGGTTGGATCCAGTGAATTGTCCCAAAGAGTTGTGAGTTCAATACCTGATGGAAGCAGTGGTGAACAAAAATCTTAGAGAATTAAGTTAAAGTTGAGATAACTAAAACATCCAGAAGTGGCATGACTCATGGAATGAGAACAATCTACCCCAGTGATGAAAATAAAGGGTTCAGTTCAAAATTTCAATCACCTGAAGAAGGTTAGAGCATACAGTGGCCAATGCATCATGAATATGGTACTATACATGAGGACAACAGTCTGAACAATGTAAATAATACCAATTGCAATTTTTACTAAATATAACTTATTCTGGTATGAATCCAGAGTAACATAGAAATCATGAGGATAAAACTTAATTGAATTGGTTTGCAAGAAAACCTTGCTTGATAACCATTAGAATAGTAAGTTCCTAAATAGGAAGGTACTTTGCAATCATCTAAGTCTTGATCAGGCATAACTTTGTTTACATATTTTGCATTCAGACTTATTGTTATCGCAACAGTTTGGCCATTGTGCTTTCTGTCTTTCTTCAGGTGTCTATCACTCCTGGTAAACTTCAGGGAATTTCAAACTTTATTTCATTTATGCAAATACAGGTGATGAAAAATGAATTGTCTACAATGATGTGGAGCAAAAAATGTCCTGAGGAAAACAAAATGAACCTCTGTTAATCCCTGCAAAATCTGGTCTGCATTTGAAGCAGGCGGTGCTTCCCATCTGGTGAGATTGGAAAAGCATTGTGTCTTAGGAACTACTACGAAATCAGACATACAATTCACATGAATCTTCTTCTATGTGCCCTGTCCCTTCAGGACATAGGCAATCATGGTTCTCCATGTCTCCCTATCCCTTGTGGTTCTTAGTATGCTTGCTCCTGTTACTCCTGGCAACCCCTGTTCCGTCATCCACCTGATCAGGCCCTGCAAATATGTTATCCGCTGCCATCCTCTGTCTCTCTTTCCTTCTATCTGGCCAGTCAGTATCAGGTTCTCCAGGAACTCCTTCCTCATTTCATGTCCCAGGAACTTCAGTTGTCTCTTCCTGATGCTCAGTATTAATTTCCTTTTTGTTGCCATTCTTTCCAACACCTCATCGTTGCTTGCATGCTCAGTCCACGATATCTGCAGCATCCTTCTGTAGAACCATATTTCTGCTGCTTCCAGTTTTGTCCTCATTTTCAATGATATTGTCCAGCATCCACTAATGTATTGAAGAACTGATATCACATAGCAATCCAGTACTCTTTTCTTTGTTTCTAGTGAAATTTTCCTGTGTGTTAGTACTTTACTCAGCTTCTGGAATGCGTCCTTTGCCATGCCAATTCACATTCGGATCTCTGTGTCGCACTTTCCATCTCCTGTTAGAACACTTCCTAGGTATTTAAATTTTTGTACCTGTTTGATTCTGTTATCTCCCACCTGTATTTAGAATTTTGGGTTGCACCTTTTGCTGATGACCATGCATTCAGTTTTCTTAAAGTTTATTTGTAGTCCTTTTTTGTCACTCTCCACTACTACCTTCTGTAGGAGGTCTTGTAGTTTCCTTTCCGTGTCTGCAATCAGCACTGTATCATCTGCATACCTTATGTTGTTCAAGTTGTGGCCTCCAATAACAAATCCTGGCGTGTCATCTAGGGTCCTCAAAATATTCTTGCTGTTCAGTTTGAACAAATCCGGTGAAAAGACACATCCTTGTCTTACGCCTCTTTCTATCTTTGTAAATCTACTGAGATCGTTACCTGTCCGTATGCATGCTGTTTGCTGCCAGTAAAGATTCTTGATTACTCTTATGTCTTTCCTGAAAATGTCGAGCCTGCCGAGCATCTCCATCAATTCTTTGTGTCGTATCTTGTCGAATGCCTTCGCATAATCAATGAAACATAGGTACAAATCTTTCTTCATTTGTATTGTCCTCTTGGAGAGCATCCTAATCATGAATATGGCGTTCCTTGTTCCAGTGTCTTTGATGAACCCACACTGTTCCTGCCCAATCTCTGGCCTGATTCTGCTTCTCGCTCTATTCATCAGGATTCTGACAATCAGTTTTGTAATGTGACTCATTAAGCTGATAGTTCTGTGCAGTTCACACTCATTTGCACCAGGTTTCTTTGGCAGTGCTATAAATATTGACTTGCATAGGTTGTATGGTATTATTCCACTGCTATAAATTTTGTTTTTTATGTCGGTAATTTTTTCTATGCCATATTCTTCTAAGGCTATCAGCAGCTCTATCACTATGCCATCTGGACCAGGTGCTTTGTTTCTGTTCATTTTGGCCATTGCAGCTTCCATTTCGGATTTTAGTATTTCCAGTCCATCCACCTCCTTGTGTATTCGGATTTTAGTATTTCCAGTCCATCCACCTCCTTGTGTATTCTCGGTTGTTTTCTCCTGTCGCAAAAAAGATCCTTTATATACTCTTCCTATCGCTGGAGTATTTCCTCTTTCTCCAATATGATCGTTCCATCTTTGGATTTTATGCATCCTGTTGAGGAGCAGGTTTTTTGTCCTGTCAGTTCTCTTATCTCTTTATGCATCTCTGCTTTATTGGTCCTGCTCAGTCTCTCTACTTCTTCGTATTTGTTGTTAAGCCATTCCTCTTTAGCATATCTGCATTTGTTCCTTATCTCCCTGTGAAGTTTCTTGTACTCTGCTCCATGTCTTGGCATTATTTTTTGTCTCCTTTGCATCATGTGGAGAATTTCTTCAGTCATCCACTCGTTCTTTCTTCTGCGTCTGATTTCCTTTGGAGCTATGTTGTTTGCTGAGGTCACTATCGTTTCCTTTAGTGCATCCCATTTTGAGTGCCCTTTTCCAATTTGTTCTTCATATTTCTTTCTCACGCTGTTATTGCATTCTTTCTGCAGGGTGAGGTCATCCTCTAGCATGTCATATTGCAGCCTTGGTGATGTGCTGGGTTTCTTCAGTCTTCGAAGTTTCACCCTTAGTTAGCAAATGACTGGGACGTGGTCACTTCCGCAGTTGGCACCTGGATATGTTTTGCATTGGATCACTGCATTCTTGAATCTCTTGTTTATAGTTATATAGTCTATTTGGTTCTCCGTGTCACCTCCTGGGCTTCTCCATGTCCATAAACATCATGGGTGTCCTTGAAATCGGGTGTTAGTAATTACCTGGTCGTTGGCTGAGCACCTTTGGACCCATTTTTCTCCTCGTTCGTTGTGATGAATACTGTTCCTAATTGATTAAAAGCAGTGATAATAAAAAACATCTGGAATTTGCCAATTGGAAGAGTGTTGTCTTCTATTAAGAGAACACCAAATCTGTTGTCTCTTTGGAGACCCAGTAGAAATTGGTGTAGTCTAGATAGGAGGTCCTACAACTTCTGCTGTATTCACCTGACCTCATACATTCAATTTAACACATATTTCAATCCTTACACATGCCAAGTTCTGGAAGCATGGAATCATGAAACTGCCTCAAAGATAGTAAAATGTAATGGAACAGAATGTCACATATATAGGATGTGTCAGCCATGCCTAGTACAAGGCCACATCTAAACATAGCCGACCATCCCCACATTTTAAAATATAAGAAGGTTAAATGAATGGTCAGAAAGATGAAAGTAGTTTGTTTGTGAAATAAGTGTAATTTTATGAATAGAACTAAATCACAAATTTGTAAGAAGCAAAAAACACAAATCGAAAATGCATGTAATTTATTATTTTGTATGAGTGAATTGTTCAAATAGAAAAATGCCCATTGTTAAATGTTCGAGAGAAATAGTAATAAGAAGCTAAGTGTCCAGAATTTATAGTTGATAGTAGCAGAATCTGTGTGTATAAAACAGATTATAAAGTTTTCTATTAAAAGTCTGTGTTTTTTTTCCTTTTTATGGCTGGAGAAAAAGTGAAAAGGAAAGTCAAGGTAATGAATGAGATTGTACTTATCAAAGTCAGTTGAAGATGTCCTGTTGTTGTTGTTGTTGTTGTTGTTGTTGCCATTTTCTTTGGAGGCATGGGGGAAAATGAAGAAAGGAGAATTGGAAGTAAAGGTAGAATGAATGTATGTTGGCAAGACATGACCTCAGCTTGAAGTTTCTTCCTTACATGGAGATGAGATGCTTTTTTTTTTTTTTTTTTTTTTTTAATCATATCACCCCAAGCAAGGCGGTAACGCCACTGATGCGCAGGGGACTACGTAAGGGTAAAAAGAATGGAAAAGAGAAAGCCGGAAACCACATCCTAAACAGGAAACAAGGGATGAGCCTCTTCACCTGTTCAATAGATGAGGGTGGAGTGTGAACCGGGCGATAGTTTAGTCTATCTACTCCAATTAAAAAAAAAAAAAAAATAATAATAAAAAAGGAAAAGAGTGAAAAGATTGGAAAAGAGAAAACCGGAAACCGCATCCTAAACAGGAAACAAGGGATGAGCCTCTTCACCTGTTCAACCGCTCTCATTTTGACTGATTTGACTGGTCATGGAACATGGTTAAATAGTGGATTTTGTGACCAGCTCCAACAACATACCCATTTTTTAGGTGTTAAGAAAAATTAACTGGCATTATAATTCAATTTGCTATTTTCCATCCAATCAGCATCCAGAATTTTAGTTTTCACTTGTGAAATTTGCCTTGGTCTGGGTTTTTTCAAAATGTTTTTAGTCGTTTGGTTTCCATTTTGTGGGTGTGCAATTTAACTTTTTGCTTTTTAGATAATTGTTGAATGATATAGGATTTGTATTCTATACATATGTGGTTGAATAAATCTATATACAAATATTTAAATAATATTTTAGAAATTTACTTAAAAACATTGTACTTTTGTACCAACACAATATTTATATTCTATGACATCTATGAGATTTATTATCAAGCATTCTAAAATTTTGTGACTTGTTTAACAGTTACTATTTATTTTATTATACTTTATTGTTAGCTTTTTATGCTAAATTATCAAAAACAAAGAAAACATTGCTCAACTGTGTAACATCGATCCTTCCATATGCCAGTGGATACTGAACACTTTCTTCACAGATGAAGAGGATTGCTTGAGGAAACAGAGGTATGGTTTTGCAGAATACCATGGAGAATGCATGTGAGCAACAAGGAAGTTTTAAGAAAAATAGAAATAAAAATGGCACTTGTATTTAGAATTAGAAAAGGAAAGTTGACATTTCTGAACATATGGTGTAGAAATTTCTGGGATACATAATGAGCAAAGAGGTGTTGGACAGTTTAAAACTTGTAGGTCATATTAAAAGCAAGAGGAGAAACATGCTTGTGTAAAAGAATGATAGAAAAAAGACTGGCAGGAATAATAAGAGAACAAACATGGCTTAGAGCTGCAAATGATAGGAAATTGTGGAGAGTTGTGATTGTCAATGTCAGAACTTGGATAAATTTGAATGCTTAAGTGGGGAGGTGAAAAGGTCTTACAATAAAAAACTGTCTACAAAAAAATTTATATGTGGAGTGTCTATTAACTCTCTTGGTACTAGTGGATATGAGATATCATTTTGATATCTTCTAAAAGCAGCTCATGTCTTTTATTTGTCTTTTCATCATATTAAACATTTAAATTTTGTGCCAAGTTTCTATTTTTTCTCTGTCAAAGATTTTTCTTAATTGCTTACTACTCAATTTCTTTTGATTTTTTTTTTCAAAAAAGAAAAAAAATGGTATTTCAAACTCAGGAATAAGTAAAGATTTTTCTGTGGTATACAGAAAAATTTAAATGATGTTTCCATGATTGAAAGTCTAGTTCTATTAAATATCTTAAGTTGCATGAAGCGTTCAAAATTTTGACAAGAAAATACAGAAAGTATTAAATTCTTTTCCTGGAGAATCCAAGAAATCCAGCAAGGGCATATCGATTTAAATAAATGAAGACTTTTCATTGGATGGAATTAAACTAAAGAAAGAAATATCTTAAAGATTCACTGAAATGGAACATAATCATTTGACAATGTGATAACATTTCATCAACTTATATTCAAATAATTTTAAACCTCATATAGAGTCCTCATGAATAGAGCATATCTTTTACTTCCTCTTTCTATCACTGATTCACTCTCTATGGTGGGGTGCTGAAAAGTTCTTTGTCTGACCAAGTAGAATTCTAATAATTCCCCAAAATCCCAGAATTTCAAAATGTTTTGATACTTTTTTATAATAGCGTTCCCTTATACAATGTGCAAGAGTCACTCAAGGTAGAGAGTTATTGAATAAGGATGTTGTAAGGATCTAAAAGGAAGTAATATTATGCGGATATAAAGGATATATAGTTGACCCTAGGCTTGAAGACACATTGAGATCATAGTAACTGAGAAGCATCCTCACTGATGTTTTGTCCATTGGTCAGAATTTGGGAAGTAGGTCTGTCTGAGAACTTTTCAGTACCAACTGGATGGAGAAGATAAAACTGTAACACTCTGCAGACTTGGGTAGATGGTGTGCATATCAAGGGGTTGTAGACATTATGATAAGTCTTTGGCCATCTTGTGATGTAGTTACACTCATATCAGGGCATCATATAAGTCAAAGCTAATGAATACTGCCATAAGATCTGTTCGGCAAGTTTGATGTACTTGGAAAGGATATTAGAATAATCCAGAACTAAAAGTAGGAGTAAAACACCTGTATATGAATAGAAAATTAATTCAGGAATTATGCAAAAATGAAAATATTCAGCCTTTACTCTGAGGTGATTCTGAGAGAATTAGAAGTCCTACCATTATTGGCAGATGAAATCTTAACAATCGAATGATATGCAGATGTTAAATTTAAATTAGGAGTGATAGGGAGAGGATGCTTTAGTCTGGCTACTTTGTTCTCTTTGTGTGTTCACAATGAATGCTTGCTTCCAGGTAAGATTTTGTCTTTCTTAGGTAAGTGCGTATCCAAACGGTGCAACTCATGAAGATTAGCACAGATGACACAGTGTTGATAACAGAAATAGAAAGTAGTAAAAAAAAAAACAAGAATCAGGGACTAAACATCAATTTTAAGAAGAGAGAATTTATGGCTGTCAGCAAAAGGAACAAACCAAGATGTGAATTACAAACAGGAGATGCAGAAATCATGCAAGTGCGGAAATTTAAATATTTAGGAAGTGTTTTAACACCAAAATCTGAAGGCACATTGGAATTTTTTTTTTTTTTAATCATATCACCCCGAGCAAGGTGGTAACACCACTGATGTGCCAGGGGCTACGTAAGGGTGTAAAGATTAGAGGAGAGAAAGACAGAAACCACATCCTAAACAGGAAACAAGGGATGAGCCTCTACACCTGTTCAATAGACGTGAGTGGAGTGTGAACCGGGCGATAGTTTAGTCTATCTACTCCAATTGAAGAAAAAAGAAAAGAAAAGTGAAAAGATTGGAAAAGAGGAAACCGGAAACCACATTCTAAACAGGGAACAAGGGATGAGCCTCTACACCTATTCAATAGACATGGGTGGAGTGTGAACTGGGCAATAGTTTAGACTATCAACTCCAATTGAAGAAGAAGAAAAAAAAAAGGTAAGGGTGGTGAGTTAACTAAGTTTTAACTTAGTTAAAGTCCGGTCAAAGAAAAAAGGTAAACACTCGTTCAAATAACCATGAAGCTATTTTATACTCCAATTGAAAAAAAGAAAAGAAAAGTGAAGATTAGAAGAGAAAACCAGAAACCACATCCTAAACAGGGAACAAGGGATGAGCCTCAACACCTGTTCAATAGACGTGGGTGGAATGTGAACTGGGTGATAGTTTAGACTATCAACTCCAATTGAAGAAGAAGAAAAAAAAAAGGTAAGGGTGGTGAGTTAACTAAGTTTTAACTTAGTTAAAGTCCGGTCAAAGAAAAAAGGTAAACACTCGTTCAAATAACCATGAAGCTATTTTAAAATTATCCACAAAAACTAAAACAAAATAAAATCAAAGCAAAATTATAACTTACTTTTAAGAATATTTCAAAGCTGATCCTAAACCAAACGCACGTGTACTAACGCCAGTAGAGAAAAAGAATTATTTTATCTTTTGGCTGAGGAGTGGTGGGGTCAACTAGACAATGACCAGGCAAAAGATGAACAAGGAATTTAACAGGACTTTTTTTTTTTAAATAAAAAGGACAAAGAATAGTGAAAAATGTTTTTTAAAAGCTAAACAAAGTATTAAGAAACAGAAATATTTCATTGGAAACAAGAAAAAGCATACTTAAATATTATGTAATATCAGTCATCTTATATAACAATGAATTCTGGACAGCCTCATCATAGACAAGTGATATGCCCCAGAAAGGGGTATATATCAATACAAGGTAGTTAAATGGTTTAGGCAAATGTAACCGGGTAAGTCAATATAGTACATAGACGTAATCATCATATGCAATATCCTGAGACATAGGCGTAGTCAGTAGACATAGTAGATCTCTAGTGAAAGATCTCTAGATCTCTCTCACTCTGTCTCTCTCTAGTAGAAGACTGGTAGATCTCTAGTGAAAGATCTCTAGATCTCTCTCACTCTGTATCTCTCTAGTAGAAGACTGGTAGATCTCACTCTGGATGTCCTTTCCTTTGTCTGTATTTATGGCTAGTACCAGCCAATCACATTCCAGTGAGTGGGAACCAAGGTGTATACATATTCATTACTTATTCTTTACATCAACAAAGAAAAGACTTGAGGCAATAAAAATGTGGTTCTCTCAAAGGATACTGAGAATATCAAGGACCGATCATGTGAGCAATATGAAATTTTAGAGAAAATATGTAGCATCAGAAAGAGAGAGTTGAAATTTCTAAGACATACTGAAGGCAAAAAGGGCAGAGAAAAGCAGCACAATGAGAATGTGTAAATGGTTGGCAGAACAGAAATTAGGAGATATAACAAAAAGACAAACTGTACTAAGAGCTAGAAAAGACAGGAAATTTTGGAGAGCCATGATTGCCCATGTCTTGAAGGGAAATGGCATATAGAAGAAGACTGAAGAGACATGGTTTTAAAAACAGTAATATAAGCAGAACACTCATCTTTTGTAACCACTCTTGAGTTATAATGGCTTATATATTTTGGAACTCTGAAAGTGTGGTAGTGTCATCCTTGTGGCCCGCTAAATTTCGGTAAGGTGAAGCCTTCCTCCCCTGTAAGATCACCACTTGAAACCCAGCTCTCTGATTAACAATTTGAGCCATTATCTATTACACCAACCACACATCCAAGCTTAGAGTACCTGGTATTCCTAAATGGTCCCCAATATAGTTACCGATTAGACTTGATATTGTTTAATTTTTGTGACTGTATGGGAATGAGTGTATCAACATGATGTAGATGTAAGCTTATGTTGCTTTTTTTTTTTAAAATCATTTCACCCCAAGCAAGGCAGGACCACCACTAGTGTGCAGAGGGTTAGAGTGAGAGAAAGGACTGGGAATAGGGGGCATCAAAAAAGTATAAAAGATGGATGGGATTCAAGGAGATCGAAGATAGCAATTGATATTACATTTAATGTTTTGAAGATTCTAGCTAGTAGGGAAGCAAGTAGCTTCTAGCTAGCAGGTAAGGGAGTTCCACAGGCAGAAAGTGCAAGAAAAAAAAAATGTTAGAGTAGAAGTGACAGTTAATATATACAAAATCCTCCACATGTTGAATTCACTCACTTGTTTAGAAAATTTTCTGCATCAACCTTCATAAACAGTACCCTATCCATTACCACTGATACTCTCTTCTTTCTACAAGTTACCATTACCAGTTTTAGGTACTAATTGGTAGACATCTCTTTGGTTGATTCTTTTACTTCTTTTTCTATCTCTTCAGCATATATGAATCATGGCTCTCCACAGCTTTCTATCTTATGTGGCCTTTGCAGTTTTTCTCTCTTTTCTAAACCTCCCCTGTTCCACCATCTATTCCCACAGACTCATCAGATAAGTGTCTCACTTGGCTTCTCTTATCTCTCTTGTGCTCAATATTCCCTGTGAGTGACAAGTTTTCCAAACCTGTCTTTCTCATTATGTGTCCAAGGAATTTCAGTATATCTTTTCCTGATTTTGAGTATGACTGTTCTTTCTATTACCATTTTCCTTAAGACTTCCTTGTTGTTTACTCGCTCCAACCATGGAATTTTCAGTAACTTTTTGTAGAACCACATCTATGCTGCCTCAAGTTTTCTTCTCATTGTTGATGAGATTGTCAAACATTCAATGACAGATTTTTATATTTTAATTTCTTGTATTATAATCCACATTTTAAATAGTTTTTAATAGTAAGATGAAATTGTTGTCTTTGGTTATAAAAATTCACTTTATCCTTTTTTTCTGCTTTTTTCTACTTTTAATCTTTTAAAATTAAAACCCTAATAAAAAAAAGTGGAAAGAACTGCTCTGATGAGCTTTTTGCCCCTGGTGTTTCAACCACATGAATTTAAGCATGCTACTAGATTGATGATATTTCACTTATGCACAAATACCCTTAGGAAAGGTATTAATCTGTCTCTTCTCCTCAGCTATGGGTTAAATAACAGGACAGATTGGATTCTATAAACTTGGTTGGTAAACAATTTATCACAGGAAGTAATGGCAATCTACTGCAAGAAAATCTTCTACCCAATCAGTGATGTCACTTTCAAGACATGATTGCACAAGTGTGTATCGTGTGGGGCACTTCACTGACTGACTGATTGATTGACATCTAGGTCCCACCCTTTTATCATTGAAATAGTTAAATGTAACTGCCACTTCTACCCAATCAATTTATTTTCACATACTTCCTACATGAGGAACTCCCTTCCATTTACTTACTTCCCTGATAGTTGCAATCTCAAAAAATTTAAGTGAAACATTAATTGCCATCTTCTATCTTCTTGAATCCCATTCATGTTTTATCCATTCTGTAATACTCACTGTGCCATGTATTTTCTCTTACTGTAACCCCTAGTGGCAGTCTCACCTTACTTGGGGTGAAATGATTAAAAAACAAAAAGGAAAAAACAGATATAAAATCTAAAACAGGACATGGGTGATCATTGCACTCTACAATTTCCTGTCTTTTGTAGCACTTAATAATTTTTTTATTTTGTTATCTCTCCTAGTTTTTGTTGTTCTGCCTTTTGCACAAACTTGTTAAACCATTAAATGCTGGATAGAACATGCCCATGAGAAAAGCTGAAAAATATATTATCGAAAAACATTATTAATAATTATATATTTCATACACAACTAGAATCATTTATATTTTATAATTTATAGATCTTTATATTCATATGCACTATGTTATTAGAATATTATATTATATATTTCATTATTAATATACATATAATATTATACATATAATATATTATACATATAATATAATATAATATATTATACATATAATATATTATACATATAATATATTATACATATAATATACATATAATATTATAATATACATATAATATTAATACATATAATATTAATATATATATGCACTATGTTATTAGAATATTATATTATATATTTCATTATTAATATACATATATAAATATACTTTGAATAAGGTGTATTTGGGCAGCAATAATTCTTTCAAACATGTTTAGATGAATAATATTGGTAAGTTCAGTCTGTCCAATTTTTTATTAACTTTTTTGGATTTCAGAATTAGTTGTTTTTCTTTTTAAATAATAATTTTGCTCCAAGCAAGGATAAACCATCACTGATGTGTAGGAGTGACAGTGAGAGAAAAGAAAAGATACAAGGGATGTCGAATAAAGGATACAGGAAAGATGGGAATCAAGGAAATAGATGATGGTAATTGACATTGCATTTAAGCTTTTGGATATTGTAGCTATCAGGGAAGTAAGTGAATCAAAGGGAGTTTCACAAATGCGAAGTGCAAGAAAAGAAATAGAAGAGGCAATTATATTTAACTATTTCAATGGTAAAAGAGTGCAACCCTGATACTAATCTTGATGCACATATAAAAAATAGATGTAGTTGTGGCACTAGGGAAAGAAACTCATCAAAGCTGTAGCTAATAAAAATACTTGTAGAAAGGACAGAGGGAAGTCACATCACACTAGTAAGTAAGTGACTGAAGGTGGGCTGCCAAGTCAGGATTGATTACATTACAGATCCTCCTTTGGATTTTGTTGAGAACCTCAATATGAATAGCTGGATCCCTCAACAAGATATGTAATCAATAAATTTACCAAAGTTCATTTTTTTTTTCTTGAGTACTTCAGATGTTGCTACATTTGTTTCAAGGATTGTGTCTTATGTATGTTTATGTAACTGTTTTTGTTAATTCAGATATTCTTTCATTTGCTGGAACCAATTTCGAGTCACTCAAGCTGATTAAAATACACATAAAAATTTGTTTTAACCCTTTAAATTGCTGAGGGGATGCTTCCTCAATCAGTAGAATTTTAACTTATTCACCTCTCTGGTCAACTAATATCTAATTTCTCATTCGGTAACCCACTGCCTTGAGTGGCTCTTGAGCATTGTATTGGGTGAACAATAGTAGAAAAGCTGTTTCAGCTAATAAAAGGCTCAAGAGTCAATCAAAGTTGATGTTACACGAGGGTGTTGAAAATAATGGTTGATCCTATACTTGAACAGGTTAAGATAGTAATGGTCAGATGAGCACCTGATGAGGAGTTTGTTACAGTTTTGGGGATAAATCTGTTTTGAAACTTCTTTCTTGTGACAAATGTAAAAAATAATTTGACTTTGCATATGTTGCATGTTGTATTCTAGATGAAAACTAATGCAACTAAGGGATGTAACCCGTTTGAACATTTGCCATCTGATCAATATAAAAAAAAGTCATTGGCTATTAATCTGTTGTATATGTGATTACACAGCTTTGATGTTTAATTCTGATAGAAGAGTTTTTGCCATTTTACCCTCATGAAGGCAGTAACTGTAAATCATTATTAAAAGGTGGATGCTGGTTTCAACAACTTTAATTTCAGTAGAAATTGGTTTATAGATTTTACCCTAAATCATGTCAATTTATGTCTCAGGTGCCTTATTAAAAAGTTGTGGTTAGCGGATCATTACAATTCAGTGCTTCTCATTTGTAACCTTGTATCCGATTAAGTGCAATAAATATCTTTTATCTATGTTTCAGAGTATAGGTTTTCAGTTATTGTTCAACCACATATCTTCTTGAAAATATAGTGTTGTGTCCATAAATATAAATAAATAAGAATGAATTATAGTGCTGAAAATAATTATAACAATTATAATTATCATCAATTCCTTTATTCTAAACCAATGATAATTGAGCCCACTTTTTTCCTGTAATCACACAATTGTGTGGCTTTTTGTCTATCAGACATGCAATTCATAAGGACAAGTTGCCAACACATGTGTCAATGAAAATTTCATCTTTTCCTTTGTCAGGTCATAATAGTAACATTTACCTTTTAACACTCAACAAAATTTAAGGTAAGAAAATCCCCAGACACTTCTTGTATTTTCTCAACTAAATTATTCAGATGCATATCTATAAAAAAACATATGAGAAAGACTGTACAGATTTGGCCACAAACTCACAATCTTACTTAGTATTAATATCTCTCATTTCTCCAATACCACAATACAACCAAATAATAAATAATACTCATTTTGTTGTTTCCATGCATGGCTGTATCTGACTACTGGGCCTATCGGGCATGGGTCCGGGCCGATCCATGCAATCATAGTGAAATCCGAACAAGAAAAAATGTCTTCGTCAGAAATCAAACTAAACAATTCACGAAGAATTGAGAAAGAAAGAAAGAAAGAAAAATGAAGAAAACATCTGAATGAAGGAGTAAAATCTGTTTGTTTATTTATTAATTTTGAGAGAAAAGACTGGTTATACTCAGAAAGTCCGAACCAGATTTCCTGCTTTCGTTCACATTTTGTGCCTAATGTCCATTGGAATAGCCAAAAAAATCCGCAAAAATCATAGTTTCTAGAAACGGATGATGCTGATGACATCATCACATTGTCAACTAATAAATCTGGTCAATTTTCTCTGTGCCTGGTGTTTTTTTATGGCCCTGTTTCCATGTCTTGTTGTTTCTTAATTTTATGTGTATTTTTGTTTATATAAATGTTGAGGGTTTTATAATTATTATAACTTCCCTACCATAGTAATATGTGTACACATATTATGTGAGTGAACTAAAATATATTTTGTTGGCTTTTGGGATGTGAATTTTTCAAGAAAAAGCCTTGTCATTTTTTTAAAAAATAAGTCCCTCTAAAAAGGAAAGAAGACAAAGAAAAGAAATCTTAGCCAATAAAATTGTTTAGAACAATTTATAGATTCTCACTTTTAATATTTTATGATACTCTGTCTGTGCTCTCTATGATCTTTTCAAAGCATATGGAATTTGAACTCAGCTCTCCAATTTTTCATTCCGAGATGATATTCACTGCACCACAATGCACATAATACAAGGTACAACTGAAAAGAAATTAGAGAGCATTACTCTTTATAAGTATCTCAGCTTATAAGTCACTTTCTCACAAATGTGATAAGGCTTCCCTCTGTCTTTTCTATAAATCTTTTCATGGTAACTGTTCTGACAAGCTTCATTCCCTGGTGCCCCAAACATATAGAACCTTACTTTTGATATGTTATGATACTCTAAATATCTGTGCTCTCTAATGAGGTATGATCTTTTCAAAGCATATAGAAAATTACCCAAAAGTCTTTTTAAATAATTGACTTTTAAAATATTTATGATATATTCTCTTTCATTGAGAAAAATAAAGCATGCCTGCAAAATGACATCTTTAAACATTGCTTCCTATCTAGCTTCTATTTTATTTAATGGCCTCATAATATGCAATGAATCTATGTCCTTTAATACTCACAGAACATACTCAAGGCATGAGAAATGAGGGAGACAGTGAGTAAAATAAAAAAGGAAAGACAGAAGAAAAGAAAGATAAGAAGCAAGTTCTATTCGGACAGTTTCTTCTCCAGAACTTGTATTCCTAAGAAGATGTTTTCCTGATAATTACAATCTTGGTCTCTTCAAGTTCAAGTTCAGCTGATCTTACATGCCATTATAATATGCATTTCTAAATTCCCTTTTCCTTCCCTTACAGCAACTTTGCTCAGTAAAGTTCTACATAGAGGGGTCCTTGGGCCTTGTATTAGATGAACATAAATAGAAGAAAAAATGAACCTAAAAGGTTGCTGAGAATCATATTAGAATTCTACTTGTGGAGAGATTTCGAGGATACCACGGACCGAACATATGAGCAATGAAAAAATTTTAGAGAAAATGAAAACAAAAAAAGTAGCTTATACTTAACATCAGGATGAGACAGTTGAAATTTTTTGGTTACATAATGGGGAAAAGGATATGCGTTGTGGTACAGTGGATATCGGCTCGGAACGAGAAACCGGGGAGCCGAGTTCGAATTCCAGTTGAATCCATTGTATTCACTTACGCTCAAATACCCTTGGGAAAGGTATTAATCCATCTCTTCCTTCCAGTTATGGGTTAAATAACAGGACAGATTGGGTTCTATAGCCTTGGTCGGCAACCAGTCTACCGCAGAAAGCAATGGCAACCTACTGCGGGATAATCTTCTGCCCAGTCAGTCATGTCTCGAAAGAGACATGATCGCCCAAGCGTGTATCATGTATGGCACTTAACTAACTGACTGACTGGGAAAAAAGGCTTGGAAAATCTGATACTCACACGACAGATTGAAAGCAAGTAGGGCAGAGGAAAACAAAGCATAATTTACTTAGTGAGCATGAATAAATGGATGGTGAAACAAAGTTTAAGAGAAATAGCATAAAGACAAAATTTATTAAGAGCTTCGAAGAACAGGAAATTGTAGAGAGTCTGAAGGGATATGGTACATAAAGAAGAACTCTCAACCTTCAATAGCTCTTGGGTCTTGTATTTGATGAACATAAATAAAAAACAAAACAAAAAGGTTGCTAAGACTCATTAGAATTCTGCTTATTTCCCTGTTAGTAAGTTAACACATTTGACATGCTTTGTACAAGCATGTCTGTCCCCTGCCCTCAGATCTTTGATATAGCAGCAGCAGACAGAATAAATCCCCAACTTTTTTGCTTATTTCCAGCTAGCCTCACTCTGGGTTATAACCTTTAACTCATATTGAAGTATTGTGGTGAGTACGTACTTATTTTGCACCCTGCAATTATCTCAGGTAAGACAATAAACCATTCTAATTTGATTTTGAGGACAAAAAAAAAATGACAGAAAGAAAGAAACTAAGAAAAACATATAGAAAGAAAGAATAGCACTTTGAGATGTTTCAAATCTACTTCGGTGAAATAGAATACTTTGTCAGTTTCAAATTTTTTTTATATCTCTTCTTTTTCTCATGTGTCATGTCCCTTCAGAACGTAGGTGATCATGAACTTTCACCTGGTTCTGTCTCTTGTTGCTCTCAATATTTTTCCTCTTGGTATCTCTCCCAAACCCTGCTCCATCATCCATTTGCTCAGACCTAACAAGTATGTTTTACACTGCTTTCCCCTGTCTCTCTTTCCTTTTATCCATCCTGTGAGTATTAAATTCTCCAAGCCCTTCTTTCTCATTGCATGCACCAAGAATCTCATCTGTCTTTTCCTGATGTTAATTATGATTTTTTTCTCATTTGCATACTCTCCAACACCTCATTGTTGTTCACGTGCTCAATCCATGGTATCCTCAGCATCCTTCTGTAAAATCACATTTCTTCTGCCTCAAGCCTCTCCTTCATCCCTAAAAGATCATCCAACATTCATTGCTATACAGAAAGACAGATATTGCATAACAATCCAGCACTCTTTTCTTTGTTTTCAATAAAATTTTCCTGTCTCTCAGTACTCTGGTTAGTTTTTGAAAAGTGTCACTGCCATGTCAATGTGCCTTTAGATCTCAATGTCACAATTTTTATCCTCTGTCAGAACACTTCCCAGGTGTTTAAATTTCTTTACTTCTTTTATTTTAGGGGGTCCTCTTTTTTCAGATAACCATACATTTAGTTTTCTTGAAGTTTACTTTTTAAAAAAATCTGTATTACCTCAAGTAAGGCAGCAAAGCCTCTAAAATGTTACGTGTTACAGAGTGTGGAAGAATTAGGAACTGAGACATTAATAGTGGGCAGAAAGAGAAAAGAGAGACCAGAACAGTAGATAGCAGTTAACATTGCATTTAAAGATATTGCTGTCTGTTGATTAACATTACTCAGATGCTTTTGTGATATTGTTAAACTGTCTGCCTTCAGGCAGAGAAGAAACCAGACAAGCCTCTGCTGAAAGGCAGAATCTCATCTGAGGAAAAGTAGACAAAAAGAGTTCTATAGCTCAGATCACTCACATTAAAAAGGCCTTCTGCCACATTTTATCTTAAGTGGGGAGGTAGGTAAATATTATTTTGCTCTCTAGTAGCTCACCACTAGCAGTGGTTATCTATTTTATGCCATTGGCAAGTATTGTATTTTGTTGATGTTATAAAGATTACTATTTCATTTTCCAACCTCTGTTTTCATTATTTCTCATTTAGTAACCTTTTTAGGTTGCAACAGCCATAAATAGACAGAATAAAGTTGTGAATACAGCAATTAAAAATTAAAAGGAGAGTACTAATTAAAATTAATTATAGAATGCCAGTAAAAATAAAAAAAATAACTAATTTTAAACCATGAAAAGTTTTCAGAGTTTTCCAATTTTACATTTATAAAGAATGTAAATTCTTCAGTTAATGATTGAATAAGCTTATAGCAAGTTCTACAGCAATAAAATATCTGTAGAAATTATTCCATCTCATTGTTAACTATTTGAGCTTAACAGTTTTATCAAAATATTGCAATAGCAATCATAAATATGAATGCTGGTCATTCCTTAAGAAGTAAGGGGATACAAATGAAAAGATCTGGAACTGATATTTTTCCATTTCACTGAAAAAGACCTTAAATACTTTTATCTTCCCTTCTTTCTTTCATTTTCTCACTAAAACCAAGTGGCAGTAGGTGTTTTTTTTTCCCTTTTTATATGATCAAAATTGAATAGTCCATTATTTCTTATGCATTGGCTGGGTGTCATGGTAGTGCAAACTAATGAAGAGAAAGACAAGCACAGTTATAGTAGAATGCTGCTGCTGATACTGCAAACATCAAGACAGCTGGCCCATTTGTAGCGGATTGATCTCCACCTCTCTGCTTAATAGAGTTATCTGTCACCATCTTTGTACTTCTGTATCAAAGTCAGCTTATCATTATCCTGCAAGATCAATTTATATCTATCAGATCTACAGAAATGAGTAGACATCTTAACCTGTCAGCATCTCTGAATCAATCAATCTCAGTCTGCTCCTGTAAATCTAAGTCAGTTCATAACTATGTATCAAAATCATCCGTCTCAATCAATCGCAGCATCTACGTATCTATGGAGCAAGAAAGTCATGCCCAAGGTCAATGAAGGATGAGGTACAAGGAGAACCTCATTCAAACTTGAAGTGGGATAATCTTGAGTTTCATAGTCTTGAACACACTGCTGCTGATCATATTAAATTTCAACCAAGATAAACAAAGGCAGATTTAAATAATGAACTTTATACTGTCTGGTAGATAAAATTGTTCAATATATCTGTCAATAATGTTTTATCAAGGCTTTCATCAGCAAGCAGAGTTCAGTTTAAATATGAATTGTAGTGACACAATTTCTGTTGAACTATGAATCACTTAAAAATAAAGAGTCTATAGGAAATTACATGATTTCCATGAAAATAAGTTCTTGCTCCCCATGTCACCTTCTGCCTTTGAACATTAAAGAGTTCGCAGGAAGCAAGTGACTTCTGTAGAAAAAGTTCTTGCTCCCCATCTCTTTGCCCAACAGGCTAAAGACAGTTGTCAAGCACTAAATACAGTTTGACAGATTGATTAAATCAAGTATTTCTTTATTTGTAAAAGTGTTTTCCTGTCATTTTTATGCTATAAAATATTCGTCTGTCTTGAATTATGTTTACTTTATTTTATATATTGTTTTTTATACTGTCCATAATTTTGAGAAGAGTCATTATCCTTCTAAAGGTTGTTTAAGTAAACTGTTTCTTTATATTTCTTTTCTTTTTCTTGTGATGTTTTATCTGATCCATTTTACAACCAGATGCATGTGTGTGCTACATAAAAAAATAGAGTGGTGTCTAATCATCAGATAAGAAATGGTTGGTAACATGAGAAGCAGCTATGTTCATTTCCAGCAATGTGAGCCATACAGTTAATATTAAAAGTACGACCCATGCAAATTTATTAATTTTTCTATTCAAATTTTCTGATGAATTGTAATTTTTAATTCAATGTTTGGGTAAGCTTTTCCTCTGGTGATAATCCCAGGCAGTGAGATATTGAATTACCATCCCCTGATGATAATCACAGTCAGTGGGAGATTTAAAAGCTTCGTTTTTGGCTTTACAAGTGACAAGATGTCTCATCTCAATCTGTTGCCATGTAAGTAACTCATAAACACACAATGAATGTTGCTTTGAGCTTTTCACAAATTTTGACTCTATTTCTCATTATTTTTTTGTAACAAGTCCGTTTAATATCTCTATATATATAATGTTTGGTAAGATAAGGAACAAATACAGACAAAAAGATAGAAATTCGGTATTTTCAATTTTGTTTATATTAATTCTCATTGATCACTCATGTATCATGTGCATTAAAACCATAGATAATTCTGTATATAAGTTTGTAAAAGTTCTATGTTATAATAGAATTTTTACAAACTTACATACATATAGAATTATCTAGAGTTTTAATGCACATGATACATAGCTGACCAACAGCAATCAATTCAAACAGAATTGAAAATACCAGAATTTTGTTTTTTTTTCTACATTCTCTCAATCTCTGATGAAGCTTTAATAAAAGTGAAACATGTTAGATTGATTAAAAAGTTTTTTGTTCCTTGATTTATCATCCTGTTAGATTTTGATCCATATTTTTGATCCATATTTTTTGTTCCTTGATTTATCATCCTGTTAGATTTTGATCCATATTTTTGATCCATATTTTTTGTTCCTTGATTTATCATCCTGTTAGATTTTGATCCATATTTTTGATCCATATTTTTTGTTCCTTGATTTATCATCCTGTTAGATTTTGATCCATATTTGATCTTCATTTGATCTTTAATTCATATACATGTTCATTTAAAATTTTCTATATTATCACTTATTTTTACCTGTAACACATGTCAGTCAGTCAGTTAAGTGCCATACATGATACACATTTGGGCAATCATGTCCTGAAAGAGACATGACTGACTGAGCAGATGATTTACCCACAGTAGGTTGCCATTACTTTCTGCAATAGACTGGTTGCCAACCAAGGCTATAGAACCCAATCAGTTCTGTTATTTAGCTGGAGGGAAGAGATGTACAGGTTGCACATACATATTTATTACAAAATGTCCAAGAATTTATGAGTCCCTTAACAAGTTCCACAACTATACCCATGGAAATTTTTCTTATTGCATTGTTAAATATTTGAGCTTAACAAGTTTATAATGAAATCTTGCAATGACAATCATAAGTATGAACACAGGTCATCATTTAAGAAAAAGACAGAGCAGAAATAATCCATGGTTCATCATCTCCCATTGCAGGGCTTTTTCTCTGACAAGCAATATGGCTTCCACAAGATGTCAATGATATAGGACACATGGTGCAAGAAAAGAAACAGCATAGAAGTTATGGTTGAAACTTTAAATTGATGAGATCTCGATGCTAATCTAGTGCTGCACTTAAATTTATACAAACTAGATACCAGAGCAAAGTGCTCATCCGAAAATTTACCATGAAAGTATTTACAGAAAAGGCACAGGTATAATCCAATCCTTCCTGAACTTCAACCAAAACTGCTCACGCTATGTTTGTTTAATCTCAGACTGGCCAAAATAGGATTGCCTGTTATCACCTGGCTAAGACACATGAGAGGTTGGGTATATTGTTAAGACTAGATTAGCTGGCAAGCGGAATATAATCAGTAGAACACTGCAACACCACTGGTGTAGTTTGTTATATATATTTATAAATTGACTATATACACAATTATAAGCAAGTCAAAGCTGGTGATATGCAACAGTTGGCTGGTATTTCTATAATACATTCAGTAACAATGTTCTCGGAGATGGTGGTTTGCTCAGTCAGCCTCTAGCAGTACACCGATTTCATATCACGGGCTCTGAATCTGTTAATTTCATTTTCCACCTCAGTTTTATTGAAAAGGCATCTGAAAATAGGGTTACTGAGTGAGACAACTTTACAATAGTAGGAAAGTGACTGAAGGATAGCTGTCAGATCAGGACTGATAATATAGCTGATTCTTCTTTGGATTATAACATGGAGCTCAAGGTAAATTAGTGGAATTTCCTCTTCACCAGATTAATATAAAGGAAATACGAATAAGTTAACTCAATGAAGCTGGCTTGGTCTGAACTGTGATGGTTTAGACTGATGGAAGAAAGGATTTTAGTTTGCATGGCTTATTGTTTGTTGGCAGAACTCCTTTTCAGTTATTCGAATGCTCATTAACATTTTCTTCCATGTGAAAAGTGTTCTATATTGGATCTGAAAAGATATTCGCAGCCACCGCATTTTAGAAGAGAAGGGTTCAGGGGATGGATAGGTCTGGGTTTTTTTTGGGCTCTCTTTATCTCTTCTATTGCCATTTAGTGTTCTCAAAGGAAGTTTTTTTTGTGGATTGTTCTTGTTCAATTGGTTCTTTCTGCATCTTTTGTCACCTAATGAATTGAATTGACTTCTGTCCTCAGCAACGTGTTTTTGAGCAGATTCTTGAATCGATGACATAGGACTCCAGATGGTCTCTTGCCAAATGCAATCTCTGAAAAGAGAATTTAAAAAAAATGTATTTGAGTATAAAACATTAGTTTTGAATTGTTTGAGGTGATGATTGGGTGCCTCTCTATGGCACATGCACTTCAGTTGATACCATCTGTTGAGAGAAACTTGGACTTGACAGGCAGGTACATAATTACAGCTTGCATCAGGCTGTCAATTTGTTCCATTATGTAGAAAGTCACTTTCACCACCTATCTGCCAGTCAATGGATCATGCATAGTCTGTTCCTTTGCCTGAAATGCTACTACCTTTGGTGGTTCTACCAGGAGAAGGAATATATATACAAAGATGCAAATGTGCGTAAGACAAGTATGTGTCATTTCCTCAGATCTATTCAACTTGTACAGAGAGACTGTTTTGAGGACTTATGTTATCCCAGGATTCATCATTGGCAGCCACAATCTGAACAGTGTAAGATATGCAGATGATACAGTGCTGATAGCAGATACAGGAAGGAAACTAGAAAACCTCCTAAAGAAGGTAGCTGAAGAAAGACAAAAGAAAGGACTAAAAATAAACTACAAGAAAATCGAATGCATGATCATCAGCAAACAGAGGAGTCCAAAATGCCATTTACAGGTGGAAGATAATAAAAACAAGCAGCTACAAAATTTAAATACCTAGAACGTGTTCTAACAAAAGACTTAGCTCAGTTCTAGGAGGGAAGTTGTGTGCAGGTACTCCAGACGAGTCAGATGTGAAGTTGGAAGAGAATCTGCAAGCAAACTACTTGACCTTGTCTGCTGTGGCTGTGAGTACCTCAAATTTATTGATTAAAGAAGGGATGGAGGATATGCTGTTGTTCAGCACATATTTGTAGAGCTGCCAGTAGTCATGGGAGATGGATTTGTGGGCTACTATACACTTTCTTATTCTGTCAGCAAACAACAGCTAAACATTATTTAAGATCCACTTCCACTCATTCTGAGCAGAGGCAAATAGAGCTCTACTATGATCTTCCTGCTATATTAGGCTCTAATATAGCAGGAAGAAGTGATTCCTGTGAAGAATACTGGCCAACAGGCAGGAGAGAACCAAAGGGATAAATGAGGTTTAGGATGGAACTTTCTGGCCGGGTTGAAAGCATCGATGCCAGCTTTCACCAAAGAGGAGACATCAGAGATGCAGTCCTGAATGGGGAGGCTAAACACTTTTTCCCAAAAGACATCAGATAGAAAATTGTGAAACAAATTTCAGTCTGCTATATGATAGCAGTAAGAAATTCTGTTAGTAGGAGGTTCATGGGGGGAGAGGGAGGGGAGGGAGATATTAATGGAAGTGACATCATGATCAAGGTTTTCAAGGCTTGGTAGGAGTCAGAGACAGAGGTGATGTAGAGATTTAGCAGAGAAGTGTGCCCTATAGGAATACTGGGGAAGTGTGTGAGGAAATCCACCACTTGTGCAAAAGAGAGTAAGTGATTGCAAAGTTCAGGGCAACAGAATCAGTGACAGATTTTATCAGCCACTTGGCATAGTGGGCATTAAAATCACCAAATACAAATATGTTAGCAAATGGGAAGTAGCCTTATCTATATTGTCAGAGATACTGTCTAGCAGAGAGCCGTCGGGAGAGTAAGGGGAACAGTACAGAAAGAAATGATAGCTAACCAATTTTAGAAGCGAAAGCTAGAAACATATGTAAGAGTGGTCAGTGAATTCAAGAGAAGTCACCCTAGATAGAGGAAGGTGTTCACTGATGTAAACCCCCAGACTATGCACATGGACAGTGGAGTCCTTCATTAAAAAGAGAAGGTAGCCAGAAATTAAAAAGCTAGAGAAAGGGGTTGCTGGGTAAAGATTGGTTTCTCAAAGTGCTAGGATGTTAGGAGATTTTTGTGGAGGGAAGACTCTATGCTGCAGAAGTTGGTATGCATACCATGGAAATTTGTGAAAGAAATGTTGAGTGGTTTAGGTGATGTTGACTTAGCTGGTTTAGCTTTGTTTCTTGAGATGCGATCATTCATTTCTGTGTTATTGGTGAGGAGAGACCTCAAGTAGAGGTAGCAGGTGATCATTGACTGGAGTACATGCATGAAGGGAGTTGGAACAGACTGCAGCATAGTGTGAGCTTGGGTTGCCGACCAGTAGCACTTGCAGGGACACCTATCCATGCACATCATTGTACTGCAGGAACCCCACTATTATGCAGCTGTTGATCAGAGCAGCTGCTCTAAATGCTACACAAGAGTTAAGGATCCTAACTACCAGTTCAAAGCAACAAACAGAAAACTGCCAACCTGGTACCCTCACAATAAAGAAATGTTGCCACCGACCACACACATCACAGAAAAACATAACAGCAACTGGGAGTGATAGCAAAATTCAAACATTATTAAAAGCTACAAAGGGTAGGAAATTGTGGCTAGCCACATTCATCCATGTATTCAAGAGACACAGCACATAGAAGATGTACCAATAGCAGAAATATTATTTGTTATTTTATTGTATTTTGTTCATTAATTTATCAAATTTTACTTTGACTTGGTATTTATTTTCATCTTAATTCTCAATTCTATTCTAATCTGTTTATTGCCATACATTGATAGCCTGTGTAAGGTGCATATAAAAATGACTAAAATTTAAAATGAAGCGAAATCACATTCCATCACAAGGCCTGAAACACATTAAGATTGTAAGGATGTCATATATTATGCAACCATAGCAGTAATAGGGAGTCTTGGACAAGAGAACCTGAAGGAGTCCATTATTTTTCAGAAATTTTTGAAGTCAGAGTTTTTCTTCTAGACTGGTTATCATTTCAAGGCAAGTTAGCCCAGTCTACCCTGCTATTTAACACATAAATGAAAGAATTTGGATTAACACCTTTTCTATGGATATTAGCATGACGTGAATAATACAGAATTCAGTGGAAGCTGAACTCGGCATATTGAATTCAGTTTCTGCACCAGTAGCTACTACAATGTCCAAAATAAAGTTGTCATAAAAATCAAGTAAAAATTAAGACAAAAGTAAATACTACTTACAATTAATAATAATGTATAAACTGTGACTGACAAGGAGATTGATTGATTCATTTTCTATGACTTATCAACTATTTGCAGGTTGTTTGAAGCCAGAAAATATTTTTAGATATTTAAGAATTTTTTTGAGATAATAATGGCTTTAGTGATACAAGTCTTACTAATTAACCTATAGCTGGAGGAAGAAGAGTTGGATTCATGCCCTTCCTAAGGTTATTTGTGCTTAACTGAATACAACAGACCTAATTCCATGCTATTTTCCCTTACATCATTCACACAGCCAAGCTTACAACACTTATTATTCTCAAACAGGACCCATCTAGATAGTGACTACACTCAACATTGCTTAACATTGGTGATCATACAGAAACCTGATAGCTTGACTCCAGCCACTTTCCCATCAACAGGATGTGGCTTCCCTCTATCTCTTCTACAAATATTTTCATGGCTTCTGCTCTGATGAGCTTAGCTCACTGGTGTCCCCTCCACAAGAATTTACTCAAGCAATGAGACTGCCAACAAAGTTCCACCCTTTTACAGTTAAATCTACCAAATACAGCCAATACTTTGCCTGTGGAATTCCTTTCCATATACTCAGTTTGCTGATGGCTACAGCTTCCAGGAATTTAAATGCAATGTCAATTTTCATCTCTTATCCACTTGACTCCAGTCCTATCCTTGTCCTTTCTACATCACCCCATGTATCTTGTTCTTTTCCTTTTTCACTCTACCTCACAACTGTCATCATACCTGTATTTCCATCCTTCTCTTGCCCTTTCTCAGACATCCCTTGTAACTGGTTTGTCTTTCTATTCGCTTTCCTCTTGCTTAAACCTTTACTCTCTTATGTAGCCACCTGAGCATCAGTGATGGTACCACCTTGCTTGGGGTGAAATGATTAAAAAATAAATAAATAAAAACTAGTATTTCAACATGATGTTACTGTAAGTCTGATTAGAGGAGAGGCTGTTAGATAATTTGATTCATGACTATGAATAATAAGAGTAGGGCTGATGCATACTACCTTTTCCCCAAGCCCAAATAGTCAGAGTATATGAATAGTATATAGACACATGAATTGCCATAAGAATATTTTAGTACCATTTTTATCAGATCCTTTACAAGAGAGAAAATACAAAGGGAGGTTGGAATTGGTTTCTACATGACAGTGTTTTGAACGCTCTTGCAAATCTTACTCAATATAAATTACAGTTGCATTCTTTAATTCTTGCATGTCAAGTAACATTTTCTTTGAGCTTATTTGTGAACTAAAGTAGTGTTATTGTCAGCTTTTCAAAAACTTAACAGGAATAATATTCACAGGAATAGTTTATAGGCAATAAAAACATCAGTCTCTTCAAAGATCATGAAAAAGTGTATGTATTATAACAAATATTACTGTTGTATGAAACCTTTTGACAATTGTTTTTTCAAGCTTCCGATGTGTGGTCAAAGCAATTTAAAGAGGTAGAAATAATAATTGCTAGCAGTATCAAATCAAGCATTCATTTCAGTTGAATGCCTTTTCTCTATAGCAGATAGAATGGTTTGCCTTGACTTACATACACAAAAATACATTTAGTGTTTTTTTTATATATTAAAAAAGAAAAAGCATAATATATAATCTGTATAAATAAAATTAAATATCTGCTTCTCTGTTGTTATACACACTAAAACTAATGATTAGATTTCAACAAAACAGATATGCTATGGCCAAGAGTGTTTTAAGTGGGGAGAGAGGTGAGAGTTTGCAAGCTAAGCACCCGATCTTGTCTGCTGGGTATACAAGTACTTTGATTTGCTTGAATACAGGAGGGATTGAAGGTTTTCTGTTGTTCTGCACACACTTGCAGAGCCACCAGTAATCTTTAGTACCAAACTTGTGAGATGATATACATTGCTTCATTCTATCAGCAAAAAACAGCTTAGCATCATTTAGGACACTAAGGCATATTAGCACGGCCAAGGATGCATACTGGAAACTAAGTAGAGTATTGAGAGATAGGAAAATTTTACTGGGAAAAAAGAAGTGCACCCTGGATTGTGATGTTTGTCCTTCAATATGGCAGCAAATGCTGGACAATCTCATTAAAGATGAGAGAAAGATCAGAAACAATCAAAATATGGTTCTACAGAAGGATGCTGAGGATACCATGTGTTAATCATGTGACCAATAAAAAGGTTTTGAAGAAAATGGAAATTAAAAAGAAACTGATACATAACATCAGGAAAAGGTAGCTGAAGTTTCTGGGACATGTAATGAGAAAGGTGGGCTTGGAGAATCTGATACTCACAGAATGAGTAGAGCAATGGAGAGAGAGAGAAAAGTAATGGGTGACATACTTGATAGACTTGAGCATGGTGGATGGTGGAGCAGGGTTTGGGAGAAGTAACAGAAGAAGGAGCATTAAGAGCTACAAGTGGGAGAGAAATGTGGAAGGCCAGAATTGCCTACGTCCTGAAGAGACACAACACATAGAAGAAGAAAAAGAAGAGGAGTAAAAATTATTTTCTAGTTTTGTATAACTTCAGAATTTGTAATAAATCCAATAACTTTAATAAAATATGTTGAAAGTACCTAAAACTATAAATGAAATTTTGTTATGACATCTAAATAAATCATTGAAATTTTGACAAACATTTTTCAAATTAAATTTGTGTTGTTGAGTTTATGCTATATGCCTAATAACTTTAGATGAACTATATATATATATATATATGAGAAAACAAAAACATATATATAATATAATTTTTTCCTTGAGGAAGTTCATTAAAACAATTGTCTGGATGAAGTTACTGAAGGAACAAGACAATGTAAATTTAAATTTTACTCTTGTCATTACTTTTAGTAATATTCTCTTTGTTGGTATAATTGTTTATATCTTAATATATATATTGTCATCCGCAGACAGATCTGTTTCGCTGTATCACAGCTCATCAGTACGGTTAGACTCCGATTGCTACATAACCCAGGCTCGAAACCCGACTGAATTGGCATCAGTCGGTGACTTTATATATTACCATATATATATATATATATATATATATATATATGGTAATATTTTTGTTATAAGTTTATAAAACAAACCTAGTTTACGGTATACCATTGTGTTTTGATACTATCTTATTAGCACCTCATCAGGCAGTAAATCTTTTTTTATTGTTAGAAATTATTTCTTCTGCCTGACAAGGTGCTAATAAGATAGTACCGAAACACAATGACTCTTGTGTTGCATGATAATATGTTTTTATTATAAACTTATAACAAAAATATTATCATATATAATGCTGAACTAAGTACCAAGCACTCTTAATAAAGTAAATCAAGACAAACAGTTGACTGTCAACCCATTAGTTTGTACTATATATATATATATATATATATATTGTCATCCGCAGACAGATCTGTTTCACTGTATCACAGCTCATCAGTACAGTTGAGTAAAAGCCTGTTTTGCTGTATAACAGCTCAGCAGTATAGCTAGATACATCCACTTGCTTCTGGCCGGGATTGAAACTTGACCAATTTGGTGCCAGTCGGAATCGCTACCACCAAACCATAGGTGCATGGAATCAGAAAAGCTAAATTTTAATGTGTTGTATATAAGCAGCGTACACCCATGCCAGTCACCGAAAAAACTCAATACATTTCTGAAGAGTCACACATATAGCAGAAGTGGAAACTGTTTTTAAAATTTTCTCTCTAAAAAGCTCAATTTTAATGAGAGCATAATATATTAGCATAATGAGAGCATAATATATATATACATTTATTTATTATAAATTATATTTTAGAACATGTACATAATTTTTTTATATATCCACTACAAATAGTACATTTGTTTTGACATTTGACATTTGTAATGGATATATAAAAAATTATGTACATGTTCTAAAATATAATTTATAATAAATAAATATTCACAGCTCTATATATTATATATTAAGCACTGTTTTAAATTAATATTTTGGATGTTGTAAAAATTCTTTCCTCGTTCTGTATTCACTCAGATATATATATATATATATATATATATATATATATATATATATACAAACATACACACTCACAGGGAGAGAGAGATAAGTAGATAGCATGATAAATATTAACACTGTATTCTATTTATATGTTTTTTATTAGACATGTATACCACCAAATACGTTCAGAAATACATAAATTGTCTGCTGTGAATGATTCCCTTGGAAATTGTGGAATAGCACTACAGAATCATCAATGAAGAACTCTTGTTTTCCTCTACTTTCATGTGCTATACATTTTAGTTGTTGTTAGAAGTCTTCAAGTTAGTTTTTTTAATCATTTCACCCCCAAGCAATGTGGTATTGCTACTAGTGCACAGGGGTTACAGGGAGAAAAAGACTGGGTACAGTGGGTGTTGAACAAAGAATAAAAGATGAGCAGGATTCAAGAAGATAGAAGATAGCAACTGAAGTTGCATTTAAACTTTTGGAAGTTGTAGCTATCAGGGATGCAAGTAAATGGAATGTAGTTCCAAAGGTGAGAAGCATGAGAAAGTAGAAGTGGTAGTTGCATTTCAATGGTAAAATAGTAGGTCCATGTGGATTCTGATACGGCTCTTTAAGATTCTGTAACACCAGAATGCAAATACAATGAAGGACAGTTCTTTTGAAGCTACACGGGATTCATACATTTGAAACCATTTTTAACCACTGATCTGGGAAAAAAAACAGTTGTATATAGCTAACAGTTAAGATGTTTCTAAATGAGTTGGATGTCATACATAACATCTGCATGAAAGTCTATATCAGATGAGACTATTTAAGAATATGACTAGAATTTGTAGGTGGATTTTTTTTTTTTAATCATTTCACTCCAAGCAAGGCAGAAATGCCACTGTTGTGCAGGGGGCTACATAAATGTAAAAAGATTAATTAGAAAAGAATGAGGAGTACAAACTAGTTAGAAAGGAACAATAGAAAGCAGGTGCGATGACAGATACATAGGTGGAGAGAAAAGGAAGGTTATACAAGGGTGGGGAGGGAGCTAGAGTTCAGTGGTTAGTAGATGAGTATTGACTTTGCATTTAAATTTCTGGAGGTTGTAGCCATCAGGAAAGCAAGAATACGGGAGTGAGTTCCACAGGCGGGAAGTGCGAGAGAAGAAGCTGCAGGACCCAGTGCCAGTCTGGTTGCACGAGTAAACACCTGTTGAGGAGTCATCAGTGACTTAAGCTCGTCCAAGCAGAAGCCATGAAAATATTTATAGAACTGACAAAGGGAGGCCACATTTCGACGATGGGGAAGTGGCTGCAGTCGTGTCGCCAGATCAGTACCTATCACATTACAGACTCTCCTTTGGAGCCTGTCAAGAACACTGAGGAGAACGGCAGGGGCACCTGACCATAAATGGCAGCAGTACTCCATGCACGGATGGATGGTTGACTTGTATATATGCAGGATGGATTCAGGTGGAAAAAACATCCTGGATCGACATAGTGACCCAACCTTCTTAGCAGTAGATTTTGCTATGGATTCAATATAGTGGTTCCATTTGAGGTCTGAGGACAGGGTAAGTCTGAGGAGGCGTAGTGTATTACTCTCAGGGAGAATCACTTGGTCCATGCTTATGGGAGGCAGGAGAGGTTGCCTGTAATGGTTGACAGACAACAGCTTGGTCTTAGATGAATTGAAGTTGACAAGCCACTTCTTGCCCCAGTTCACCACAGAGTGTAGATCCCGCTCAAGGTCAGTAGCGAGATTATGTCTGTCCGCCACGACAGGTTTCTTACTGGAGCGGGAGCATATTGTAGTGTCATCTGTGAAGATGCCTACTTGGGACTTGATCTCATCTGGGAGGTCATTGATGAAAATAAGGAAGAGCGTTGGGCCCAGGATAGAGCCCTGTGAGGCACCAGCATTCGTGCTGTAGGACAAAGAGGCACACCCATTCAGAACGACCTTCATTTTGTGGTTATTTAAGAAAGATTGGATTAAGTCAAGCAGGCGACCGGTAATACCATAACCGCGTAGTTTGCATAGGAGGCCAGAGTGCCAAACCCTGTTGAAAGCCTTGGAGATGTCCAGAGCAACCGTGTGAGCCTCGTCAGACTCATCAAGGGCCTGTAGCATGTACTCCGTTACGGTTGTTAGCAGGTCAGCCATGGACCTGGCAAAGCGGAATCCATATTGCCTGTCGGAGAACAGTTTGTGGGTGGTGAGATGATGAACTATTTCAGCATTGATTATAGCCTCGAATACTTTCCCGAATATTGGTAGAAGACTGATAGGACGATAGTTGGATGGGTCCAAGGGTTCACCACAATTCTTAAATACAGGAACGACTGAAGAGAATTTCCAGCATGCAGGAAAGCAGGAAGCAGAAAGGCAGTAGTTAAATAGTTTATTTGGTTTCGTAACATCTTGTGATGTTGGACAAAACCACCATTAGTGCAAACTACCATTCAATTTTCTTATCTCTTCTACAAATTTTTTTATAACTGATCCATACGCCGAGGTATTTAAAAGGCTTATTATTTATTAATTTGAAATTCTGGAATTTTTTGATGGATTCTGCATGTGTGTTGCTAATGTTTAAAATTCCAATTCCAGATCATAGTTTCTATGTTAGAAAAGTTTAACTTCACTCATACGTCTTGGAACACTTGATAAAGAAGTCTGAAGCTTCATAAAAGACTTTAATAAATACCAATTGAATAAATACCAATAGAATAAATACCGATAGGATATCTTGCCACAGTAGTTCTCATATGGTGTTGCCCAACTAATATCTGTGAGAGAAGAGGATAGAAGGTGTAGCAGAACAATTGAAAGACAATCAAAAATTTAGAAACAGCTTCAAAAACTTCATATACAAAAAATAAATATAATTTCAAAATTTAAAATATTATAGATTCAGTTAATTAATCACTTAAGGAAGTTGATATTATCAGAATTGCTCAATCCAACACGCAAATGGTACAGTGGATGTGCAATATCAATCTTAGGGATAGAAAATCATCAGTTGAGTTAAGAAATAGGCAGGGTATTGCCAATATAAGGATTTGCATTGTGGTTATCGACTCAGAATAAGAAATTGGGAAACTGAGTTCGAATTCTAGTTAAATTCCTTGCATTCACTTACACACAAATACCCTTGGGAAAGGTATTAACCCATCTCTTCCCTCCAGCTTTGGGTTAAATAATAGGACAGATTGAGTTCTATAGCCTTGGTTGGCAACCACTCTACCACAGAAAGCAATGTCAACCTACTGTGCAATAATCTTCTGCCCAGTTCGCCATGTCTCTTTTGAGACATGATCACTCAAAGTGCATATCACATATGGCATTTAACTGACTGACTGATTGCCAATATAACATGTTATGCATCAAACAAGAATTAGATGGCTTGGGCATGATGAGAGAATAAACATAGAAAACTTGATCAGCAATTTTAGGCACATTAAGCTCAATGGCCAAATTCAAAAAATGATTTGATGTTGCATGTTGTATTCTAGATGCAAAAATCTGAACCAACGCAATTAAGGGATGTAGCCTATTTGAACATTTGCCATCTGATCAATATTAAAAAAAAAAGTCATTGACTATTAATCTGCAGTATATGTGATCACACAGCTTTGATGTTTAATTCTGATAGAAGTGTTTTTGCCATTTTACCCTCATGAAAGCAGTAATTGTAAATCATTATCAAAAGGTAGATGGTGATTTCAACAAGTTAATTTCAGTAGAAATTGGTTTATAGATTTTACCCTAAATCATGTCAATTTATGTCTCAGGTGCCTTATTAAAGAGTTGTGGTAAGAACATCATTACAATTGTATTCAGTTCAGTGCTCCTCATTTGTAACCTTGTGTCAGATTAAGTATAGTAAATACCTTTTATTTATGCTTCAGAGTATTGCATTTCAGCTATTGTTCAATCACATATCTTCTTGAAAATATAGTGTTGTGTCCTTAAAAATAAAGTAAAAATTAATTATAATGTCAAAAATAACTATAACAATTATAATTATCATTAATTCTTTTATTCTAAACCATTAGATTGACCCCAGTTTTCTCCTCTATGCACACAAACATGTGTAGTTCTGACTATCAGATAAGCAGTCTACAGGGACAGGTCATTAAGATGTGTATCAATGAAAATTTTAATTTTCCGGCCATAATAGTAACATTTTTAACAATACTAATTTTAGGAAAAAGAGGTTTATAAATCCCCTTCCCTTGATGCCAAGAATCATAAGGTGAACATATATCTCAAGTGCCTCATTAAGGAGTAGTACTGGGCAGACCATTACAATAGTAATAGTGCACCACATCTGTTGCCTTGTGCCGCCCTAAATGTAGTAAATACCTATAATACATGAATGCACAAATTTATCATATACCTTTTCAGTTGTTCATATAACGTCTTGAAAAAACATGTATACATTTACATTATCTAAATGAACTAAAATATTTTTTATGGCTTTTGGGATGTGAATTTTACAAGTGCATGCCTTGTAATTTTTTTTTAAATAAGTCCCTCTAAGAAGTAAATAAGGCAAATAAAAGAAAACTTAACTAATAAAAATTGATTTTACCCTGAAATAATTTTCTTTCTTTACAACAATTTATAGATCCACATTTGTAATATTTTATAATACACTAAATGCCTGTGCTCTCTAATGAGGTATGATCTTTTCAAAGCATATAGAAAATTCTTCAAAGTCTTTTTGAATAATTGATCTTTAAATTATTTAAATAAATTCTCTTTCATCGAAAAAGAATAAAGCATGTCTGCAAAATGACAACTTTAAACATGGCTTCCCATATAGCTTCTATTATATTTAGTGGCCTGATAATGAATATTATTATTATTAATATTAATATTCTTTTTTTTTTAATTTCTTTCATTTGCCTAGATATCTACATTCTATAAGAAGAATATCTGGGCAGTTTTTATCTACTATGTACAGGACTGAAATGTACTAACCTGATCCCTCAGATCAGGGAAGTAAGCATGCTAGATTGGAGGCCCAAGTAGTGCTTTGTGACCCTCACTATTTTATCAACATTTACCCTTTTCTATCTATATTTATATATGCTACAAATTGAACTAAGCACAACTGACTATTTAAGAATGAAAACTTTTCCTGGATTTCAATGTCCTTTTGCTTTGTTCAAATCTGTGAATTTGTTTTTTGGTCATGATAAGTCTTGAAAAAACACTATGTAAAAATCACTATTTCCTATCCATAATTTTGAATCTGTTAAAATTCTTCAACTTTTAACAAGAAAAATTTTGAGTTAAAAATTGCCACAACACATTGTTGATTTATTTAAGATGGAATGATTTATTATGACAGGTCTCTAATTTGCATTTAGATACATTGTATTTATTTTCAATTTTTCTAGTAGAATTGTTTTCCTATATTGCATATGATACATTATTGTTCATAATTAGGTTATAATAAAGTTTGTATTTTATATGAATAATACATTATCAAAAAATTGAGATGTAGTAGGAGCAAGGGAGAGGCTGTATTATAGATTTAGTTGGGTGGTGGTATCAGATCTTTGCTCTGACTAAATTTTTTTTTTTTTTAATCATATCACCCCGAGCAAGGTGGTAACGTCACTGATGTGCAGGGGGCTATGTAGTAGTGAAAAGATTGGAAAAGAGAAAGCCGGAAACTACATCCTAAACAGGGAACAAGGGATGAGCCTCTTAACCTGTTCAATAGACGTGGGTGGAGTGTGAACCGGGCGATAGATAGATCTATCTACTCCAATTGAAAAAAAAAAAACAAAGTGAGAAGATTGGAAAAGAGAAAGCCGGAAACCACATCCTAAACAGGGAACAAGGGATGAGCCTCTTAACCTGTTCAATAGACGTGGGTGGAGTGTGAACCGGGCGACAGATAGATCTATCTACTCCAATTGAAAAAAAAAAAAACAAAGTGAGAAGATTGGTAAAGAGAAAGCCGGAAACCACATCCTAAACAGGGAACAAGGGATGAGCCTCTTAACCTGTTCAATAGACGTGGGTGGAGTGTGAACCGGGCGACAGATAGATCTATCTACTCCAATTGAAAAAAAAAAAAACAAAGTGAGAAGATTGGAAAAGAGAAAGCCGGAAACCACATCCTAAACAGGGAACAAGGGATGAGCCTCTTAACCTGTTCAATAGACGTGGGTGGAGTGTGAACCGGGCGACAGATAGATCTATCTACTCCAATTGAAAAAAAAAAAACAAAGTGAGAAGATTGGTAAAGAGAAAGCCGGAAACCACATCCTAAACAGGGAACAAGGGATGAGCCTCTTCACCTGTTCAATAGACGTGGGTGGAGTGTGAACCGGGCGACAGATAGATCTATCTACTCCAATTGAAAAAAACAAAAACAAAAACAAAGTGAGAAGATTGATAAAGAGAAAGCTGGAAACCACATCCTAAACAGGGAACAAGGGATGAGCCTCTTCACCTGTTCAATAGACGTGGGTGGAGTGTGAACCAGGTGATAGATCTATCTATGCCAATAAATGTGATTCTTGTGTGTGTGTGTGTGTGTGTGTGTGTGTGTGTGTGCAAGAAGAGGCTGAAAATTTCTTAGCTCAAATCACTAAAAAATATTTGTATTATGTTGATAGATTTGTAATTGTAATATCAGTTTTAAAAAGTGGTTCATTTTTGTTTATCTCTATGTGTATACACATTGCCTGTGGTGCAGTGGATATCGGCTCGGAACAAGAAATAGGGGAGCCAAGTTCAAATTCCAGTTGAATTCATTGCATTCACTTACGCGCAAATACCCTTGGGAAAGGTATTAATCTGACTCTTCCTTCCAGTTATGGGTTAAATAACAGGACAGATTGGGTTCTATAGCCTTGGCTGGCAACAAGTCTTCTGCAGAAAGCAATGGCAACCTACTGCGGGATAATCTTCTGCCAGGTCAGTCATGTCTCTTTTGAGACATGATCGCCCAAGCATGTTTCACGTATGGCACTTAACTGACTGATACATTGAGAAATTTCAATAGAATTAATAGATTTATATTTAATCTGAGATTTTTATTACATCAAACATTATTTTAGTGGATACTTTGTATTCAAAACTGACATCATATTTATATTTATTCATCAGTGTGTATTACATGTATTTGCCTGAGAAATTTTAATCAACAAAATTGCATTTCCAGCATTGATCAGACCTGCATCCATCTTTGTCGGGGAAACTATTCTTTTTAATCAGTGTACTTTTTAATGTACAAAAGCATTTATCTATTTCAACAACCTTCATTTTATAGTGAAATTTAATCATATTGAACAGACATAAAATAATTAAAAATTTTAGCCCAACTTACAGCAAAGATCTATGTCAAGATACAGACTTGTTTTGCACATGCCATCAATATTTGACCTTTATATGTTGTGCTTACCTTTCATATTTATCTGATATGGGACAATCTTTTTTACCCCTTTTTTGACTGCAACTCTTTTATGTCTTAGATTTTTATCCAAATACAATTACATTTTCCTATTCTACATTACTGACATTTCTCTTCTTTTTCTTTCTCTATCTTTCCTTCATTTCACTCATTTCACTTCACTCATTTTACTTCAGCCATTCTTACTCTTCCTCCATGTTCCAATTGAAAATAGGCTTCTGCATACAGACAGGAAATGAGTTCAGCAGCTATACGAAAATAGAAAGGGGTGTAAGACAAGAATGTGTCTTCTGACCAGAGCTATTCAATTGATACAGCAAAGCAATTCTCAGAGAACTAGAAGTCTTCCCAGGATTCATCATTGGTTGCTACAATTTTAACAATATTATATATCATATAAGAATTACCCAGACAAAACTAAAAACTGACCTGTCCAAAACTAAGCTACTTCACACCCCTCTTCTAACTCAAGGCTGTATCACTATGGCTACCAACTGCCAGCTAAATCATACTAAACTCCCACCACATTTACTTACATATCATATTACCAAAAATAAATCATTTTCACTATTTATTTTTCATTTCAACTTATCACCAGATGAGGAGCAAACGTAGCTCTGAAACGCAAACATTTTTGTGTAGTGATACTATGCTTTTATAAACCATTTTAACAAGCATTACAATATATATATATATATATATATATACATACATGCACAGATACACATGCACATATATACCTATATCAATTACTTCTACTACACTTGAATTATTTAATGTAATATCATTTTTGGTGAAAAATATCCATTTCACAATTCTCTATATGACAATTTATAAAAAATGTCAAAATAATTTCCAATCAATTTCTGTCATAAAATAATCTGCAATAAATTTCTGTATAAGCTTTAGGTATTTGCTGTGTCACTCTTTATGTCATAATATATCAGAAAGCTTTAAAATATTTATGTAATAATAAATCTTACCTGTCAGAACTTTTGTTCCATATTTTTTTCTAATTATTGGTTTTTGATTTGTCTTCCTCCTTTTTTATTCACTTTGTGAGTTTCATATTTTCTTAAACTTTTCTGCATTCTTTGACATATTCTCACCATTTTTCTATCTTACAATATAACTTTCATTTATTTCCTTTCCTATTTTCTCTTTTATTTCTGAGTCCTCCCTCTTTCCCATGCTTCTCTCTCATTAATATCCTTCACTCAAAATTTTTTGGTTCTGTAATTCTTTAATTTTGGCTCTCTTTCTTTTTCTCTTTTGTTTTTTCTCACTCTTTCCGCCATTTTTTTCTTAATCCTGCAAAGATTTTTTTAATCTCTACCACATCGTATACTTCATAACGATATCATGAACCTCTAAGCAAACTGAAACACACACACACACACACACACACACCATATATATATATATATATATATATTCTCTAATTAATATACTTGTATTTGAACAGACCCAAACACATGCAAAGACATATTCTGATATATATGTACACATAAAAGTAAAAACTACAAATACACATGCACACACACATCAAATCAGATGACCTGAAATAATAAAATGATTTTCATGAGAGTTAGGGAAATATTTCCGTCTTTTTCTCAGACATTAAGGAGCCACCGTCTTGTTAAACATCAAATACAGCAAGTGATCCAACCAAAAGATCAGGAGAAAGATGAGATATTTCCACAAACAGAAATCAGCTGAATCAGGAAAGCCAGAAAAATTTCAAGCCATCAGCAGAATTTAAATGAGTTATATTCAATAATTGAATCTGAGCCATGTAAGAGATATGGCGTACCTTGTTAGAGATTGTTTTGTGGACACAGCCTTTAGCTAGACATGAATGAGAGAAATAAAACCTCTGCTGCTGATTACAATGTCCATCTGCTGGTCTAAGCCATTTTGGATGATAGGTTATGGTCACTTGCAGATACAAATAAATGAAAAAATATAGAAGGTATGGAACAAAGGCTTTTGTAAAGATTGTGATAGAAATCCAAATGTTGAAAGGGCCGAGAAATGAAGACTGATTCTAAAAATGGATAATTTCTGAACTGAAAAGAACTTTGGAATTTGGTATGTTTGCAAAGAATGGTTTAGTTGAGAAATTATGAGTGATATGCTCATATCCAATAACTATATTCAGACAGCAGTTGAATAAAAACACACATATTTTTAATTGAGTTCACCCGATGTAAAGCAGTGAAGCCACTAAGACACAAGGGGTTACTGGGTAAGGAAGAATTAGAAAAAAAAAAAAACAAGTCTATTGACTGAGAAAAAAAGAGTAATCAGTATGAACAGTAGATAACAATTGACATTGTATTTAAATTTTTGGAGATCAAAATTGGCTGGAAAGCATGGAGCTGGAAGAGAGTTCTACAAGCAAGAAGTGTGGGGAAAATAAACTGCTAGCATAGAATTTATAGCTATATCTACCCAGCTCAAATGTAAATTGATGAGATACTGATACCAGACTATTATTGCTCTTAAATTTAAAAATTGTAGATGCCATAAAGAAGAATTTGAGTTTTTTTGAATGGTATATATATGAGTTATTTAATGCCAAAAAGGTAGGGTTTTAAGGCATTTTTTAATGTTAAGTTATAGTTATAGAAGGTTGATTTAGTCAGATTTTGATGACCCTTTTTTAATTTTTTTATTTTAGAAAACTGTAGATGTTTTCTAGTTTTGTATTCAAAAATGTATTGCTAGTAATAATTTTTTCCTTGAAAAATGTATATCTATATATATAAAGGCAAGATGTTTGTGTCTGTCTGTCTGTCTGTATGTTCTTTATACAAATCCACAATTCTTATCCAATTCTTACCAAACTTCATACAAATATTTTTTAGGCTTCCTGTCAGGACATGGGCTACTTATTTTTTCCAATTTCCCTGATACTGGAAATTGATACCCCGATATCTGATCAGATCTGATCAAAATCAGGATTTCAGTTTTTATCATGGTTCTTATCATGGTTCTTTTTAGTCTCAAACATTAGTAGATCTCCTCAGACAACTCATTTTCCCCAATATCAGAAATCAATACCTCTGATATTCTATTGAATCTGATCAAAAACTGATATTCAGCCATCAATACAGCTCATTTTCTCCAGTTTTACTCCCGATTGGTACAATAGGTTTTCATGGACTTACTTGTATACTTAAGTATTATAAAACAGGAAAATTTGTTATGTAATACCAATTCTTCTCTATAGCAGGGGATGCGGAACAATCTTTTCCCAAATAAAGAAGAGACTTGAGACAATAGAAATGCGGTTCTATAGAAAGAGGTTGAGAATATCATAAATTGAACATTTGAGTAATGAGGAAGATTTAAAGAAAATGAAAATCAAAAGATGCTTATATTTAGAATCAGAAAGGCACAATTTAAATTTTTAGGACACATAATGAGGAAACAAGAACTGGAAAATTTGACACTCACAGGACATATGAAAAGTAGGAGAACAGAGGAAAACAGTAAGCAAACTACCAAATGAACTTGTGAAAATGAATAGCAGAGCAGGAAATGGGAGTGAAAATGAAGAGAGATTTTACCATGAGACAGATTTTCACTCAAAGTCAGACTTGTCCAACTCTCTGTCTCTAAGCAGAGAGTAAACCCAGATGAGGCTATGCAGATCTGGTGAAAAATAGACAAGAGCTTCTGCAAGGTCCACAAAAATAGTGTTATGTCGCCAAGTATAAATGAATAACTCAACAACAGAATCAGAATATAAGTTGTATTCCGCGGAAAGACGGTTAGTATGTACAGAAGTGATTAGTACTATTTACAATAAAAAGATACAAGAGTCCAATCCGTCGTAAGGCGTGTGTATAAGTGATTACTTCCGGTACGCCACCGGAAGTGTGACTAACTCTTCACTGACTCGCACTGACTCTTCAGTAACTCATTAGAGACTCTCAAGTGACTCTCTATGACTCTCTTGTAGAGAATCCACCATTGCTATATATAGCAATGGGAACAGTCCATTTGTAGTCAAATTTGGCGCCCTAACAAATAGACAAGAGCTTATGCAAGGTCCACAAGAAAGTTTTGCTTGAGCTTAAGGACTCAGAATTCCAAGATTAAAAACCAACCTCGTATCACATCTGGCCTCATTTGAGAGGTTTCTGGTAAATATTCAGGTGTTATTGAGAGATAAAAAGTCTAGGAAATATTAGAGAGAAATGACTGTAAAGGAAATAGTACAAGGAAGAATAAGAAATATAATGGCTATTATAGTCCCCTTCAAAGTACTTTTTGGATTCCACATATTTATCCCAGTATTGCTCCTCTTTATAAAACAACCTGCAAAGTATTCAGCTACTTCATCACATTCTCTTTAATCTCATCCACTATCTGAAGTCTCTCTTTCAGTGGAAACTTTACAGTTGGAAAATGTCAATTTTAAAGGGAGCAAAATCTTGACTGTAGATAAGGGTGGCTGACATACCTAGATGATAAAATGATTTGCCAAAATCTTTGTACAAGACATGAAGAATGAGCAAGAGAATTGTCATGGTGAATGCAATAGTCACATAGTACACAAGTTTGTTTAAGGAAATCTCCTTGCTCACTGATTAATACCATAGGAGTCAGTCTTTTCATGCATGTGCAGTTTGCAAGATTATACCAGTGCTACACAACCAGTTCTTAAATAATTAAAATGCCTGGATGCTTTCTGTACAGACTTCTACACATTTATAAAAACAAGTCAAATAAATATACATATATAGTTTCATGATAGAAATATAATTTGATGGTATGCTAGACTTATAACTAAGAGTGCTCAATACCAGAGATACCATAGGTAAATATAAAATATATACTGTATCTTCCAGCTTGAAAGACGCACTTTTTCCTAAAAAATACCCTGAAAAACATGTGTGTCTTCCAAGTTACCACCATGGTTACCACCATGGTTACCACCATGACATGGTTGGTAGTGAAGATCATTTATTGTACATGACTGACAGTAGTGATGACTCTGAATATGATAGTTTAGAGCTTTTACATGAATCCAACATTGAAAATGTATTTGGATTTGAGGATAAATAAAATTTCTTTGATTGCTTTATATTTTTACATGCATATTTTTAAAGTTTTAATTCATTTTTATGAAAATAAAACTATCCTTGGGCAATTAAAGATGTATGTTATATTTACTAATCAACAATTAGTATGTAATTGGGATATAAACAAAATCAGAAGGATTGTGGTGCAGGATGTGCATTGTGAGGCAGTGGAAATTGACTCAGAATGACTAATTGGGGAGCTGAGCTCAAATTTCAGTTGAATTCCTTGCATTCACTTATGCACAGATACCCTTGGAAAAAGTATTAATCCATCTCTTCCATCAATTAAATAATATGACAGATTGGGTTCTATAGCCTTGGCTGGCAACCAGTCTACTGCAGAAATCAATATCAACCTACTATGGGATAATCTTCTGCCCAGTCAGTCCTGACTCTTTCAAGACATGATTGCCTAAGCATGTATCATGTATTGTACTTAACTGACTGACTGATTAATGTGAACAATACATAACACCAGTACATGAGGGATGCATGGTAAATGTGTTGTATGAGAATAACTTTTTTTTCTTAGAAATTTCTTTCCAAAAACAGGGTGCTTCTTCTAAGCTACAGTGTCTTATAACCTGAAAAATAACACCAAGTGGTAACAGTCTTTCGTGCAATATTCAAGCCCTGGAGATGGTGTTATTTGTTCTTTTGTACAACCATATGCATGTTTATAAAATACACTGCTGCCAATTGTTAGCAGTCAGAGTGTTGAAACTCTGCTTTGAAGAAAAAGAAGATCAAGTTTGATAAGTCTGAAAGACATATTGACTTTGAAATCTTCTTAGATCTGCCCACATTACCCTTTATTTGCTACCAATGCATAGCTTCCAATTTCAGCAGATCTATTGTTAAACCGTCAGAGTGTTGAAACTCTACTTTTATCAGGATCTCGCAATTTAATTTTCATCTCTGTCAGCATTGACAAAAATTTATCCTTTCATTGTTTAGTTACAATCACGTATTCTACTTTTTTTCAGAAAGTAATGAAGCTGGTATGTTTTCCATCATGATAGAAGAAATACAATTGCAAACTTATTTTCTAGCTTTCAGATTTTTACATTTTTCTGATTTTCTTTAATTTTACTCAATATTTTGACTGTTCCATTCCTTAGTTTTCTTCAGGTAAAGGTGTTTTATCTTGTACAGAGTCTGTTGTTTATTGTTCACTTCATATTAGAATTTTTTTTTTTTTTTTTTTAATCATCTCACCCCAAGCAAGGCATTCCACTGCCACTATTGCGCATGGGGCTACATAGGGGAAGGTAAAGAGAAGGAGTGGATAGACATAGGGAATGTCAGGAGAAAGGTGACAGATGAGTAAGGATAGCGAGGATGAGGGTTGGGCAGATGGGAAGAGTGCTTGATAGAATGGGAGCAGGTTAGTGTGTTAGGAGGTGTGTATTGACCTTACATTTAAACTCCTGGAGATTGTAGCCGTCGGGGAAGCAATCGTTTGGAAGAGAATTCCACAGTCGGGAAGTGCGAGGAAAGAAACTGTTGGAGTAGAAGTTACGGCTGCATTTTATCAGGTGTTTGTAAAAAAAAAATAAATAAAAATATCAAAATGGCTAAGCAGAAGTTGGCAGAACCTAAATAAAGTTTTATTTTTTAGAAAAAGGACATACTAACAAAGCCTATAGATGTTTTATTTCTCCTCTCTGACTCTGAAAAGGAAAACTAATAGATATTTTAAAAATCTATTCTTACTCACAAGTCTAATATTTTAATATTTTCTTCATCAATGATCTTCCTAATGTAATCAGTTCTCAAGTAGGCATCTATACATCTCACGCACAAATACCCTTGGGAAAAAGTATTAATCTGTCACTTCTCTCTACATCTATGTGTTAAATAGCAGGACAGATTAGGTTCTATAGCTGTGGTTGGCAACCAGTCTACCACAGAAAGCTATGTCAACCTACTGTGCAATAATCTTCTGCCCAGTTCGTCATGTCTCTTTTGAGACATGATCACTCAAAGTGCATATCACATATGGCATTTAACTGACTGACTGATTGCCAATATAACATGTTATGCATCAAACAAGAATTAGATGATTGGGCATGATGAGAGAATAGACACAGAAAACTTGATCAGCAATTTTAGGTGCATTAAGGTCAATGGCCAAATTCAAAAAATGATTTGATGTTGCATGTTGTATTCTAGATGCAAAAATCTGAACCAATGCAACTAAGGGATGTAGACTATTTGAACATTTGCCATCTGATCAATATTAAAAAAAAAAGTCATTGACTATCAATCCGCAGTATATGTGATCACACAGCTTTGATGTTTAATTCTGATAGAAGTGTTTTTGCCATTTTACCCTCATGAAAGCAGTAATTGTAAATCATTATCAAAAGGTGGATGGTGATTTCAACAAGTTAATTTCAGTAGAAATTGGTTTATAGATTTTACCCTAAATCATGTCAATTTATGTCTCAGGTGCCTTATCAAAAAGTCTACTGCCGAAAGTAATAGCAACCTACTGCAGGAAAATCTTCTGCCCAGTCAGTCATGTCATTTTCAAGACATGTTTGCTCAAACATGTATAAAGTACAGCCTATAACTGACTGACTTTTTAATGTAGTACTGTATCAGTTTTGAATCTGTTTCTGAAGTTTCTGCAATGCATAAATAGAAAGCAGCGCTTGGGAATTTTGACACTTCCCATCCTGAAGGGACACAACACATAGAAGACTGAATTAAATTATAGCAATTTTTTAAGCATAGCTTAGATGTGGCACAAGGCTCAAAGTATGGGGCATTCAGTAAGGATTGAACTCACAACTCAGTCATAATTGTTTATTCAGACAAGCTTGTTAACCATTACACCATGTTGAGGTAACCTAAGACTGAATCAGTTATAGTATATGTAGTTTATTTAACTGTTAACAAAATTATTTCTGCACTGGAAAACAATAAATAAATAAATAAAAAAGGAATCATTATGGATTTTTTAATGTTATACGAATTAAGTTTTGTGGATTTCTTATTACTAGTTTGAATATGTCATTAATTTTCTTGCTGAGTTTAATAATTGGAATTTTAAAATGATAATAATAAAATAATAATAATATATATGCTGGTTCTTTTAGTTTTCATATTTTTTAATGTGGTTCTGACTGATAATTTCTACCAGGGTCAGTTGGCAATCAATTCTTGTTTTAATTATTCTTGTGGTTGATATCTTCTCTTGAGTCTCAGTGTAGCAGTTCTTAAGGAAAATAATAAGGATGCTGGAAAAATAAACTGATAATGATGCTGATGCTTTTAATGATTATGATGATTGTTTTTATAAGCTTCTTTCTTTCATTCTTCCATTTGTTTTTAATGATTTCACTTTCAGACTGAACTATTAACCTCAATATTTCTTTTTGTCTTTTTAAATGATCTCAACTTACATCCATTTTTTTCTTTCCGATTCACTTCTTTTACTCATTTTTCTAATATTTTCCTGCTTTTTTTATTTGTATGAGATTCTTCCTTCATTTTAGCCGGGTTTTATGTAAAAGATTCTACAATCAGATTTGTTTGAAAACAATGGCTCCTCTGCAGAAAATGTGTATAGAAATGTGAATAAACATATTGTTCAGTTTTAATGATTAATCCAAAAATATACATGGAAAAAAAAAACCTCAGACAATATAAATGCAACTGTGTCAAGATTCCTGAAAAAAAATGGTTGTTTTAAGATCTTCTCTTACTTGGAAGCTCATAAAAAATAATCCTCTACATGAATAAGATACTTAGGTACAAAAAAAGATTACCCCTTACACCACTGTCTACAGAGATAAAAGAAAATATTGAAAAAAAAATTCCTTTTAGTTTTGATGTACTTACGGAAGTAACTATTCAGGCAGATTGTTCTAAAATCTGACAGATGTGAAATGGTTGAATTTATTTTACAAATCAGTGGTCAAGACAGCAAATCTTCTGTATGTTCAATAAAAGCAGGTTTTGAATAATTAAACAAATGATGAACAAAATTAAAGAGTCTTTTTTGTTACATTATTTTACACTGTTCAGACTGCTGTCTTCATCTTTATTGCCATGTTTATGACATTTTGAGATTTCTTCCATTGTATGTTCCACCCTTCTCCAGGTGCTAAAAAATTTCAAACCAAACCCTTTATTTCCAAAACGTCATAAACATAGATAAAAACAACAGTCCGAACAGTGTAAACGATGTAAATACGACCTCATCTCAGAGGTATAAACAAATTCTTTTTTGTTAGTATCTACTAAAAGCTCACTTTAAAATACAGAAGATGAAAAACAAGAAAAAATTATTTTTTGTTTGAATTTCAGGGATGAAGAGTTATTATTTACATGTGAACTTTTATCCTCATTTTTATTGGTTTACTCATCTTTATTCATTTCCTCACCTTTATTGGTTATCCTTATATTTACTGAATTGAGCATATGTCATAATTCTATTTCTGCTATGGCCACACTACCTACCAAGTCTGCAGGAATACATAAGGCAGATCGTGGTGTGTTGCTATGGTTCCATTTCATGTTTTTTTCTATCTCCCCTAACATCCCTAGCGTTACGTAGACAAAGTTCTCCTTAGTTTGTGGGCTGTACTTAGCATGACAATATTTTGTATATCTCTTAAGCTGGGGTTTCCAGGGATTCTTTCAATGAGTTGTTTTGTCCCATTTTTTATCATTCCAAGTGCACCTACTATTGCTGGTACTATTCCTGTTTTCGATTTCCACATTTTTCTATTTCAATTTCCAGGTCTTTATATTTTGACAGTTTTTCGAATTCCTTGGTTGCTATGTTACGATCTGCTGGACAAGCATATAAATTAATAGGCAAGTTTTTTCTTTTTGGTTTTTAACAATAATGTTATTATTATCATTATTATTATAAAACTCTAATTATTCAACTCAGCAAGAAAATTAATGACATATTCAAACTAGTAATGAAAAATCCACAAAACTTAATTTGTATAACATGAAAAAAATCCAAAATGATTCCTATTTTTTAATGTTTTGTTCCTCACTGCAAAAATAATAGTCAAAATGAGCTCAATAGTCAAAATTTTGTGATAATAAAAACAAAACTAGAGACAATAGTCTTCATCGAAATAATTTAAATAATAAATAGTGTATAGTTTCATTTTTCTAATCCTTTCCTACAAAAAAAAAAGTGATGAAATAGATATTTCTCATTGGTTCCCTACCTAGTAAATGAAAAACTTGACTGCAATTTTGACCTTTCATTTTAAGGACTAGGAAAATAAATGTTAAGATATTTCCACAAGTTATGAAAATTGTTGTCTGATGGAAATTACTAAAAAAAGCTCCAAAATTCTAATACCAATAACTATTATATATTTTTTTTATTTGAAACAGTTCATAGTGTGAGAAAATCTTTCAAGCAAATCATAAGAATTTGACAACTTGACTGATCAAAAAACTGACTTAAAATTATAAAATTTAAGGTGAAAAAATACAATCTTCTACCATCTATCACTGCCTATGAGAGAAGACATCAACCAATGAGTTTTTTGGATGCAAATATTTATTTTATGTCTTAATACCCTTGGGATGTGCATTGTGGTGTAGTAGATATCAGCTCAGAATGAGAAATTGGGGAGCCAAGTTTGAATTTCAATTGAATTCTTTGCATTCACTTACGTGCAAATACCTTTGGGAATTGTATTATTACATTGCTTTCCTCCAGTTATGGGTTAAATAACAGAACAGATTGGATTCTATAGCTTTGGCTGGCAACCAGTCTACCATAGAAAGTAATTGCAACCTACTGTGGGATAATCTTCTGCCCAGTCAGTCATGTCTCTTTCCAGACATGATTGCCAAAGTGTGTATCATGTATAGCACTTAACTGACTGATCCTTGAGAAAGGTAAAAATCCATCTCTTCTCCTGCAAGCTATGGGCAAAATAGTAGAACAGACTGGGTTTTATAACCTTGGGTAGCAACCAGTTTAGTAGAAGGAAATCTCTGAATTCAAAGCAGAGGGTTGGGCTTTGTCAGGCTGTCGTACCCAAAGAAACACCTCTTCTACTGTAGCTGCGGTACATGTGGTTCCCTTACGACTCTAACAAGTCATGGGATATTTGGATTTGGATTTGGATAAACTTTGATTCTGGGCCAGATAACCATCTGTTGATAACCAGCTTGGAGAGGCTTGAGTTCCTTCAGGCTGTCATGCCCAAAGAAACACCCCTTCTACTGTTAGCCGCAGTACATGTGGTTCCCTTACGACTCTAACAAGTCATGGGATATCTGGATCTGGATTTGGATAAACTTTGATTCTGGGCCAGATAACCATGTGTTGTCTGGCTTAAGGGCTAAAGGTAATAAAAAGCAGAACGCTCTCGAGAAAAAGACTGAGAAGTAATCTCATCCTTTTGCATTATTTTCCATGAATATAAAACATTTTTGAGCTGTCATCTAAAAGTACAGGTTGTCCAAAAACAATGACATCATTTAAAATGTGAATAGCTGAGGAACTACATATCCCAGGCAAACAAAATTAAGTGGGTTTCATGTTGAACAATAAAAATTTTTTATTTATCATAATTCGAACAAGATATTCAAAAGGATGTAGATTTTATAACCAATTTCACAAAGGTTCACAAATGTTCAATATGCACACCACCTATAATGTGATACACTTCAAGTTTGTAATCTATCTCCTGCCAAACATCCTGTAGTATATTTGGTGTAATATCCTCAATGATTTCTTGTTTATTTAGGTTTTTAAGAAGAGTGGGTTTATACTGAATTTACTCAAGCTACTAGACTTGTGACTAGATCCCACCCTTTTACAGTGAAACCAATCAAATGAAACTGCAACTTCTACTCTACAGCTTCTTTGCTTGCACTTCCAGTTGGTAGAATTCCCTTTCATATACTTGCCTCCCTGACAATCTCCAAAAATTTAAATGCAATGTCAACTGCCATCTCTTATCTCCTTGACTCGCATCCTTTCCTTGACAACCCTTGTATCATGTCCTTCTTCCTTTCCACTCTACTCTCATGCAATTCTCTTCACACCAATGTTCTCATCCTTTTCTTAACCTTTCTCTGATACCCCCTGTAACTTATTCCTCTTTCTCAGCACTTACCTGTTATGTAACAGTTGCGGTTCTGCCTTGCATGGGGTGAAATAGTTAAAAAAATTTTTTGAAATAAAAAATCATAAAAACTAGTTATGCATTATCTAAGAAATTCAGACAATTAAAACTGTTACATCTATTACTATTAATAGGAGCAAGCAAGCAGCAAATATAAGATGAAATAAAAAATTGTCAAAATGTATAATAATGGGTTAAATAAGGGAAGGACTTGGGAATGCTGCCCTTAAAAACAAATCCCAATGTATCTTGATACTCGAAAAGAAAAATGTATTAATAGACACAAAACTTATAAAAAAAAAAAATTGTTTAAAGAAAAAGTTATTACCAGCAATAAATAAATAAAGCTTAGTTGGCAATAAATGACCCGCCAAGGTTGATTTGCCATGAAAACAAAGCCAACCAACCAACCAACCAACCAACCAACCATCCTCTTCAAAACCTCATTGCTGCTCACAGTCTATGTGTTATATACCAGATAAATATACCAGAGCAATGAATGCTATATAACCTGCAAATCAATGTTGATTATCAGCTTGAAACATAATGATGGACAAAATGTGTATAAAAATATGTTAACTTATTCAGTTTAATCTCTGCAGTGAGGATTGTGTGTAGAGGGGTAGACAGGGGAAGCATACACATACAAAGGAGCGATGGCTGGAGTTGTCTTCCTTGCAGTCTCTTTGAGTCTTAGCTTTGTCTGCTCTTTGCTCTTTCCCCTGTCAACCCAGGAAAACCCAGTGTTATATCTAAATCCAAGTTCCATCGATTTTCACCCAATTACGTCATTCTCAGTCAGGCCTAATCCCCAATTGTTGTCTTTGGTCAGTTGCATTTTGACATAATCACATTATTGTTTATTTCATTGTTCATGTTTTTTTCAACTTTGACATGCTAATGCAATGCTTGTTTATTTCATTGTTTCTGAGAGCCAAAAACATATTTTTGTCAGCTTACTAAAATATAATTAATTCCTCTAATCAATATTTTATAATTCCGAAATATTTTAATGTAAATTATATTCTAATTTTGAATGTTGTTTCTGCAGTATTTTGCTTCTGACCAAATAATTTGATTAAATTATATTCTGCAGGTCAAAGATGACATTCCATTGTTCATATTTCATGACTTTGAAAACCGGCATCTCTGACACAATAGAATTTTAATTAATCTACATTCCAGTTTTGACTGCAATCCTCACCTCTATTCTATTTTGCATTTGACATGAATAAATCCTTTTCAAGTTCAATAATATTCTGTTGATCCCTACAGTATATAACACACGGTATCCTCAACATCTTTCTGTAGAACCACATTTTGGTTACTTCAGTAGACTACTGAGAAACAGGAAATTTCACTACAAAGAAAGAAGAGAGTACTGGATTGCAATGTGATATCTGTTTTCAATATAACAGTAAATGCTTATAGCTGATAGGAAAGTTAAAATAATATTTAACCAGAATTAAACAATGTTTTTTAGCAAATGATAGATTTAACTAGAAAGAAAAGAGTTTTTTCATCATCAGTGTGGCTAAACATCCACTTGCTTCTGGCCAGGAATGAAACTAGACCGATTCAGTATCAGTCGAAGTTGCTAATCCCAAAGCCATAGGTGTATGGAATCAGAGAAAGGAAATTTTAGCGTGTTGTATATAAGCGGGGTATATACATGCCAGTCACTGAAAGAACTCAATTCATTGGTGAAGAGTAATGCATAATATATATATATATATAGATATGCACAATGTATATATATATATATATATATATATATATAATCCATTTTTTAGTTTAGCCTGCATTTGCAAGAACTATAAAGAAATTAAATGCCCAAACATTTAAAAAAATTGAAATTTGGTTCCAGAAAGAAATACAGTGAGAAGCAAAAGTATATAGTACATTGTTTTTTGTTATAAATTTTACAATAAAAAATTGGTCAATTTGAATGATACTTGAAATATTTTAATGAACACCGTCTAACTAAACATAGAGAAACATTGTTTTTATGTACTTTTAAAGCCAATTTTAAAATTTGACTCTGTGCAAACATATTTAACACCTATACAAATAATACAGTAAAAAGGCTATTTTAAAACTATTTTCAATTATTTATGGTTTGTAATTCAACCAATCACAGGTTGTCTTCAGTATATATACTAACTGAGCCTGTCACTCAATTGAAGTAAGTAATATATACAATCAAGAGATCACTGGATTATACAGGCCTGTATTCTACATCACAAAGAAATACTCTACTATTAAAATGTAAACATATGCAAGATGTTTGAAATTTGTTAAAAAGTATGAACATGAATCAGATGAATTCTGGAAGAAAGTAATTTGGTCAGATGAAACAAGGAACTGAAAAAAAAGTCTGTAAAGAAAAATTGGTGAAACTGCCAAAATCTTCATGCAAGAAGCTTATTGAAAACTACAGAAAATGACTGGATGCTGTAAGATAGAACAGAGGATATGCTACTAAATATTAACAAATTATGTTAAATACTTTTGCACAGAGTCAAATTTAAAAATTAGCAATAAATGTACATAAAACAATGTTTCTCAATTTTTTAAAAACTTTTTCTCAATATTTAGTTTGTCAATGTTCATTAGTATATTTATTTGAAGTATCATTCACATTGAATGATTTTTTCTTGTGAAATTTATAAAAAACTGACATGTTAAATACTTTTTCTATCAACCATATATATATATATATATTGTTATTTTGTTATGACAATGGTCTATAAAAGCATAATATTGCTACACAAAAATGTTCATGTTTCAGAACAAAACTATTTTTCTTCAGGTAATATGTTACAATAAATGGTGAATCACCTTAAGAGGAACAGTTTTGTTCTGAAACATGAAAAGTTTTGTGTAGAGATATTATGCTTTTATAAACCATTGTAATAACAAAATTACAAGTTTAAGTTCTACTCTGTATCGATCACTCTTTATAAAAGTAAATGCTTGAACACTGGGTTTTTAATCTACATGTTCTTTCACTTTTTTGTAATATATATATATATATATATAATATTGCACGTTGAGTGTTGGTGTTAATAAAATAGTGCTTGATATTTATAAATTGAAGCAAATAAGTTGTGTTGATGTGTGTTTGAGATTTTGTTTTTATAAATATTTTTATGTAATAATTATATTTATATTTTATTTCTCTCTTTATGACTTGAAGTAAATAATTTGTAGGGATGTGTATGCGTGTGTTTCTTTTGTTTATGTTACATATAAATTACATAATTTTAATTTTTTGTAGCTATGTTTATTTTAAATGCAAAATGAATAAAAACATGTAAGATATGGACTGGGCTGCCTCATTATTGTGATAACCATATATATCTAACCTACCTTAGTCTATTGCACATTGATTTGTTCTCCTTGTACACTTAATCAAGAGTTGGAGAACATTCATCATATTTTATGTGACAGTGGATATCCTATAAATGTCATTAATGTGTGATTGAGCATGAGATTAAATGCTTCAATGAACTAGTAGTGGTCCCAGCCTTTGTCCTGTTTCTTTGAAATTACCATGGCTAGGTAGGAAGTGTCAAATGCTTGCTGACAGAGTGTCAGCTTGCATTACATCAGGTTTTTTGACTGCCAGGTTACATGCTGTTTTTAAGACTAATTTAGTGTTTCTCTTGTAGCAGCCTGATGGGCAGTCCACCACATTCATTTAAATTTAGAATTAGAAAACATCACACAAGACTCATGCAAATAATAACCAACAAATTGTAACAACATATACATGTATTAACAAAATTACAATCATTCAATGTTGATAGAAAAAGCATGCATTTATGTGAATAGTAGAAAGAAGTCGCCTCTCTTTGACTGGAAGGTTTAAGTTCAATCAAAAATGAATAATCCTCATGAATTGTTCAGGAAATGTCTTCAAGTTATTCTTAAATGTTCTTAGAAAATGTCCTTAGATAATGTTCTTAGAAAAGATTCTTACAAGAAGGTTCTTGTAAACACATGTTGAACAAGTATGACATTGTGGAAAGTTCTAGATGAAAGTGTGAAAGTGTATGCATGTGTGTGAGAGAAGATTTTGCACCCTACAGACTGATACTTGCAGTCAGGGTGTGGATGTAAGAGTGAGTGAGGATATGACATGCGTCCCCACAACTGCCTCGGCAGTTGGGGCCCAAATGAAGATGTAACACGTGTGTACATTGCTTAAATAGTCACCAGGAGGGTCCAGAGTGCTGCATGGGAAAATATCATCTTGTTCATGCCAAAGATCTGATTGGTTGTGATTGACCAATCAGCGAGCCTGCTTTTGAGCCAATGGTTGTTCAGTATTGAATGTGTGGTTAACCATTGATCACTTGGTGTTGAATGTGTGAATTGTATGTATGTGTGTGTGAAGAAGGTTCACACAGCACACTCTGTTTTGTCAAAGATGGTTTATCCTACTAGTGGATAAAAGCCTTTGTTAAAGTAATCCAGTCACATGGAGACTCAAGAGAGTTGGTTAAGTGATGCATTTCAAAACATCTGAAAACCTCACTAAGTGTAATCTCAAAGAAACCCACCTACCAACAAAGTCTTGACAATCAAATTGCATTCACAACAGAATTAAATCTCATTTTAATATTGTTTTGGGTTGTAAATGGCATCACTCGACCACAACAGGAGGTAATATTATAAGCAAAATTATACATGAAGTACATTGAAATTCAATTTAGAAACAGTTTGTGTTTTATAGACATAGGAATAAATAATAAATTGTTTTATACATAAATTAAGTAATACAGAATAAGCAACACTGAAGGCACTTGTTAAAATTCAAAAACATTTTTTAGTTGTTATAGTGGAACATCCTGCCATCCCCGAGAATGGAATGCTCTAGATTATAAAGGACGGTGACAAGCGGTACGAGGGAAAAACCGTCTTAGGTGAAGGCATTCACTATTTGATAGTTTATTCCACTCCTACCCGTTGCTTGCCTATCTGTATCTATTTGTTAATTGTACATTAGTACAATAAATCCATTCTATTGCATTCCTGTGTCGAGTACCATTCTTCCACTAATCTTTACGCTGATATTCCTTTCTGGGATATATCATTAGTATTTAAGTTTTTCTTGAAAATGAGGAATTAGAGAAATAAGTTGTGGCTTTGTGCCATACTAAAATAAGCCTTGAGCACATATAGACACTTAACTGAGTCTGTGAGTTGTGGTGTAATGAATATCAGATCAGAATGAGAAATCAAAAAGCTAAGATCAGAATGAGAAATCAAAAAGCCAAGTTCAAATTTCTGTCAAATGGGAAAGCTCTATTAATCCATCTTCTCTTCTTCCTCCACTTATAGTCTAAATAACAGAACAGCTTGGGTTCTATAGATTTGGTTAGCAACCAGTCTACCACAAAGAAATGCCAGCATACTGTGGGAAAATCTTCTGCCTAGTCAGTAATGTCTTGAAAGAGACATGATTGCCCAAACGTGTAGCATGTATGGCAATTAAATGACTGAATCTAAAAGATAATTAATAATGCAGTGTGTTCTGTCTGCCCTGGGTTCCTTCATTTAGGACAATTGTAACATTGTATGTGGGGGTAGAGGGTTAATTTGAGGGATTAGGGAAATTAATTAATCTTCTAAGTAATAATCAGCCCTGTGTGTTAGCGAGAGCGTGAGGAATTACTTGTAAAAGAAATTTCTCACACCAAAATTTTTCAGTGAGAATTTTTGCCTTTTAGTGAACACACGGACCTAAATCTGCTAGATTTCTCCAACACTCTCTCTGTTTTTTATTGAAAAATAGTTACTAAAGTTTCCCTAACAAGTCTAGACTATATCTTCTGCTATTTAACATAACAAGAAGGAACGTTTTTACTGGTAAAAAGACATCTAATTTCATTTTCAGCAGGCCAATGTTAGCATATTGGTCTCAAGAAAGCTGTGAAAAATAGCATAGCAATACAACCAAATCAGTCCACTACTAAATAATGATAGTGGTCACTAAATATGCAACCCAATATGATATTGTAACAATGTGCTGTACTCAGTTAAATTTAGTAAATACTAATATATTCTTAGAGTCATATTTGCCCTTGCTTTGAATATATGGTCTGGTGCTTGTAGTATACATTTAGAGATTCTTTATAAAATCCAAAGAAGAATCTGTAATGAATCTGTAATCTTGACCTGGTATCTCACTTTCAGTCATGTTCCCATGGCTGTAACATAGCTTCCCTGTGCCTTTTAAATAAGTACTTTCATGGTAATTGTTTTGATGAATATGGCACCTAGACTTTATGAATTTAAGTGCACTACTAGACTGGTGGTAAGGTTTCATCATTTTACAGTTGAAATGAGGAGATATAACTGTAAGTTTTATGTTAACAGTTTCTTCTTAACAGTTTCTATGGATAGTACCTAGATGGGTGACCACTTGGAAATACCAGGTGTTGTAAAGTTGGATGCAAACATGGTGCAATAAATAAAGGCTTTGAATTGGAAATCAGAGAGCTCAGTTTCAATTTCAGTTTGTTCTTGTTCATTGTACATTGATTTTAATGCCTCCAAAACAAAACTGCTCTCTTTTAATCGTCATAGAGAACGTTTTTACTTTCCTTCATCATAGATGATGCTAACCTTCAGGAGAGTGACTCCTTGTGCTTTCTTGAGTTAATGTTTTCTGCTGACATGCGGAATATATTGAATCAATTCCTAAGTCTACTCCTGGAAAAATTGCTTTACTGAATTATGCTAGACAATTTTTTTCTGTCTTTTTTTTCAGAATCTATTTTACACATTTATAGGTCTACCATTCATTCATGCATTGGACACTGCTGCCACATAAGTTCTAATGCTTCTGCTATGTATTTAAAAATTCTTGATGAAATACAAAGAACATTCTGCAATTCTATGGGTCCTAACCTGGCATCATGGTTTCAGTCAATTTCTAATTTAGTTGTAACAGCTTCTCTGTGCCTTTTTTATAATTATTTTTATGGTAATTGTTCTGATGAACTTACCTTTTTTGGTACCTATACCTTATGAATTTAAGTTTATTACCAGATTGACAGTTAAAATTGCTTGATGTAGCCAGGAGTTCCATACAAGTTTCTTCTATTGCACATCTTGCTTGTAAAACTCACTTCTTGCTTCATGCTTTCCAGTCAACTGTAATCTACAAAAATTTAAATGCATGTCATTCATTATACTCTTTCTTCTTAATTTCTGTTCTTTTATTCTTATCTCTCCATAATAATATTTTCTTTCATCATGTTATTCACACTCAGTACCCCCTTGAATCTTAGTGATTTCATTGCCTTGCTTGAAGAGAAATAATAAAAAATATTTTAATATCAGATATTTCTTAGTGCTGCTTTCAGTTGAAATTTATAAAAATTTCTCATGAAACAATTTTTCATGAAAATGGGTTTCTCAAGTCCAGTAGATGTTATTGCTCTTTCCAGTATTGATGGGAGCTTTCTTTTCAGTTGTAATTCATAAAATCTTTCTCTTAAAAATCCTTTCAAGAAAATAGGTTTCTAATGTCCAGTAGATGTTATTGCTCTTTCCAGTATTGATGGGAACTTTCTTTTCAGTTGTAATTCATAAAAACTTTCTCTTAACACAATCTTTCAAGAAAATAGGTTTCTCAAGTCCAGTCGATGTTATTGCTCTTTCCAGTATTGATGGGAGCTTTCTTTTCAGTTGTAATTCATAAAATCGTTCTCTTAAAAATCCTTTCAAGAAAATAGGTTTCTAATGTCCAGTAGATGTTATTGCTCTTTCCAATATTGATGGGAACTTTCTTTTCAGTTGTAATTCATAAAATCTTTCAAGAAAATAGGTTTCTCAAGTCCAGTAGATGTTATTGCTCTTTCCAGTATTGATGGGAGCTTTCTTTTCAGTTGTAATTCATAAAATCTTTCTCTTAAAACAATCTTTCAGGAAAATAGGTTTCTCAAGTCCAGTAGATGTTATTGCTCTTTCCAGTATTGATGGGAGCTTTCTTTTCAGTTGTAATTCATAAAATCTTTCTCTTAAAAATCCTTTCAAGAAAATAGGTTTCTAATGTCCAGTAGATGTTATTGCTCTTTCCAGTATTGATGGGAGCTTTCTTTTCAGTTGTAATTCATAAAATCTTTCTCTTAAAAATCCTTTCTAGAAAATAGGTTTCTAATGTCCAGTAGATGTTATTGCTCTTTCCAATATTGATGGGAACTTTCTTTTCAGTTGTAATTCATAAAATCTTTCTCTTAACACAATCTTTCAAGAAAATAGGTTTCTCAAGTCCAGTAGATGTTATTGCTCTTTCCAATATTGATGGGAACTTTCTTTTCAGTTGTAATTCATAAAATCTTTCTCTTAAAAATCCTTTCAAGAAAATAGGTTTCTCAAGTCCAGTCAATGTTATTGCTCTTTCCAGTATTGATGGGAGCTTTCTTTTCAGTTGTAATTCATAAAATCTTTCTCTTAAAACAATTTTTCATGAAAATGGGTTTCTCAAGTCCAGTAGATGTTATTGCTCTTTCCAATATTGATGGGAGCTTTCTTTTCAGTTGTAATTCATAAAATCTTTCTCTTAAAAATCCTTTCAAGAAAATAGGTTTCTAATGTCCAGTAGATGTTATTGCTCTTTCCAGTATTGATGGGAGCTTTCTTTTCAGTTGTAATTCATAAAATCTTTCTCTTAAAAATCCTTTCAAGAAAATAGGTTTCTAATGTCCAGTAGATGTTATTGCTCTTTCCAGTATTGATGGGAGCTTTCTTTTCAGTTGTAATTCATAAAATCTTTCTCTTAAAACAATTTTTCATGAAAATGGGTTTCTCAAGTCCAGTAGATGTTATTGCTCTTTCCAGTATTGATGGGAGCTTTCTTTTCAGTTGTAATTCATAAAACCTTTTCTTAAAACAATCTTTCAAGAAAATAGGTTTCTCAAGTCCAGTCGATGTTATTGCTCTTTCCATTATTGGGATTTCATTTCTTGCATTTTTTAAGTAATGAGGGATATCAGCATCTTTATTTTATCATTATTCACTCTTCTAGATACAAGTTCTATTCTAAACCTTTTTCTCTTGCAAGATTTCATCAGTTTACAATTGGCTAGATGTAAATGTTAGTTCTATGCTAACAGTTTCTTTTATCACACTTGTTGCTTGTGGAACTCTCTTCCAGCTTTTTCTTCCACATCAGCTTTGATCTATGAAAATTCAAATGCCAATCATTATCTTCTTTCTTCTTAATTTCTGTTCTTTTATTGTTTCTTTTCTTCATAGTATATTTTTATTATATTCTCTAACACTCTGTATCCCTTTCCTCTTATTGGCTTTATTACTGGTGAAATGATTAAAAACTTTTTTGACAGAGATTTAGATAACAATACAATGTTGCTTAACTTAATTATAGAAAAAAAATCTCTTAATCAAAACTGTTAACAAAAAAATACAGTCTCAAAATCCCATTCATTTTGAAACTCTAAAAACAGAAAAATAGGAATATTTTATTGACTCAAAAGAATCTAATCTAAACAAGCAATTAGTTCAACAAGATACAGATTTGATAAACTGATTGTAGAGGAAGGAAAGGTTAGGAAGCTAGACATCAGAAATTGGCATTATTTGCCAAGAGTAAGGAGAGTCTGTATAGTTCTAATAAACAGGAACAAAAAAGTTCTGAAATATGAAATATTGTGAGGGAAGTAGATTGCATGGGAATGGGGTTCTAGCATTTTGTCTCCATTTTGGAAAAAATGAAAGGCAAGAATTCATGAAGTATATCAGATAAAATTCCCCAAATTCTAATCTTAATATGAAATTTATTCCCTCTTACTACCAAATGTACATTCAATATAATTGATTGAAAAACAAAGAAGCATGAAAAAAAAATTCTACTTATTTTCTTCTCTCTCTCTCTCTCTCTCTCTTTATATATATATATATATATATATATAAACATGTGGCTGTGGATATAGAAGAATCCAAAGGAGTATCCTGTACATAAAGTGGTAGGATAACTCTCTAGGAGAGCTCTAAATATATATGTATATATATGCATATAGAGCAAATATAAGAAAAAATTAAAGCAGTCATGTTATTTCATGGTAAATCGGAAGTATAGGCCTATTTCAGGCAAACCATCATCAGCTTCCGTCTTTATTGTACAGAAGATTTTACACAAATTTTACACAATTCGTGTAAAATCTTCTGTACAATAAAGACAGAAGCTGATGATGGTTCATCTGAAATAGGCTTATCTGGTTGCTTGAGTAAATTCCACAAGAGTTTACTTGAGCAACCAGACTGGCAACAAGGTCTTACCCTTTTACAGTTAAATCTACAAAATGCAGCTGAGAATTCTACTGTATCAGCTTCTTTTCTTGCACTCCCTTCTTTTGGAACTCCCTTCCGTATACTTGCTTTCCTGATGGCTACAACCTCCAGGAATTTAAATGCAATGTCAATTCCCATTGACTCCTGTCCTTCCATTATCCTTTCTACATCACTCTGAGTATCTTGTTCTTTTCCTTTTTCACTCTACCTTTCCTGATGGCTACAACCTCCAGGAATTTAAATGCAATGTCAATTCCCATTGACTCCTGTCCTTCCATTATCCTTTCTACATCACTCTGTGTATCTTGTTCTTTTCCTTTTTCACTCTACCTTTCCAACTGTTATCACATCTGTGTTCCCATCCTTCTTTTGCCCTTTCTCGAACACCCTCTGTAACTGGTTCGGCATTTTCTTTGCTCTCCTCCTGCTAAAACTTTTTCTTTCCTATTGTTGTGGTGAAATCTTCATTGCTAAATTATTGTAGCCTGTGAGTGCCAGGAGGTTCAACAAGTGTATTAGAATAACAGAAGAAATATGCAAAGTAGAGTGTTAGTAGTCAGCAAATAGAAGTATAAGTCCGAACGGTATAGTTACACTGTGTCTTGACTGTCTCACAACTGTCTCTAGACTTGCCTGACAACTCCATCTCTGGAAATCATTCAGGTTAGTATTTATAACAGGAGAAAGAGTCCATTCCTATAGATAGGGCACCATAACACTTATGTAGCCCCCTGTGCATCAGTGGCGGTTTTGTGTTGTTGGGGGCCATACCGATTAAAAATGTATATATATATATATATATATATATATATATATTACTTATTTTGTTTTGTTAAATAAAAATGAATATCTAGAAATGATCAATTCATAATATGCACCTGATGGCTGCATAGGGCATGAAACTCCGAGTCATGCTTTAGACATTGAATAATATGTATATTTATTAATATATGCTTCATAACTCTGTTACATTACATCAAACACTCTTTTATTAACACCAGAAGAAATATTTATATGTGTGCATATACTTGTATGTATTTCCACATGTATAGTATATTTATTGATATCCATAATACATACATATATATATATATATATATATATATTGAGAGAGAGAGAGAGAGAGAAAAAAACAGAGACAGAGAAACAGAGGTAGAATTAAAAACACTCACAAATGTAGAACAAGCTTAAACTGGAATAAGAGTCTTTTTTTATCAGCAGTTTAAATTGTTGATCAACATTTGACTCTATAATCTCCAGTATTGAGCACTTTTATTAAAAAAGACAATTGCTATATTTACTGCAATATTTATTTATTTGTAAATATTATATATATATGTGCTGATGATTAGTGCTAGATTGTTGTTTTTTCAGTCAGTCAGTCAGTTAAGTGCCATACGTGATACACGCTTGGGCGATCATGTCTCGAAAGAGACATGACTGACTGGGCAGAAGATTATCCCGCAGTAGGTTGCCATTGCTTTCTGCGGTAGACTGGTTGCCTACTAAAGCTATAGAACCCAATCTGTCCTGCTATTTAACCCATAACTGGAAGGAAGAGATGGATTAATACCTTTCCCAAGGGTATTTGCGCGTAAGTGAATACAATGGATTCAACTAGAATTCGAATTCGGCTCCCCAGTTTCTCGTTCCGAGCCGATATCCACTGTACCACAACGTACATCCTACTGATAAAAAGATATTTTGGCAAGCATTTTTTTTCTTGTAAAGTGCTTGATATGAAGATAGTGATAGTGTTAATAGGATTAATGTGGAGAAACTTATCACTTAACAGAGCAGAGTCACACTGACTTCAAAGTTTTGTGAAAGCACCATATTGATGTTCTCACTCCTCAGGTTACACATAAAGCCCACAAACATAAATACACACAAGAACACACAAGTAAACACAAGAATACAAACACTTAACTTTAAATGGTCACATATACTAACACAGTAACAAAAATGTTAAACCAATTCAATAAAAAAAAGACCAGAAGAAACCAACTCATTATAAAGTAGTTAAGTGCACACACATCCATGTGTGCTAAAAGGAAGTTAACCCAATAAAAAGAAATCAACTCCTGAAAATAAGTCAACACTTAAAAGAAGTCAATACAACAAAGCAATTATCCATCTGCGAACTACTCACATACAAAAATATTAAAATACACCAAGCTTCTTATAAATAAGAATATAACCAGGACATAACAGCAAATTGAAAAAATCCCTGATTATTTGAGGACATCATAATTGTGCCTTCACAAAACTTCAAAGTTGGCATGACTCTGCTCAGATAAGTGACAAACTTCTCTACATTAATCCTATCTATCTGTTTATCTATCTATTTGTATGTATGTATGTATGTATGTATGAGCTTCTGGCATATCACCTTGAATACACCGGTTCTCGTTTGATTACCAAAGTTAAGCAACGTTGAGCCTGGTCAGTACTTAGATGGATAACCACTTGGGAATACCAGACACTGTAAGCGTTCAGTGACGGATGTGCGTTGTGATGCAGTGGATGTTGGCTGAGAAAGAGAAATAGGTGAGCCGAGTTTGAATTCCAGTTGAGTACCCTGCATTCACTTCAGCACTGGTACCCTTGGAAAAGGTATCAATCCATCACTTCCCTCCAGTTATGGGTTAAATAACAGGATGGGGCCTGGAGGCAACCCATCTAATGTTGGTTTCACAATAAAAACACCCTTGGTAGCCCTGGCAAAACATCAAGTATTCAGCTATTTGACAATATTATGAATTTTGCTGCAAACTGCGCCAGAGTTCCAAATGCACAGGGAATACTGGAGAGGTGTAGTGAGTTCTATCTTAGCCAAAGCCGCAAGCCGACAATGCATATATATACATGGTAAATACGAGGATAAATCAGACAATAAAGGGAATTCACAAAAGAACAGCTCTAATGAGTCAAACGTTATAAAAGTCTCCTCATGAAACTGAAGTTGACATGAAACTGCTCAGTTAAATTGACAAATTCTTGACATTAAACATAAATATGTATAACCAATTCCTCTTCAGTTCCTCTTTGTCTTTGTTCTCCTTCTATGTAAACCTTCACTCTCCTTTTATGCAACCCCTTGCACACGAGTGGTAGTACTGCCTTGCTTGGGGTGAAATGATAAAAAAATAAAACTCTATTTAATTTTACTTATTCATTTTTCTTTTAATCTTATTCATTTATCTTTCCTTTTTATATAATTTATCTTATTTTATTTTAGATAATTAGTTTTCCTTTTGTTCTTTTCATTTACTTTATTCCTTTCCTTTTTTTTAATCACATGTTTTTCTTTTTCTTTTTCCTTCCTCTTTATTTTGATTTTTAATTAAATTTTATTGTTTCTTTTAAGAGGATGTACAGCCATCTTTCTTTTCTAGTGTCTATCTGTTTCTGTTCAGTTCTTTCATTATTTCTTTCTTTCTTTCTTTCATGGCTTATCATGCCTCTCTCCTTCTCTCTCTCCTTCTCTCTCCCCTTCTCTCTCTCTCTCTCTCACTCACTCTCACTCTGTTTTGCTTCTGTCTTTTTCTGTTAAATGAACTCTTTCTTTCTTTCTTTCTTTCTTTTAATCAAATTCATTTATCTTCCTTTTTATATAATTTATCTTATTTTATTTTAGATAATTAGTTTTCCTTTTGTTCTTTTCATTTACTTTATTCCTTTCCTTTTTTTTAATCACATGTTTTTCTTTTTCTTTTTCCTTCCTCTTTATTTTGATTTTTAATTAAATTTTATTGTTTCTTTTAAGAGGATGTACAGCCATCTTTCTTTTCTAGTGTCTATCTGTTTCTGTTCAGTTCTTTCATTCTTTCTTTCTTTCTTTCTTTCATGGATTACCATGCCTCTCTCTCTCTCTCTCTCTCTCTCTCTCTCTCTCTCTCTCTCTGTCTTGCTTCTGACTTTTTCTGTTAAGAGAACTTTTTTTCTTTCTTTTTCTTTTTTTCTTCCAAGATGATTTACCAAGCTTCTCTTTTCCTATTTTTGTATTGCTTCTGTCTCTTTCTCTTAAATAAATGCTTTTTTATTTCTTTCTTTCTTTTTCTCTTTCTTTCTTTCAAGATGACTTACCAGGCCTCTCTCTCTCTCTCTCTCTCACTCTGTTTTGCTTCTGTCTTTTTCTGTTAAATGAACTCTTTCTTTCTTTCTTTCTTTCTTTCTTTCTTTCTTTCTTTTAATCAAATTCATTTATCTTTCTTTTTATATAATTTATCTTATTTTATTTTAGATAATTAGTTTTCCTTTTGTTCTTTTCATTTACTTTATTCCTTTCCTTTTTTTAATCACATGTTTTTCTTTTTCTTTTTCCTTCCTCTTTATTTTCATTTTTAATTAAATTTTATTGCTTCTCTTAAGAGGATGTACAGCCATCTTTCTGTCTAGTGTCTATCTGTTTCTGTTCAGTTCTTTCATTATTTCTTTCTTTCTTTCTTTCATGGCTTACCATGCCTCTCTCCTTCTCTCTCTCCTTCTCTCTCCCCTTCTCTCTCTCTCTCTCTCACTCACTCTCACTCTGTTTTGCTTCTGTCTTTTTCTGTTAAATGAACTCTTTCTTTCTTTCTTTCTTTCTTTCTTTTAATCAAATTCATTTATCTTCCTTTTTATATAATTTATCTTATTTTATTTTAGATAATTAGTTTTCCTTTTGTTCTTTTCATTTACTTTATTCTTTCCTTTCCTTTTTTTAATCACATGTTTTTCTTTTTCTTTTTCCTTCCTCTTTATTTTCATTTTTAATTAAATTTTATTGCTTCTCTTTCTATCTAGTGTCTGCCTGTTTCTGTTTAGTTCTTTCTTTACTTGAGCAACCAGACTGGCACCAAGGCTCCACCCTTGTACAGTCAAAACAAGCAAATGCAGCCATCATTTCTACATTAGCAGCTTTTCTTGCACTCTCTGCCTATAGAACTCTCTTCTGTATACTTACTACCTTGATAGCTAAAATTTCCAAGAGTTTAAATGCAATGTCAATTGTCATCTCTTATCCCCTTGACCTCCCATACTTCTCTTATTTTATCCCAAACACCCCTTAATCTTGTTCTTTTCTCTTTTTCACTCTACTCTCATGCAACTCTCTTCACACCAGTATTCTATCCTTCCTCTTCAGTTCCTCTTTATCTTTGCTTTTCTCTTATGTAACCCTTCAATCTCCTCTTATGTAGCCCCCTGTGCACCAGTGGCAGTACTGCCATGTTGCTTGGAATGAAATGATTAAAAAAAACATAGAAGAAAAGAAAAAAAAATATCTTTCTGAAAACCTGGCAACTGAAATCAAGAGTATGTTTAAGCTTTTCGGTCATATAAGTAATATAATTTGTTTTAAATTTTTGTTTAAATGTATTTTAATTAGGTTAGTTTGTATAAAGTGTCATTATAAATTTAAATGCAGAAAATCAATTCAGCAATGTTCAACATTAATGTTTACTAGTCAAATGCAATGATGTATATGTTTTTTATATGCAACGAAAAATAATAGGTTGGAGACTTTACTTATTTTTATTAATAATTCTACAAACTGCCGGCTAAATCAAATCGTACTAAACTCCCACCACATTCACTCACATATCATATTACCAAAAATAAATCGTTTTCACCATTTATTTTTCATTTTTACTTATCACCAGATGAAGGGCACATGGAGTTGCTCTGAAACACAAGGAATTTTGTGTAGTGATACTATGCTTTATAAACCATTGTAACAACTATTACAATATAAAGCTCTACATTGTATTGAGCACTCTTTATAAATGTAAATGCATGAATAGAGGGTTTAAAACCTACATGTTCCATAACTTTCTTACAACTATATATATATATATATATATATATATATATATATATTGTCATCCGCAGACAAATCTGTTTCACTGTATCACAGCTCATCAGTACGGTTAGACTCCGATTGCTTTTTTTACCCAGGATTGAAACCCGACCGAAATGGCGTCAGTTGGCGACTCTATCCCTGGGCTATGGGCATTCGGTAGAAGTAGGCAGACTTTTTAGCGCATATCATTATACGCGCCCAATAGCTAGAGTGCTTTTTGGGCAACAATCTCACTTTTATAGAGGTTTCATTGTAAAAGACAGACAATGTATTATCACTACGCTTTTTATATAATTTTTCATGTGTTCGTATAATTTTTTCTTTTCGGAACTCAAATTATATTAGAACTGCCCAAAGCTTTTGTACTTTTGAGTGCTTTCTTATATAATTTGAGTTCCAAAAAGAAATGAGTTATTTCCACAACCTAGGTTTCAACCTTTCGACATCATCAGGCAATTTATTACAAAAAAAACCCCAACAATCTTGGCACTAAGCATCATCACAACTCAACATTATAGATAAATACATTAACGATATAGAAGTAGAAGTCAGCATATGCCTATAGTTTCACATAGTCTGAAAATTACTCGAGGCAGCAACCTGAGGCGTCAGACTGACAGCCACCATGTTGACTTCTGCATCCACACTGTTCATATGTACAAATGATATTAGGAATTTTTTCTCTACAAATATAGGAATTTTTAAGCAGTAAATACATGCATGAAAACTTACATATATATCTATATTTTTTTTTTTAATCATATCACTCCGAGCAAGGCGGTAACGCCACTGATATGCGGGGGGCTACGTAATAGTGAAAAGATTGGAAATGAGAAAGCCGGAAACCATGTCCTAAACAAGAAAACAAGGGATGAGCCTCTACACCTGTTCAATAGACATGGGTGGCGTGTCAAACCGGGTGATAGTTTAGGCTATCTACTCCAATTGAAAAAAAAAAAGAAAAGAGTGAAAAGATTGGAAAAGAGAAAGCCGGAAACCATATTCTAAACAGGGAACAAGGGATGAGCCTCTACACCTGTTCAATAGACGTGGGTGGAGTGTGAACCAGACGATAGTTCAGTCTATCAACTCCAATTGAAAAAAAAAAAAAAAAGCAAAAAAGTGAAAAGATTGGAAAAGAGAAAGCCGGAAACCACATTCTAAACAGGGAACAAGGGATGAGCCTCTACACCTGTTCAATAGACGTGGGTGGAGTGTCAAACCGGGCGATAGTTTAGTCTATCTACTCCAATTGAATATATAAATGAAAAATGGGCTTCTTGAATAATGAGCCTAGTACAAGACTGTTTCTTGTCAAAAATCAATTACCAATGTAAGGCACAATACTATTTCATTGAGTAGATGCCTTATGTGTCACTTATCTAACCAAAGTTTTATAAAAAATGTATTAACCCACAATTCACAAGAAGTCCTAAGGAAGATTGAAAACACAAGAATTCTTTTAAATCGCATTGTTGCAGATATGTTGCTATTCAAGAAGCCCTATATATAAGATATGTTGCTATTCAAGAAGCCCTATATATAAGATATGTTGCTATTCAAGAAGCCCTATATATAAGATATGTTGCTATTCAAGAAGCCCTATATATAAGATATGTTGCTATTCAAGAAGCCCTATATATAAGATATGTTGCTATTCAAGAAGCCCTATATATCAAACAATTCTCTTCATCTGTCAACCTTACATTACTTAGTATAATCTGCAGATAGTAATTTTCTGGCATATTTAAAAAAAAATTGATGAACTTTGAAAAACTTCACTGAATTAGTGCTTCTAGTTTGATAACAAACAAATACCAACAAACAAAACTTATTTTCTTGCTCTAAGTGAAACATTACACAGAAAACCCTTAAGGCAATGTGATGCAATTTAGATTCATCAGTCAAGCAGATGCTTCAGTTCAAGGATGAAAAAAAGAAAAAAATGTGTAGCGGGGTTTGTTAATATAGGTCTCACTGTATTTTCTGCAAGTGTGCATTGTCTACAATGCTTACAATTGCACATACCTGTAAGTGCAATCTTGTGTGTATAATTCTTCCTTTTTTTTCAGCTGTGAAAAGTAAAAAAAATATCAAGTAAAATAGTTGGTTATTCAGTGCAATTTTCAAAAGTTATTTACTTGATTTTTATATATGTTCTTAACTTTTTCTTCTTGTCTATAATTATTTTAGTTTTTGATTCTTGTTTTCTCTGCATTGTTTTTTATCGGGTATGGAAGGTTGCAGTTGAAATTAATCTAAATTACAGCTGATGCCATCGTAATGCTTTTAGTTAACAGGAGACAGAAATAGAGAGAGAATAGTAATGTGAGATAATGGGATCAAAAAAGAAAGAGAACATAAAGAAAAGGCAAAAGAATATGAATGCAAGATAAGTGGAAAGAGAAATAAAGTGAAATTAAATGGTAAAACTATAAGAATATATGATAATAGAAAAGAGAAGGAAATGGAAAATAAAGAGAGTAAAAAAATAAGAATGTGAGAATGGGGAAGTGGAAGAAAGGAAAGAGAAAGAAAGAGAAAAGAAAAGAAAGAAAAGGAAAATAAATCAACAAAGAGGTGAAGGAAAGGAAAAAATAAAAGAAAAGAGAAAAAGAATAGGAATGTGAGATTGGGGAAGTGGAAGAAAGGAAAAGCGAAAGAAAAGAAGAAAGAAAGAAAAGAAAAGGAAAATAAATCAACAAAGAGGTAAAGGAAAGGAAAAAAAATAAAGAAAGAGTAAAAGAATAGGAATGTGAGATTGGGGAAGTGGAAGAAAGGAAAAGCGAAAGAAAGAGAAAGAGAAAGAAAAGGAAAATAAATCAACAAAGAGGTGAAGGAAATGAACAAAATAAAGAAAGAGTAAAAGAATAGGAATGTGAGATTGGGGAAGTGGAAGAAAGGAAAAGCGAAAGAAAGAGAAAGAGAAAGAAAAGGAAAATAAATCAACAAAGAGGTAAAGGAAAGGAAAAAAATAAAGAAAGAGTAAAAGAATAGGAATGTGAGATTGGGGAAGTGGAAGAAAGGAAAAGCGAAAGAAAGAGAAAAGAAAGAAAAGAAAAGAAAGGAAAGGAAAGGAAAAAAATAAATCAATAAAGGAAGGTGAAGGAAATGAACAAAATAAAGAAAGAGAAAAGAAAGAAAAGGAAAATAGGAATGTGAGATTAAAAGAAGGAATGTGGAAGAAAAGGGGAAAAGCGAAAGAAAGAGAAAAGAAAGAAAAGAAAAGGAAAATAAATCAACAAAGAGGTAAAGGAAAGGAAAAAAAATAAAGAAAGAGTAAAAGAATAGGAATGTGAGATTGGGGAAGTGGAAGAAAGGAAAAGCGAAAGAAAGAGAAAAGAAAGAAAGAAAAAGAAAAATAAATCAATAAGGAAATGAAGGAAAGAGAAGAAATAAAAAGGAAGGCAAACAAAAATGGAAAGAGAATAGGCAAAAAAAAAAAGAAAGAAAAGTTAAAAAGATTAAGATTGAATAAAGAAATTTACCCGCCACTTAGCTAAGATAGTTGTGTTTGTATTTAGGACAAGCAGTTGAAGAGTGTTGGATTGTTATGTGAAATCCATCTTCTTATATGGCAGATGTGTGTTGTGGTGCAATGGATATCAGCTCGGAATGAGAAATTGCGGAGCCGAGTTCAAATTCCAGTTGAATTCATTGCATTCACTTACGCGCAAATACCCTTGGGAAAGGTATTAATCTGTCTCTTCCTTCCAGTTATGGGTTAAATAACAGGACAGATTGGGTTCTATAGCCTTGGCTGGCAACCAGTCTACCGCAGAAAGCAATAGCAACCTACTGCAGGATAATCTTCTGCCCAGTCAGTCATGTCACTTTCGAGATATGATCGCCCAAGCATGTTTCACGTATGGCCCTTAACTGACTGATATGGCAGATAAATGCCAGAAAATCTCGTTAAAGCTGAAGAGAAAACTGGAGGAAACAGAAATGTGGTTCTACAGAAGGATGCTGAGAATATAAGCACTAAAGAAGTCATTAGGAAAATGGTAAAAGAAAACTTATATTCAAAATCAGAAAGCTATACATAATGAGTAAGCAGTGCTTGGACAACTTCACCGTAATTAGGTATATCGGGGTAACTGTTGTTATAGTGTAAACATGGCTGCTCTTCTAGCAAAGTTCACCAAGGATGAACAATCAGCTGTGTTCTGAATCTGCAGAGAATATGTTACCACATTCATGATAGGTCACCAGTTTGGCATTAACATCTCTCAAGCTTTTTGAATTATCTCATCAGTGGAGGTGGTCCTGGGTATGACTGTAAACTGCATCCGGCAGCAAGGCTTCTGATTGGGAGGTTGTGAGGAGCATTAAGCTACTTCTTAATTACTGTTGTTTCTAGGTCCACCCTGACCCAGGGTGGTAGCACCTGTTAGGATCCCAGCTATAGGTAAACAGTTAACCCTCAAACTGGAGTCAAAACACTATGAAAGTATAGAAATAGACTTTTATAGAAATATATACATTTTTGAAAAAAAAAAAATTACCAAAAATACAGTTTTGAATAAAAAAAATTATTGCCAGCAATACATTTTTGAATACAAAACTAGAAGACATCTTTGGCTTCTAAAATAAAATAAAAATTTCATCAAAATCTGACTAAACCAAACTTATCACTATAAGTGAACATTAAAAAATACCTTACAACACTACTATTTTGGCATTAAATAACCCACAGAAGTTGATATGCCATTAAACAAAACTCAAATTCAAAACCCAAATTCAAAACTTAAATTCATCAGTGGGGGAGGTTATCAAGTGTCTTGATTCTTCTTCATATGTCATACTTGTCTGGCCACTTATAAACTTCTCAGCTCACTAATGTACACTTTTACGCAGTAGTGCACTGTCCCTGTATTGTGCTAAAAAGCCTCTGAGGAATTTCAGCCCATGACACACCTTCTAACCAGAGAAATCAAATCGCAGTAATTTGCTTCTCCTTGGTGCAAACTGCTAGTGGAGTGGCCATGTTCACACTGTAACAACAGTAAAAAAACTGGCATGATTAAGCTTGAACTTTGATTGCAAAAAGCCATTAGTACCAACTATCAGTATGCATGAGTAAAAGGCTGTGTGACAAATCTAAATATATGTCATGCTGAAAATGCCGATAATTACTTACTTAGCTTTATATATATATATATATATATATATGCATATGCTGTGTAGTGAGACAGCAACTGTTCTTTATGGCAGATATTATTAAAAGCATTGTGTTGGTTAATTTTACTGATTGATTTTTCCAAATTATGAATTATCTTTCTGAGATGAAAAGGAATTTGTTTGAAGGCTTTCAACAACTTCAGAAAAATATATGATGAAATGTCCTCCTTATCTGGAAGGATTATTCAAAATTTGAAAAGTCAATCAGTAGAATTAATTGACACAAAATGTCTGTTGTTTTTAATAATAGTTGCCTTAAAGAATATATATATATATATATATATATTTATTATAAATTATGTTTTAGAACATGTACATTATTTTTTAATATATGTCCTCGACAATCACATGTTTGTTTCAACGTTGGGTACATTTCTTTGGGTGGTAAAAGCTTTTACCTCCCAAAGAAGGGACCCAACTTTGAAACAAACATATGATTGTCAAGGACATATATTAAAAAATAATGTACATGTTCTAAAACATAATTTCTAATAAATATTCACAGCTCTATACATCATATATTGAGCACTGTTTTAAATTAATGTTTTGGATGGAAAAAATTATTTCTTCGTTCCGTACCCACTCAGATATATATATATATATATATATATATATGTGTGTGTGTGTGTGTGTGTGTGTGTGTGTGTGTGTGTATATCAAAAGATATTACTTTGTCAATGTGTTAAATGCAATGTATTCATTTTATTAATCAAATTATTGGACTAATTATGCATAATCAAGTATAATTATATTAAGATTATTTGGTGCAACTGAGTCTTAATTCATTGAGTTTCAAACTGTGTTTTGATATAAGATACGTTGCTTAATAACAGTTAAAGCGTGAGTTCATGCCTTTCCTAAGAGCATTTGAACTTTTTTCCTTATTACATTTCATGAGAAACATATTTATACATTGCACACACAGACACACACCTACATACACACAGATTGCAAAAAGTCAAACTCTGATTTATAATTCCAAATAGATTATTAGAAAGTAAGAGAAACTATTGGTTTATCTCATAAACAGGTTATTTTTTTCATGAAGAGATCAGGTAAACATACAGGCTACAGGGAAAGATGGGTTCATGTCTTTCTCAAAATCACTCATTCAAAGTGATAATTTACAGTCTCACTCATTCTATATTCTGACCGGATAAACATTACCTCACTCAGAACCAAGAATTCAGAAATATTTTGAAAATTAAATGCTTTATGTTATCTTGGTAAAATATCACTTTTTCTCTTCATTTGTGGCCATTTTTTGGTGGTTTCTTCCTTCAAACACCAATTATACTATATAATATTTGCTATTGATGGTTCTTTCATTCGCAAGGTAATCAATGAACAAAATACCTTGTGCATCCAAAAATACAGAGGCCAAAACCTTGCCTGCAGATGTTTGCATCTTTGGCCACTTTCAAGGCATTCACCTGCTGCTGTCCACTCAGCTGACTGTTAATTTGACTTCAGAGTGAAGTGGTGGATCCATATTTTATCCATTGTCACATATTTATGCAAAACTTCTTGGTGCATTGAAAGAGTTGAAAACAACACTCTGAATTGTTGACACATTGTTGGTTTTGATTGAACGTGGCACCCACTTTAAACACAGCTTTCTCATTGACAAATATCCATGCAAAATGGTGAATACACTGCCTTTTTATGTGTTCAACTCCTCTGCAATCTTACACAACTTCAATTTATGATCGGCCAAAATGAGTTTTCAAATTTCTTTCATGACTTGAGCATTAAGCAACATTTGTGTCTGTACGACCACATTTAAAGTCAGCATACCACCTCTTACATATTTTTTCTGATGGAGCAGAGTCTGAATAACACTTATCAAGCCATTGCTTTGCTTAAACACTATTTTTTCTTTTTAGAAAGCAATGCTTTATCAACACACGAAATTAGGATTGTTTCATTGTTTTGAAACTTTGCAACAGTAGCTTCACTTAAATAACTGTCATTTGTAAACTAATAATCCAATTACGCCCAAATTTTGTCACATACCATTTGAAGGTTAGTACTTCATAAAAATTATATGGATTTTTTATTAATGGTGCCATGTATATGTCAGACCTGGAACTTATTGAGTGATGTGTTATTCTTAAGAAATATAGTTGAGTGGATTCCTGTTGTCTTCTCTACAGTTTCAATTCAGAGTTTTCCCTCTAATATTTTTACACCTACTGCATATCTACCACAAAAGAATATTTATACAAATATCAATGATGTTATCATAAAAAGTTGATATCATATTTTGGTTAGGTACATGTACTGGAAATTTATTGCACTTGCATAAATATTAAGCTCTCAGATAAACATACCAAATTTGCATTTAAGACACAGAGATTATTTTTAAAAATTTCTAGTAATTATGCAAGCAGAGAATGATACAAAGAAGTTATGCTAAATGAGAACAATAGAAGAAATAATGTGAATGGAAAGACATTGATGATGCAAGGAATGATACAAAGAAATGAGACAAGTGAAGGACATTGATGGTGCAAGGAATGATTTAAAGAAATGAGACAAGTGAAGGACATTGATGGTGCAAGGAATGATTTAAAGAAATGAGACAAGTGAAGGACATTGATGGTGCAAGGAATGATTTAAAGAAATGAGACAAGTGAAGGACATTGATGGTGCAAGGAATGATTTAAAGAAATGAGACAAGTGAAGGACATTGATGGTGCAAGGAATGATTTAAAGAAATGAGACAAGTGAAGGACATTGATGGTGCAAGGAATGATTTAAAGAAATGAGACAAGTGAAGGACATTGATGGTGCAAGGAATGATTTAAAGAAATGAGACAAGTGAAGGACATTGATGGTGCAAGGAATGATTTAAAGAAATGAGACAAGTGAAGGACATTGATGGTGCAAGGAATGATTTAAAGAAATGAGACAAGTGAAAAACATTGATGGTGCAAGGAATGATTTAAAGAAATGAGACAAGTTAAAAACATTGATGGTGCAAGGAATTGTCTAAAGAAATGAGACAAGTGAAGGACATTGATGATGCAAGGAGTGATACAAAAGAAACAAAACAATTAAAAGACATTGATGATGTAAGAAATTATAAAAAGAAATGAAACAACTAAAAAACATTGATGATGCAAGTAATGACACAAAGAAATGAGACAAGTTAAAAACATTGATGGTGCAAGGAATGGTCTAAAGAAATGAGACAAGTGAAGGACATTGATGATGCAAGGAGTGATACAAAGAAACAAAACAAAAGACATTGATGATGTAAGGAATTATTAAAAGAAATGAAACAGGTAAAAGACATTGATGATGTAAGTAATGATACAAAGAAACGAAACAAGTAAAAAACATTGATGATGCAAGTAATGATACAAAGAAATGAGACAAGTGAAGGACATTGATGATGCAAGGAGTGATACAAAGAAACAAAACAATTAAAAGACATTGATGATGTAAGGAATTATAAAAAGAAACAAAACAAGTAAAAAACATTGATGATGCAAGTAATGACACAAAGAAATGAGACAAGTTAAAAACATTGATGGTGCAAGGAATGGTCTAAAGAAATGAGACAAGTGAAGGACATTGATGGTGCAAGGAGTGATACAAAGAAACAAAACAAAAGACATTGATGATGCAAGGAATGATACAATAAATGAGATATTGTTGATGCAAGGAATGATACAAAAAATGCTGTAAAGTCAAAACCACTGAGAGTGCTAAAGATGAATTATAGAAGCAATGACACAAAAGAACAAGTCTACAATGTATTACTCTTTGCATTCAAAAGATTGTTGGATATTTCTAAAATATATTACATCCCGGTTAGTAATACTTCTTTATTTTGAATAAACTGAAATTAAATTTGTTCAAAATAATAGATAATTACTTATTTGAATAAACTATAAACTATTGTCATCTTTTTATTATGTCCCCTTTTCATTTTTCCAGAATAAAATTCTTAAAAAAAGCTAACTTGCAGAACTTAAATGATACTACATATCTATACTCATATTTATTGATAAAAGTTTAGTTTAGATCTGCAGGCAAGGATTCACTTTTTATTTTTTTCATATGATACTTGTTTACTTATGACTGAAAATAAATTGATGGAATAATGAATACTAGAAAAGTCCATAATGTTATGGCAGAGCCCATCGGCTATTTGTCTAGCCATCGTCTTTCAACAAGGCTCTAGGATTTTGAATATATTTAAGAAGTAGTTATTACATTCTGCAAAGACATGTTCACTTTTATACTGAGTTGTAGTTGATACCATGAAAATAAAATTAAAGTTTTACTATTGTCATTTGTAAAATTATATAATATTTTATTAATAGTTTTATCCTGCCTTATTATTATTGCTCTTTATTGCAGTTATAAAACTGTCTAAAAAATTTGAAACATAAGAACAAATTAAACTCATGATTAAAATTCAGCAGTGGAAAATGTTAAAAACAAAATTGCTACAATCAGACAAAGGATTGGTAAGACATCTGAAACAGGTTGGATTGTACTGCAATTGTAATACTGTGATGAAGAAAAAATAGTAAACTGATCCAGAAGAAGTATTTCATAAGAATAACATCATTTTAAGAAGGTTAACTTTTGCTTAGAACATTTGGGAATAGCTTAAAACTGTTTAAGACCTACTATCTAGAAATACATATTCTTTGTATTACTAAAATAGCTTCTTCCTATGGAAAGATTTCCTGTTCTCAAGATCAAAGCTTAATGTGCACAGGAGACACATACTGAAAAAGAAGTTTTTGTTCTCAAAATCAAGGTTCAATATGCACAGGTGACATTTATATAAACAAAACTGAAGATGTGTGTCAGTGTGTATTTGTTGCGTATCTCTGTGTCTATAATCACTGGTTTCTATTAACATCCCCTTCCACATTTTTTATCCAATTTGTTTCAAAGCTTACACACCCCTTGCAAATTTATTACTCTACACAGATAGAAAAAAAATTCCACATGCTTACAGTTTAATCTTTATTTTAATTTCTTATCTTCAAGTACACTTTTGTTAAAGATAAGTTAAATACAGTAACTTTTACATGGAGAATAACACTTTCAAAAAATAGAAGCATTATCTCCAGTATTTAATGTCTGCAGATGTGGGTCGTATAAACAAAATTAAAAGTAGACTTATACTCTTCCCATTTCATGCAACACTGGGTACTTACTGTTAGTATACTGTAAAAACAGGATTTCTTATTCTCAAAATCAAGGCTAAATGTGCACAGGTGACATTGTTCTCAGTAATACCAGAGTAGCTTCTTCTCGTGGAAAATTGTTGAAGATAACACAAATCAGCTAAGTGACAAACTTTATATTTGTATTAATTATATATATATATATATATATATATATATAAAAGAGATAATAACTATACTCATGTCGAAAAACCTTCCATGGATCTTCATAGAAAGGAAAAAAATGGTTTTAAAAAAAAAGATTACTTGTATCAATCAAAAGTGTTTGAACCAAGTCAGCATGTAGCCCAAAGAAAAAACCCTGATACGAGTAATCAACTAACAAAAAAGTGCTTACTACTTAGGTAGAGCAGAATAAATAAAGTATACCTAGTGAGCTAGGCAGACCTATCACGGTTTCACCTAAATGGATCGTCAGGGAAAGCTGGCTTTTATATATATATATATATATGAAGAAGGTTGGCAAAAGGGTGGATGAGCATTTTATAGGAACCAACAACCAGCATGCAACTTGTTATTATTTTTTCTTTATGTTCTGTGTCCCTTCAGGACGTAGGTGATCATGGACTTCCACTTGCTCCTATATCGCTCTTAAAATTTCTCCTCTTGGTATCTCTCCCACACCTCATATTGCCATCCACTTGCACAAGCCCATCAAGTACATGTTCCATTGCTTTGTGTGTCCCTGAAACTTTTTCTGATGCTAAGTATGTTTTCTTTTCATTTCCACCCTCTTCAAAACCTTGTTGTTGCTTGCATGTTCAGTTTATGATTTCCTGAATATCTTTCTGCTGAATCACATTTTTGTTGCTTTGAGTCTCTCCTTCATCCTTATGGAGATCATCCAACATTTGCTGCCGTACATGAGGATAGATATCACATTTCAACAAAATCTTCCTGTCTCTCAATATTCTACTCAGCCTTTGGAATGCTTCCTTGGCCATGCCAAGATGTCTTTGGATTTAACTGTCACACGTTCCATCCTCTGTTAGAACACTTTCCAGGAATTTAAATTTCTCTACCTGCTTGATTTCAGTATCCTTGAATTGTAGTTGTCATTTTGGGCTCCTCTTTTTATTGATGACCAGGCATTCAGTTTTCTTGTAGTTTATGTTTCATCTTTCGCTTGCTTTAGCTACCTTCTGTAGGGGGTCTTGTAGTTTCTTTCAGTGTCTGCTATCAGCACTGTATCATCTGTGTATTTTATATTGTTCAGATTGTGGCCACCAATGACAAATGCTAGCAGGACGTAGTTCTTTCAGAATTGCCTTGCTATATAGATTGAGTAGATTCAGTGAGAAAACATATCTTGTCTTACACCCCTTTCTATTTTTGTATATCTGTTGAACTTGTTTCCTGTTCATACGTAGGTGACCTGCTGCCAGTATAGGTTCTTGATCTAATATCCTTCTCAAATATGTTAAACTTTCTTATGTCTTTGTGATATACTCTGTCAAATGTAGTCTATGAAACATAGGTACATGTCCTGCATTTGTATAAACCTTTTCAATAACATTCTGAGCATAAATATTGCTTGTCCGTGATAAAACTGCATTGTGCCTGTCCTATCTCTGGTTTGATTCTACTGCATGTCCTATTCATCAGAATCTGGATGATGAGTTTTGTTATGTGACTCATTAAGCTGATTGTTCAGTGGAGTTCACATTCATTTGTGCCTGTCTTCTTGAAAATGATTCTGTTTAGGACTTCTAGTATACTGTCACTGTTATAGATTTAATTTATTATTTCTATAATTTTTTCTGCATTGAATTCATCTTAGGTTGTCACCATTATTATTACAATACCATCTGGTCCTGCTGCTTTGTTTCTATTCAGTTTGGCCAGTGCAGCTTCCACTTACATTTTAGTATTTCCGGCCTGTCAGTATTTCTGTGCATTTTCAGTTTCTCTCTCTTCTTGCGGAAGAGATCTCTGACATTCATTCCATCATTGAAATATTTTCTCTGAAATATATGAACGTCTTGTAGATGAGCATGACTTTTGTTCTGTTGGTGCTCTCATTTTTTATGCATATCTTCTTTATTAGTCATACTCAATCTCTCTACTTCTACACATTTGTTGTTGAGCCATTTTCCTTTAACCTGTTTGCATTTATTCTTTATTTCCTTGTGTAGCTTCCTGTATTCTGTTCACTGTCTTAGCATTGTTTTCTGTCTCTTTTACATCATGTTAAGAATCTCATCTGTGATCCACTCATTTTTCTGTTTGCAACTCTTTTCCTTTGGAATGATTTCGTTTGCTGATGTCACTAATGCTTCTTTTAGTGCGACCCATTTCAAGTTTCTGTTTTCAATTTGTCCTTTGTATTTCCTTTTCATACTGTTTTTGTATTTTTCCTGCAGGTTGAGGTCGTTCATGAGTCTATTGTATTTTCGTCTGTGTTGTTCAAGATGATTTAAATTATAGCTTAATTACTAGTTTTGGCAAAGTTAGTTCTGTTACTATTAGTTCTGTTACTATTAGTATTGTAATTACTATAGTTAATAATATTATATATATATATATTGTAATGGTTGTTACAATGCTTTATAAATTCGAAGCTTCGAAACGCAAATATTTTTGTGCAGTGATGCTATGAATTTATAAACCATTGTAACAACCATTACAATATAATGCTTTACGTTGTATCGAGTACTCTTTATAAAAGTAAATGCATGAACAGTAGATAAAAAACCTATGTGTTCTACAACTTTGTTACAATAGATAGATAGATAGATAGATAGATAGATAGATAGATAGATAGATAGATAGATGTGTGTGTGGGTGTGTGATTGTTTTTCTTGAAATTTGTTAATTGTCTATTGAGTGCATTATTTTTGTTTGATGAGTAAGAAAATGTATTTCTAAGCCCAACCACTTCCTTGTTGAATTTTCACAAATACTTTTCAAAGAAATTAAAGCATAAACAAAATTCATTCTCAGAAAAGATGTTGAGTTTTAAGGATTCAGATTTTTCATTGAACTGTGTATGCCTACAAGAAATATTTTCCATTGATATTCCAATTAAGACATCACATGGAAAAAATAGCGCAGAAAATATTCTACAGCCTTCTATGGAACTGAGATGTGTATATATCACTCAAATTATTTAAAATTATTTTAGGAGCAAACAATCTGTACCTGTGTTGCAATATTTTGTTTTTGTGTTGCATGAAACTATGATTAGTATTAGGTTGTTGGGGTATGAATTGTAAAGCTGTCTGGCCATCCCCTTTTTATGATTAGCTAAACACAACCTTTCTACCCCCATTTTCAACCATTTGCCATTGTTCCATATTAAACTGAGTAAATATCTTTGATGCTGTCTGGCACCCCCACCCCACACTTTGAGAATTAGCGCAACACAATCTCAGCATCTGAATATAGATTCCATCAAGTTTTCTTTAATTGTTTTATCCCAAGAAAAGCAATACTGCCGCTGATGCTACAAAGCTGGGGGCGAAATAAAAGAGTAAAAGTTTTGGGAGAAGGAGAGTGACGAGAAAAACAAACCAGTTACAGTGGGTGTCAGAGAAAGGGCAAGAGAAGGATGTGAACACAGGAGGTAAGACAGTTGTGAAGGTAGAGAAATACATGGTGTGATATAGAAAGGACTGAAGTCAAGTGGATAAGAGATGGGAATTGACATTGCATTTAAATTTCTGGAGGCTGTAGCCCTCAGGAAAGCAAGAAAAGAAGATGCTGGAGTAAAATTGTTGGCTGCATTTGGTTTATTTAACTGTAAAAGGGTGGGGCCTTGTTGCCAGTCTGGTTGCATGAGTAGATTCATGTGAAGAGGGCACCAGTGTCATGAATTTGTCAGAGCAGAAGCCATGAAAATACTCAAGGGTTTTAGTTAATATCCAAGCAGCGACAACATACATGTAAAACAACTCTACAGTGTGGCAAAAGCGTCTGCGTTCGAGGTTGTCTGGTAGATCAGATTTTCAGATTTCAGGCTTTGGCTATGAGAATTTCCACATCCTTTCCAGTACAATTTATTTCACTTCCTATGTAAAAGATTTGACAGATTTTATTAATCTGTCTAAGACAGTTTGTATTGAGCCTTGTTGGTTGAAGCTTATGAATTTTAATTTTAATTTGAGTTTTGTTTAATGACATATCAACATCTGTGGGTTATTTAATGCCAAAAAGGTAGGGTTTTAAGGTATTTTTTTAATGTTTGATTATGGTGAGAAGGGTTGATTTAGATTTTGATGAAAAATTAATTTAAAAGAATTTTTATTTTATTTTAGAAAACTGAAGATGTCTTCTAGTTTTGTATTCAAAAGTGTATTGCTGGTAATAATTTTTTTTCTTCAAAAATGTGTTATGATAATAATTTTTTCTTTCAGAAAAGTATTGTTGGTAATATTTTTCTTTCAAAAATGTATATTTTTCTATAAAAGTTTATTTTTTATGTATATATTATGATAAAAATGTATTTTTATACTTTCATAGTGTTTTGACCCCAGTTTGGGGGTTCACTATTTGCCCATAGCTGGGACCCTAACAGCTGCTACCACTCTGGGTCAGGGTGGACCTGGGAACAACAGCAATTAAGAGGTGGTTCTATGCTCCTCACAACATCCCAATCAGAGGCCACATAATCGCATATGCACTCCTCATGCATCATTTAAAGCTGAAATTTAATTTCCCTGGAAGTTTTAGAATTTTTTTTACTATTAAAATTTAATGCATCAAATTTTTTTTACTATGAAAATCTATTGCAGCAAATTAATTGTTTTTACCATTTAAATCTTTTGCCACAAATTTTTTGTTTTTTGTTACTATTAAAATCTATTGCAGCAAATTATTTTTTTTTACTATTAAAATCTTTTGTGGCAAATTTTTGTTATTTTTTTACTATTAAAATCTATTGCTACAATTTTTTCTATTAAAATCTACTGACATAAATTTACTTTTTTTACTATTAAAATCTATTGCTGCAAATTTTTACAATAGAAAATATATTTCTATACTTTCATAGTGTTTTCACCCCTATTTTAGGGTTAACTATTTGCCCATAGCTGGGACCCTAACTTATGCTACCATCTAAGATCAGGGTGAACCTGGGAATAACAGTAATTAAGAGGTGGTTCCACACTTCTCAAAACCTCCACATCAGAGGCCTGGCTGCCAGATGTAGTTTATCATCATATGCAGGACAGACAAGATCAGGTTCTTCTGGTGAGTGCCATTAGACATTCCAAGCAATCTGTACAATTTCTGTGAGGTCTTTAAATTTCATGTGAAGTTTGAGACATTATATTTGGAATAGCACCATACTATTAGTACTATTTTCTATTAGTAAAAAAAGACAAACCTGATGAGCGAAGACATCATAACGAAACTTCTTAGTTGAAATGAACTTACTCAGTTAAAGTGACAAATTCTTTGCACTAAAACTATCAATGCTCAGTCTCCACCCCAATATTGAGCACTTTATGATAAAAAAACCTGCTTGCCAAAAAACATTTTATCAGTAAAACTACTGAAAAAGCAGCAATCCCGGTGACAAAAACTATCATAATTCAATGCTATATATATATATATATATATATATATATTGTGTGTGTGTGTGTGTGTGTGTGTGTGTAATAATAATAATAATAATAATAATAGCCACTCATATTCAGAGGTACCCATTTACCAGGGTGGCTAGCTAATCCCCATTACAGATGCTTGCTCAGCACACCTGTATATACATTTTAAATGCAAGTTTTTGGGATTATAAAAATGACAGAGTGCCAAATATATTTATTACATAACAGATATACAAAAGTTCAACATATCTAAGATTTGAATATTACACGATGAGATGGTCACCACCATGAAGAGGACATACATGAAATCATACTCTCATTTCAAACACAGTTGGCATTGCCAGTCCTATGGAAGTTTGTATCATCATGTAGGGTCACATTTTAGGAAGGTGACTGTCGCCTTTCAAAATACTTTCAGAATTTCTTTTGATTTGCAACGAATGAATTTTTGGCTGTTGAAATTTCCTTTCAATATGTATGCAATTTCTTTTGAGGTCCATGACATTATGAGGATTCACCATCATATAAAAGAAATATCAAATACCTGTTGGAAAGAGTAACAGCTTCCCTTTTAACAGCTATGTTTGGCAAATATTGGGATCCTACAATAGAACAATGAGTTCTGTCAGACGAGAATAAAAATCCAGGAGACCCTATTTAATTTCCAAATTTTCATTTTTAATAATATTCTTCAAAAAGAGAGTAGAATTAAAATATAGTTTCAGAGTATGCTATATTTATTGGTAAGACGCTTCAGTGTATCCTATGATGATGAGACACATTTTAAATGCAAATATTTTGGATTATAAAATGGTATAGAGTAACAAGTATGTTTATTACGTAACTGATATACATGAGTACAGTATATTATTTAAGATTTGAATATTTCATCCTTGAGATGGTTATCACCATGGAAAGAACATGCACGAGCTTGCACTTTCATTTCAAAACCAGACATTAAAAGGGTCCACCGTGAGCAAAAGAGATATCAGATATCTGTCAAAGATAGCACAATCTTTGATATGTTAAACTCTTGTATATTGTTCATGTAATAAATGTATCATTTGGTGATCTACATCATTTTATATCCTAGGTACTTGTTACATCCTATCATTATGGGACACCCTGTATATATATATATATATTTGTCATCTACCTACAAGCCTGTTTTGCTGTATAACAGCTCATCAATGTGGCTAGACCACCACTTGCTTCTGGCCAGGATCAAAACTCAACCGTTTTTTGTCAGTTGGAGTCACTAACCCCTAAGCCATAGGCACATGGAATCAGAGACAGGAAATTTTAGTGTGTTATGTATAAGTGGCATATACACATGGCAGTCACCAAAAGAGCTCAATTCATTACTCAATATATATATATATATATATATATATGTGTGAGAATGTGTGTGTATGATAGAGTGATGTGCAAAATAGTTTCATAAGGAAATGGTAGTTAGAAAATCACTTTTGGATACTTCCGTTTCCTCCTCCAGTCCAAAGCAAAGAAATAAATTTTCATTCCTTTGCACCTTGTTACCTCATCAAATTTGTTGGAAGCAAAAGGTACGATGAACTAAGTTCAAATCCAATTACAAAATCAAGTATCATGTCACCTCAAGGGAGTTGAATTGATCTTAAACATTCATGACAACTAAAGTTTCAATAAAAAAAAGTAATTGAAAATAATCTCTCTTTAACTCATCTACCAACACTGCCACAGACACACGCACATATATATCTTTGTATTTGATATGAAATATTTTAAGGCATCACCTTGTAGTAACTAAAAGTTTCACACAATAAGCAAGTTTAGAGACTGCGTCATGGTGCAGTGGATATTGGCATTGAACAAAACATCGGGGAGCTGAGTTCGAATTCCAGTTGAATTCGTTGCATTCAGTTACATGCAAATACCCTTGGGAAAGGTATTAATCTATCTCTTCTCTCCAATTATGGGTTAAATAACAGGACGGATTGGGTTCTATAGCTTTTGCTGGCAAACAGTCTACTGCAATAAGAAATGGCAACCTACTGCGGGATAATCTTCTGCCCAGTAAGTCATGTCTAATTGAGACATGATCACGCAAGCGTGTATCCTGTATGGCGCTTATCTAACTGACTGACAGTTGTATAATTTTGAAATACTCGAAGAAAGGACCTGACCTAATCTGACAAAAAGTTTCACACAATAATAAATTCCTAGATGGTTCAGAAATCCTTTATATTTCTACTCTAACATCAGTGATTTTATCTGGGTTTTTTTTTGGGGGGGGAAGGGGGCATTTGATTTCCTTATCTTTGTTGATGAGCACTTTGTGTCCTTTCAAGTTTATATACATTTCTCGCAGGTTTTATTACTATTTTTATTTTATTTTTTTGCTCTCTGGTATATACTCATTTCTTTCGGGGGTCCCATCTGGTAACCTAAGGTCAGAAATGTCACAATGACATTTTCCGCTGAGCATTTTTTGAGAAAAGGAAAACAGAGAAACCAAAAAAAAGCACAAGATCACATACATTTTACATAGATAAAGATCTTTGTAAGGTGTGGGCTGTACTTGTTAGTATAGTGTTTTATATTTCTTTAAGAATTGGGCTACCAGGAATCCCTTCATTGAGTACATCTGAACCGTTTCCAGTCAATCCAAGAGCTCCAACTACAACTGAAATTGTTGATGTCATCATGGGTCACATTTTTAAGATTTTGATTTCAAGTTTCTTGCATATTGATAGTTTTTTTAAAACCTTTAAAGATACATTACAGTTGGCAGAGACTGCTGCATGAATAAAAAAGCACATTTTGTTTTTGAAGTCACTGATCATGATGCCTGGGCAGCTAGCTTTGCTTGTTCTGTCTGTGTGTATGGTAAAGTCCTATAAAATTGTTAAAGGTCTTATCTCTGTAACTGGGTCTGTATATATATATATATATATATATATATTATAAATAATACTTTAGTACATGTACAAACTATATTCTAATATATTATTTATAATAAATACTCATTGGTCTATTTTTATATTGCGCACTGTTTTAAATTAATGTTTTGAACATTGCAGTTATTTTCTCTATTCCTTATTCATTTGGATTTATATATATATATATATATATATATATATATAAACATATACTGTTAAATATAAGAGACAATGAATGTCTATTATGTTTAATCATGAGTCATTCTAAACATCATATTTTGACTTTAATTTCGGGTGAAAATAAAGACAAAAATTCTACAACATTTGGATAATGTTTTATTAAGTTGGTTCTGAGCTTTCAGCTCATATGAGTCATCTTCAGAGAGGTTGAAAAGATGTTAACATAAAAACATCCACCACCAAAGCTTAGAACCAACTTAATAAAAAATTATTCAAATGTTGGAGAATTTTTGTCTTTAGGAAGAGTCCATTCTATGTAGAATGGCACCATAACAGTTAGCCACCCTAGCAGGACTAACCTACTTGAAAAAAGCAAGCAGCTACTTATACTAGATAATTTAACTGGATGCTTTATTATTCCTGGCACTGTTAAATTTGATTGATTCATTTTCTACAGCTTATCAACCCTTTGCAAGTTATTTAAAGCCAGAAAATATTTTTGGAGATAATGATTTAATGATACAAATCTTAATAATTAACCCATAGATAGGGCTGAAGAGGTGAACAAACAAGAAGTTACAATGTGTGTATAAAGTGTGTTCCAATTCTTCATTAAAATCAGTATATAAACTGACCCCTCAATTTGTGGCCATGGTAGTTTTTATAGATATATATTCCAGAGAATGTAAATACATCAGATTTTTTTTTTGGAAGATAATGTTTTAATGAGATAAATCTTAATAATAGCGAATAGTAGTTGCCCTGCAAGTCCATAATTAATTAGTTTTGATTACCTAAGTCTTAGTAATCTGTTTCTGCGTTACTCATTTGCAATATTCAGAAACTTGCCAGGTTACCTAACACCCCCATAGATAGTAAATTTTCTAAGCCATGCTTAGATGTGACACAGGGTCGAAAGTATAGGATACCCAGTGAGAATCGAACTCACTACTCAATTGTAACAGGTTCTAGCGAGACAAGCTTGCTAACCATTACACCACACCGAGGTGTCCAGTTAACTCATAGATAGGGTTGAAGAGGTGGATTCATACCTCATCAGAATTTGATAAACAAACAAGAAACCATATTCTGTATATAAAGTAGGGGACCAATTTTTTATTAGAATCGGTATATAAAATGATGCCTCACTTTGAGGTCATGGTAGTTTCTATATATCTATATTCCAGAGAATGTAAACAAAATTATTTTAAAATCAGAAAATATTTTTAGATTGTAAGAATTTTTTTGAGATAATAATAATTTTTAGTGAAACAAGTTTTACAAATTAGCTCATAGCTTGGGGAAAAGAAGTGTATTCCTTTTTTCTAGTGGGAATTAAAAACTGGCTCTCGGGTTAACAATTCCAAGTCATTATCCATTACCCCACCTGTAAATCTAAGCTTACATCACCTGGCATATTTTGAGTGAGATGGGCTAAGTATAAAATTTAGTTAAATCAGGTGTCAAAATTAAAATTTAAATGCTGAGCATCTCCATATCTTGAAAGTTTTGATGTGATGTATGAGTTGTGTTTGATGTATTTTTCACACTACTCACCTTTTTGCTGTTCATATGATGTAATTGTGGTGCAATGGTTATCAGCTTGGAATGAGAAATCAGGGAGCTGAGTTCAAATTCCAGTTAAATTCGTTGCATTCACTTATGCGCAAATACCCTTGGGAAAGGTATGAATCTATCCCTTCTCTCTCCAGCTATGGGTTGAATAGCAAGATAGATTGGGTTCTTTAGCCTTGGTTAGCAACCAGTCTATCACTTAAAGAAATGGCAACTTACTACAGGAAAATTTTCTGTCTAGTCAGTCATTGATTGCAAGAGGCATAATTCCCCAAGCATGTATCATGTATGGCACGTAACTGACTGACTGATATATTAGATACATAACTATAAAAAGAAAAGAAAGTGTTTGAATTTATAACATTGTTATTTTAAAGATATATAACTGTGGAGAAAATTGTGAAAATGGCTAACCTCGGAAATACCAACGAGTCTGTGCATCATGTAAAATCCAGCTGCTCCATGGTAAAAAGAACCAAAATGATGGTGCTCATGTTTTATGCCAAGCAGTCTCGGACAGTTAACGTGAAATCTCGTCTCATCATTTGCATGCAAATTATGGTCGGTCCTCGACTGTATAAAGCAAGCCTTTTTTTTGAGAACCAGGGAGTGTGCTTGGGTTGTTCGAGAGAAGCAGAAAAAGAAGAAGAAAACAAAACAAAAGAGATAACTTTCGTCTTTTTTTTCCTTTCTTGCTTTTTTTGTCATTTTGACCACAAATTTATAAATTTTATAAATTTTTCCTATACTAAAATAATTTAAATATTAACTGCATAAAAATCAGAAAATACAACAACATTCACTTTTGTTTATTAGACATTAAATTAAATTAAATTAACAATCTCAAGCTATTACCCATTTTACCAGCTGCACATCCAAGTTTATAACACCTAGTGATCTCAAACGGTCACCCATCTAAGGACTGATCAGGCTCGGTGTTTCAACATATTAATGTTGTAAGTGTTAGGTAACCTGGCAAGTATATGAATATTGCAAATGAGTGACACAGAAACAGATTATTGAGATTTAGGTAATCAAAACTAAATAATTATTGACTTGCAGGGCAACTACTACTCTCTCTGTCATATATATCCCAGGATAAAAGATGTAAGACTTCTCCTGTTCTTCTACCTTTATGCAAACTGGTCGTTCTTTCCCACCATATCTTTGCACATGATTATCCAGATATTCGACCATAATGAAATTCATTTGTGCTAATTATAACACTGACTTGGTCAGCTTCAGAATCAATTAAAGAGGCAATATTGTATATACCTGTATCCCTTACCTGAGTGTGAGCTACTGATGAGAAAGGAAGAAAAGAAGAAGCATATCTTACAATAAGTAGGGCACTTTTGTAATTTTTTAAAGCACTTTTGTCCGAGGATATTTTTTAATGGCCAATAAATGTGTCTCAGCAGAAGAATGCGGAGAAGACCATAGGCTGAACATGTGAGCAATAACAAAATTTTAGAGAAAATGGAAACACTTACAAAATTTCTAGGATACATATTGAGGGAAGAAGGCTTGGAAAATTTGATACTCACACATTGAAGGCAAATGCTAGAAGAAAACAATGCAAAACCTACCTAGTGATCTTATGTAAATGGATGGCAGAACAGGGTTTAGGAGAAACAAAAGTAGACAAAATTTATTAAGAGCTACAAAGGAAAAGAAATTGTGGAGAGACATGGTTACCAAAATCCTGAATAGAAGATTAAGAATTTCACATTTCTGGTATCTAAGTTGAATTACCCTTGAGAAAGGTATAAATTTGTCTCTTCCCCCCTCCAGCTATGGGTTAAATACCAGGACAGTTTGGTTTCTCTAGCCTTGTTTGGCAACCCATCTACAGCAGAAAGTAATGGCAATCTACTACGGGAAAATCTTCTACACAGTCAGTCATCTCTCTTTTGAGACATGATCAGCCATATATGGTACTTAACTGACTGATTGAAGTTAACAAGAATTTTGAGATAACTCTGCTAGATTGATTTAGTAGGGAGAATGTTTGGGTGGTAAAAGCAACGAGTTTAACCCATAGGTGACAACATGTTTCAAGTCATCATTCTTTATCTACTTGGAGAGGCTCATTTTTGTTTTTTGATTTTATGGTTTTAATCAGTTTCACCCCATGCAAAGCAGAAAATCCACTATGACACAAGTGGTTACTAACTTTGGAAGAATAAGAAACAGTAACATTAATAATGAATATGAAAAGAAGTTGGTTTTGTCACTGGCTGTAGGTATTGCTACTGACGGAAATGCTTTGGTATAACTGCTGATGGCTTGAGCAATTGTTTAGTCTGCAATGCTTGGCTAAGCCACCTGCCATAGGGAAATCTGTCATTAATCAGAAGGACAGTAGATAGTGATTGACAGTGCATTCAAATTTTTGCCAATTAAAGTCAGCTGGAAAACATGGAGCCAAAAGTGAGTAATGCAAGAAAAGAAACTGTCAGTGTAGAATTTATGGTTACAACTAGCCAGTTCAAGAGATCTCGACACCATTTTAGTACTAGTTAGTAACTGTTTTTTGATTATGACAAAATAGCTTTTAAAATATGAAGAATAGTTGGACAAATGTAGTAAAATGTTAAATTAGATCATATATGTGAATATACTGATTGGAATGGTCTGAAATCGCAAAACTAATTTAGCACTAATGAATTGAAATATTTATTTCTATTTGTAAACAATATCTTATTTTTGAATTGTCATTCAAATAAAGAATATTTCCACCTTTGACTATTTTGTTGCTAGGATGTTTAATTGTTAAAACTGAGACTGGGGATGATATTAAAATGACTTCTGGGTACTTTTTCTGTAAAAAATATGGATAAAATTTTGGAGAGAAAATAATTTTTGTAGATTAGCATTCCTTAGCTTTTCTTCTGCCCTTGACATTTGTCAGAATAAATAAAAATATTGATTTATAAAATTTTAGAAGTGGGGGTCCAGTTCTTAATGTCAATACAATGTCAAATTAATCCCTGACTAATTAAAAATTTACTTTGTTTTTATTATACAAATGTCAAGTCATTCTGAGTAAGGCAATAAACTACATCTAGTGGCAATGCCATTGATCTAGAGATTTTCAGAAGTGTGAAACTTAATTGCTGACATGAAGTGGTAATACCTGTTAGGGTCGCAGTTATAGGCAAAGAGTTAATGGGGTCAAAACACTATTTGAACCCTTATCTTTATTGCCTGTATTACTGTATTTCTTCAGCTTCTCCCTCTGACCTTCTTTGGTCCTGGGTACGACCATAAACTGCATTCAGCAGCAAGGCTTCTGATTAGGAGGTTTTGAGGAGCATGGAACCACTTCTTAATTGCTGTTGTTCCCAGGTCCACCCTGACCCAGAGTTGTAGTACCTGTTAGGGTCTCAGCTATGGGCAAATAGTTTATTCCCAAACTGGGGTCAAAACACTATGAAAATATAAAAATACTTTTGTAGAAATATATACATTAAAATAGACTTTTATAGAAAAATATACATTTTTGAAGTAAAAATATTATAAAAACAATATAATACATTTCTGATGAAAAAAAATGCCATATTACATTTTTGAAGGAAAAAAAATTGCCAGCAATACATTTATGAATACAAAACTAGAAGACATCTTCAGTTTTGTAAAATAAAAAGATAATAAAAAAAATTAATCAAAATCTGACTAAATCAACATTCTCACTATATATAACTGAACATTAAAAAAATACTTTAAAATCTTGCTTTTTTGGCATTAAATAACCCACAGAGGTTGATATGCCATTAAACAAAACTTAAACTCAAACTCAAAATCTGACCTTCTTTTTGCCTGTATTTCTGAGACCAAGAGTCATTACTGGTATATATTGAGGCATTTGATCCCTTATCAATATCGCCTTTATGACTGTATCTTCGGCTCATCTCTCTGGCCTTCTATTTATTTAAATTTCCCAGACAAAGTTTTGTTATAATTCTACTCTAATTCTCACAGATCAGTTTTCTTGTCTTTCTCATCTTTATTACAGCTTGTCATAATGAGGTATCTGTAGCAAAGATTATTGACTGCTATCTATACTGAAAGTTGATCACCTGATGAGATGGAAGTCTTCTTTTTGTCTGGTAAACATCTAAATAATTCAGTCTGTTCTCTTCTTGGTATCTCTATTTTCATCTTCTTGCTGACAACCCATGCGTAAATATAGCACATACAGCACGCAACCAGCATACAGCTGCAACAGCCATCCAAAAAAGTGACTGTCATGATATGCTTTGCTTTTCTCATTAATATCTTTATCTTTGTTGTTTTTATCACCATGATTCAGTTCAGGACTGATGTATACTGCCTGGGTGTAGGGAGTATGACTGGGGCCCTGAGCAGTGCATTGTGACCCTTGTTATCTTACTGACTTTTGCTTTTTTCTATCTTCATTTATATAAGCACCACTGACTATTATTAATAGATGAAAAATATTTGCGTATTTAGACATCATTCTGGGGTAAGTTTTTGTCCAAACCCATGAATTTGTTTTGCTCATGCTAACTCTTGAAAAAACATTATATAAAATTCATTACTTTTATGCAAAATGTTGGATGCATTAAGTTATTCAACTTTTAACAAGAAAAATCTCAAGTTGATGTTAAAAATGGTCTAAAAACATTGTTTGTATATTTAAGTTGAAATGATCTATTATGACACGTCTCTAATTTGTATTTAGATACACTTAATTTATTTTAAATTTTTCTAGAAATTTTTTTAACAAATGCCTGAATTTGTTTTCCTCATGCTAAGTCTTGAAAAACACTATATAAAATTTGCTATTTTTTATCCATAATGTTAAATGTATTAAAATTATTTTAACAATATTAACAAGATTTTAACAAGAAAAATCTGAAGTTGATGTTAAAAATTGCAGCAAAGTATTGCTAGTTTATTTAAGATGGAATAAACTATTGTGGTATGTATATGTCTCTGAAATATGTAATGAGGCAGGAAGGCTTAGAGAATCTGATACTCACGGAGCGGATAGAGGAAAGGAAAGACAGGGAAAGGAACATGTAAAATACTTGATGGACTTGAGCAGATGGATTGCAGAACAGGGTTTGGGAGGGTAACAAGAGAAAAGGTGTTAAGAATTACAAGGGATAGGAAGATGTGGAAGGCCATGATCGCCTATGTCCTGAAGTCTCTAATTTGTATTTAGATACATTGTATTCATTTTCAATTTTTCTAGTTGAATATATTGCAGATGATTCATTATTGTACATAATTAGTTTACAATAAAATTTTTATTTTATAGAAAAACTACCATATGACAATTGAGATGCAGTCAAGTGTTTAGCCCTATATTATAGATTCCATGGGAATCTATAATATAGATATATATTTAGGGGTGCATGAACATATATATTTAGGGGTGCATGAACATATATATTTAGGGGTGCATGAACATATATATTTAGGGGTGCATGAACATATATATTTAGGGGTGCATGAACATATATATTTAGGGGTGCATGAACATATATATTTAGGGGTGCATGAACATATATATTTAGGGGTGCATGAAAACCTTGCACCGGACCTGATTCAGTTGATCCTCTTTTAGACCTTTTCACTGACATCCGTTATATCTAGCGATTTCCAGAAGTTATTTAGTGCATTGCTTTACTTTTTACTTTTCATCACTTTCAATATGCTATGAATCAAGAAGAGATAGATCCTATTTCCAGTACATGTGATGAAGAAAGAGGATTTAAAGAATCTCACACAAACAGTACCATATTGAAGATGAGTGGTACAGATGTAAAATGCAAGAAACATAGTTAACAATGACAGAACAGGTACTTAGAGTAATGGTAAAAAGACAAACCTTACTAAGAGCTACAAAGAATAAGAAGTTGTGAAGAGCCATGATCTCCCATGTTCTAAAAGGACACACTACATAGAAAAAGACAAAGTAGAAGATGATAAAGAGAATAGTTACCTATGTACATGCACAAAAAATTATATATATCCACAGACACACCTCAACACAATCTGTGTCCTGGGTTTATATTTCTGAGATGAAGTATTGTAACACAATGCCCATTAGATAAAAGCATTAATTGAAGTATTCTAAAAACTTGACCTAAAGTGCTGTGAGTTTTTACCCAGACAGCAGAGGAGACAAAAACCTGGAGAGTTGAGATACTAAAGGAAACTAACTGAAACTGAGATATTCAGAAAAGGCATGACACATGGAATTAGAACAATCTGCACCATGGACTAAATGAAGGGATCAGTTTGATATTTCAATGTATATCACCTGAAGAAGATCAGAGTGTACAATAGCTGAAACATCATTAATCTGGCAATAAAATGAGAACAATGATCTGAATAATGTAAATAGTGTTAATAATGTTCATTCATTTTTTTAATCATTTCTCTCCAAGCAAGGCAATAAAGACACTAAGATGCAAGGTAATACTGAAGGACACATGACCCAGTGGATAAAACCATTGGTTAAGTCTATGACTTTACCCAAAGAATTGTGATTTCAGTACCTGGCTACATCAGTGGTGAACAAATAACATAGTAAGTTGAAGGAAAGGGAAATAACTAAGACATCCAGAAGTGGCATGACTCATGAAACAAGAACAATCTACCCAAGTAATCAAAATAAAGGATTCAGTGCAAAATTCAAATCACCTGAAGAAGGTTGGAGTGCACAATGGCTGAAACATTTTGAATATGGCAATAAAGACAAGTGTAACAATCAAAACTGTGTAAATAATTACAACGCCTTATCTCAGAAATATAAACAAATGAAGAAGACAGAATTTTTGAAGATCAAACTTGGCTGGAAAGCAAGAGGACAAAAGAGAGTTCCACTAGTGAGAAGTTCAATAGAAGATATTGTTAGTATAGAACTTATTGAATCTAGCCATTTCAACTGTGAAATGAGACCTTGCCACCAATCTAGTACTGCACTTAAATTCATAAAATCCATGATCAATAATTTATATATCATCTATATTTTATGATCTATAATCACCAGAATAATTACAATAAAAGTATTTATAGCAAAAGTACAGGGAAGTTTCATTATAGCAGATTTTATTTCCGTGTAGCACTTTTCATGTGTTACAATCTGATCTTAGAAAGATTATATAGATACTACATTGGTCTTAAGCAGAGAGTCATCAAGGAAAACTAGATACAGTGCAGAGATACTATTCTGATCCTAATCAGATGTGCCAGAAGTGACAGTTTGATTCTAGGATCCACAGATACTGTACTGATCCTGAGTAAAAGTGCCTGGAGTGACACTTTGATAATAAAAATGCACAGATAATACACTTATTCTAAATATAATTAATGGCAGTAACCTGTTGTTTCAAGACATAGTGCACAGATACTACATTGGTTTTAGGTAGAAAGCTTGGAAGTGAAACTTGAATTTGAGACTGAGTGTACAGATACTACACTGATCTACTCTGATGCAGTTGTATCTTTGTCTTCTAGCAGAGTGCAACTTAGTTGTGTCTCTGTCAATAGACAGAACACAGCTGAGCTGACCAAGGACAGTACCCATCTCATTGCACTAGTGACAGGTGATCACTAATGATATCAATGTCAGTGTAGGGGTTGGAGAATATTTGGCTTTTGCCCTGGTTTTACACTCAATTGATCCACATAAAACGTAAGCTTGTATCACAATATGATGCCATGGAGAGACTGGTAAATACCTACTACACTGAGCCTAGGTGGAAGTGTTGGAAGTGACAAAGACTTCTACAATGCATATATACTACAGTTCTAGGCAGAGAAACAGGATATAAAAATTCAATACCAAAGTGCACATATACTACACTGATTCTAGGCTGAAGTGGAAAACAGTATGTAAATAAAACTGTTAGTGTGTAAATGTGCCATTCCAGGATATATATATATATATATATATATATATATATATATATATAGAGTTTTAATGCAAACTGGGCATGTTCATGCTGACTTTGAAATTTTGTGAGGACACCTCTATAATAACCTCCTCCTTCAGGGCTGGGTTTCTTTTATTTTGTGGGATTGATATGTTTGTGATTGGTTGGTTTTATTTTTATTTTTATTGTGCAGGTGTTTGATTTCTTTTCAATGCTTTTTTAATGTATGCATGAGTGGATAACTGCTTAATTGTTTTATACTGAATAGGTGTCTGCAAAATTTCATGTAGAAAGTAGATGTTTGTTTGCATGTCTACATTTTCCCATTATCTCATTTCTTTTAGTTAATATTTTACTTTGGTTTTTAAAGCTGATTATTGCTAGTTTTCTTCTAAACATAATTTAGAGTTTTTGTTATTGCTGCTGTGTGGTGATACTCTTGTTACTATTTTCCATTTAATTTTGGTGTTAATATTATTTTCTTTCTGATTTCATACGTATTTTGATAGTGTTGTGCTGTTTTTGTATTTTTCTGTTCTGAGTGATATTTTGTGATTATTAAATCTTTCTTTGTGATTATTGATTCTTTCTTTCTGTGTGTATATATATATATATATATATATATTATATATATATATATATTTATAAATATATGTGTGTGTGTGTGTGTTTTCATTACAATTGAGCTCTCTAGAGAAGAAAATTTTAAAAACAGTGTCCACTTCTGTGATATACACATTACTCTTTAGAAATGAATTGAGTTCTTTTGGTGACTGATGTGTGTATACACTGCTTATATACAACATATTAAAATTTCCCTTCTCTGATTCCATGCACCTATGGCTTAGGGGGTAGCAACTCCAACTGACACCAAATCAGTTGTTTCGATCCCAGCCAGAAGTAAGTGGATGTGTTTAGCTACACTGATAAGCTGTGATACAGCAAAACAAGCTTGTATGTGGATGACTAATATATATATATATATATATGAATGAGAGAGAGAGATTGAAATGCACACTTCTATACATGGACAGAATGAGATCAGAAAGTACACTGATTTTTTGATTGGTAGAGTGAAAGTAGTAAATACACACACACATGCATACATATTTACTGATTTACACATTTTTTTTATATCAGACTGTGATAGAATGAGGGAGAGAAAAATAGTCCGTGTGCCTGTATGCACAAATATATATATATATATATAAAAGAACTGAACACACAACTTACTTGCTACCTAGATTTTGAACACTTGAACACACTGGGCTCTTCAGGCAAATTAGTATATATATATATATATATATTGCTTGTTGTTGATGCACATATATCCACAAATATATGCATGTATATATATATATATATATATATATATATATATTTATGTGAGTGTTTGTATATTTGTATATGTGTATGCATGTATATATATATATATATATACACACACACACATACATGCATATACATATACAAATATGTGGATGACTATATGTATATTTGTGTGTACCTATATATGTATATTTTATATGAACACTTATATATATATATATATATATATATATATATATATATATATGCATTCACACGTATGTGTGTACACACACACACACACACACACACACACACATATATATATATAAGTCTCTGAAGTGGAAGGACACCTAATAAGTATTATTTGTGATTGTCTTTTTTTCATTTTCAATGCACTTTTCTGTATTTCCTGTACTTTCAAGAGGATCAGATTTCTCTTATGCTGGTTGGGCCTGGGACACTTTTTTCCTTGAACAGGGATCACATGGGAGCATCCAAAAATTAAAGGAAGAGAAAAAAATATGCATGCCCATAATCCATATGAATTTACTTCTCTCATTTTCAGCCCTTTTTATGATTGAATTTCTTTCCTCTTTTTTCTCACCAGGTAAATTGATAGTTGGAAGAAGCATGGTTTCCTTCAAGCCTTCTGTTCTTTCACTGGTTTAAATGACATCCTTAACATTTCCTTTCTTTTTGCTCATTCAATTTTCTTATTACCAAGATGGCTTCTAACATTGCCATTTTTTTTTCTTTACTTCTAAATTTACTTTTGCTTATTACCATCTTTTTTTCCCTCGGCCAATTACTGAGATTTTCTTTATATTTCAAATCAACAGTTTTTCTCTTTCTCATTTTCATCCTATCTTTCACTTTTCTTTCATTTCTCTCATTATTTCTTTGCATCATCTTTATTTAACTCATTCTTTTTTCATTTCCCCTTTCTTTCACTTATTTTCTTTCATCTTCATTCTCTTATTTTCTTTCAAGTCCTTCTTTCATTCCATCTATTTTTTTTAATATTTTCTTGTTTATGTCATTTATATTTATTCATTTTCTCATTCATTCATTCTTTATTTAATTTCGTTTTTTCTTAAATCTTCTCTGTATCACCTTTATTCATTCATTTTCTCTTTAATTTATTCTGTTTTTTACTTCATCTTTCTTTTATTTTCTTCTTTCTTTCATCTTCATTTTCTCTTTTAGCATTTAATTGATTCATTCTTCCTTTCATTTCATGTTTTTACTTTTATTTATTTTTGTATCACGTTCACCATTTTCCTTCTTCCATATTTTATTCTTTCTTTCATTATATCTTTTTTCATTATTTCTGTCTTTGTATCATTATCATGTTCTCGTTTTTTTTATTTAATTCATTTATTCTGTGTTATTCTTTCCTTAATTTATTTCCTTCCTTCTATTATTATTTTTTCTTTTTTAATTTTTAATTTTCTTTCATCTTTTTCAATTTATCTTCTTTTAATGATTTTTTTCATTTTTTTCTTTTCTGCTTATTTTTCTTTCTATAATTTTCATTAGTTTTCATTTATTTAAAATGGTTTTTGTGGTATTTCCATATTTAAAATCCACCTTTTTTCATACTTTTTTGGCATTTACTGCTTTGTATATCCATAAATTACAATTTTTCTTTCTTTATTTACTTTTTTCACTTTTTCATTTTTTCTTAGTAGATTTTTCTAGCTTCTATAGTTCTATCATTTTTCTTTGCAATTTTTTCATTTTTTTTTATCTTTCTCCTAACTTTGCATCTATTTCTCTACCCCTTTTATCTTTTCTTCTCCTTCTTGTACCATTGGATATATGATGTAGCGCCATAGATATTGGCTTGGAATGAGAAATCAGAGAGACGAGTTCGAATTCCAGTTGTATACATTGCATTAACTTATGTGCAAATACCCTTGGGAAATGTATTAATCCATCTCTTCTCCCTTCAGCTATGGGTTAAATGGTAGGACAGATTGGGTTCTATAGCCTTGGTTAACAATCAGTCTACTACAGAAAGTGATGGCAACTTACTGCAGAAAAATCTTCTACTTAGTCAGTCAGGTCTCTTTTGAGACATGATTGCCCAAGTGTGTATCATGTACAGCATTTAACTGACTGACCATTGTTTAGTGTTGCTTTTTATTTACATTTAGTTTTCTTTTTCTTAATCTCTATCTTCCTATATTCTTACCTGGCATAGTTAAATTCTTTCTTTTCTTTCATTGATTTTATTCTTCTTCATTTCTTATCTTTTTTCTTTTTCCTATTGTCTTTTCCTTTCCATTACTTCATTCATTCATCCTAAATGAAAACATTTCTTACTGCTCACTTCATCTTTGTTTCTGCATAAATATGGCTCCCAAGGTTACTTTAGACATTAATACACATACATCTCAACACTCGATGAGCTTTGTTAAATATGCCGAGCGCTTGCATTGAGGGATGAAGAATTTATCATCCAATCTCACAATTCCTGCCTCCATTGGCAATCACAATACAAATAGTTGCAATTTTCATTTACATCAACAATTTTCTTGTATTTTGAGTTTTTGTATATCTTTACCCTCTCAGTTGGAAAATGCCAGAAGAAATAAAAATAAATAGAAGTTAATATAACATTATATATATATATATATATATATATATATATATGTGTGTATGTGTGTGTGTGTGTATGTATATATATATATATAATATTTATGTATGTATATATATATATATATATTATTTATTTGTATGTGTGTATATATATATACATATACATACATATATATATATACATATACATACATATATATATATACATATACATACATATATATATACATACATATATATATATACATACATATATATATATACATACATATATATATATATATACATATACATACATACATATATATATATATACATACATATATATACATATATATATACATACATATACATATATATATACATACATATACATATATATATACATACATATACATATATATATACATACATATACATATATATATACATATACATATATATATACATACATATATATATACATACATATACATATATATATACATACATATACATATATATACATATACATATATATACATATACATATATATATACATATACATATATATATATACATACATATATATACATATATATATACATACATACATATACATATATATATACATACATATACATATATATATACATACATACATATATATATACATACATACATATATACATACATATATATATACATACATATACATATATATATACATACATATACATATATATATACATACATATATATATATATATATATATGATTTTTTTTTTTTAATCATTTCACCCCGAGCAAGGCGGAAACGCCACTGATGTGCAGGGGGCTACATAAATGTAAAAAGATTAATTAGAAAAGAGTGAGGAGTACAAACTAGTTAGAAAGGAACAATAGAAAGCTGAGAAAGCAGGATAGGAAAAAGAACAGATAAGGAACGTTTATAAATTATTTAACATTTTGTTTTTATGTAAGCTTCATCAGAAAATGAAATATGAAGGTGAAAAGAAAATTCTGAGGTTTATGGCTGTATTCCAAATAAAATACTGATTTCTGTACAATTACCAATGTTAAGCAAAAATGAGCATATTCAGTACATAGATGGGTAACTGCTTGTAAATGTCAGGCGCTGTAAGCTTTAATGTGTTTGTGGTTTAATGTATAATGATTTGGAATTGTTAATTAGAGAGTTGAGTTCCGATTCCGGTTGGGTTCATTATATACACTTATGCACAAATGCCTTTGGAAAGGCATGAATCCATTTCTTCTTCGATCCAGAAATATGTTAATTACTAAGACTTGTATCACTAAAGTCACTATTATCTCCCCTCCACCTCAAATTCTTACTATCTAAAATATTTTATGGCTTTAAGTAACCTGCAAAGGGTTGATAACCCATAGAAAACGAAACAAACAATCTAAATTCTGGTATTTTTTCTTATTTTTGTGTTGTTTGCTTTTCATTGGTTAAGCAGACCTCACATGTATTTTTTTCTGTCGAGAAGCGGTTGATGTGTATGATTTTTGTGCGTTTGTGTATCACAATTCTAGCTGGTCAATGCAGAATTTGGTTAATCATGTCTGGGCGTGTGTCTGGCAAGTGAGCATTTTTATTTCTGTGAGAAATAAATTCGTAAACATTTTTCATTTGTTCTTTATCTTACCATTTTGACATATTCTAAGCAATATTTGATCCATATTTGATCTCAATTCATATATATATATATATATATGCTATTTACGCTCTCACACCCTGATCAAGCACTTTGGAAGAATGGTAGACTTTGAAAAACAGTAGCTACTCTAGCATCTACGCGTTGTTCATTCAGCAATGAATTAGGACACTCTCAGCTATTGGGTATAATGATAATGTACACGCTAAAAAGTATGCCTCCTTCTGCCCATCACCCATAGCTCAGAGGTAGAATCGCCGACTGATGCCAATTCGGTCGGTTTTCAGTCCTGGGTAAAAAGCAATCGGATGTCTAACCGTACTGATGAGCTGTGATACAGCGAAACAGATCTGTCTGCGGATGACTATATATATATATATATATATATATGAGAGAATGGCAGACCCATAAAGACGGAGAGGATAAACCCAAACGTTTTATCTAATTAATATAAAATATTATAAAATAATAATTATAAAAATAAATATTATAATATAATAATTATAAAAATAAATATTATAATATAATTATTATGAAAATAAATATTATAATATAATTATTATGAAAATAAATATTATAATATAATAATTATAAAAATAAATATTATAATATAATTATTATGAAAATAAATATTATAATATAATAATTATAAAAATGAATATTATAATATAATTATTATGAAAATAAATGTTATAATATAATAATTATAAAAATAAATATTATAATATAATTATTATGAAAATAAATGTTATAATATAATAATTATAAAAATAAATATTATAATATAATTATTATGAAAATAAATATTATAATATAATAATTATAAAAATAAATATTATAATATAATTATTATGAAAATAAATATTATAATATAATTATTATGAAAATAAAGAGCCGGATGTATATTATCCAGAGCATTATAAAATATTGACAGGAAAACTCAACAGATAATTAACCGGTTATAAATCCAGAATTTATTTCAACAATGTAATTTTGCATTGTCTCTTTCAGATTGTTGAAAAATTAATAAATTCACTCAGAATATTAAAAAAATATGTTTTTAACAGAGGAAGTGAAGCTTGTATTATCTGAACCGGAAATAAATTGAGAATAGATACATCAGATCACAAATACAACATAATACAAACAAAAGAATACATACATTAAATCACACATACACAAAACAAATCTTATGAGAAAATATATACACGCACAAAAAAAATAAAAAAAAATTAAGAATAGACAGACGCAAAAAAGGACACAGGGGTATATTAACACTAAATCCCACAGTTTTATAAATTTGTATAGAATATATAGTCACACAAAAATTATTAAAAAAATATAGTAATAACCATATACAATGTAAGCCCACAAACATAAACAACTAAAAAGATAAAAAGTGGGGAGAGAAGGAAAAGAGAGAAAGGGAGACGAAAATACACTACAGTCACAAATAATAATTTACACAGAAAAAAAAAAATTATATATATAGTGTAGTGCAGATAAATTTGAAATTTTTATGTGGCAGTAGCGAAAACCTCTCTACGACATGATGTCACAGCTTAGTGACGTTTCGAGAAGCCATGAGAAAGTATTACACCTAAGTAGCTGTCTGGCCGTTAACACACGAGGCGCTTAGTAGTCGACATGTATTCAGGATACGAGTGTCTGAGAGTTTTCACGCCGGCCACAAAGGCAAAGAAATCATTAAATGTTTTAAATAACCTAAAACTATGGTCTACGACCTTGCAAAAGAATATGGGACCTGAAACGACAAGACTCATTAAAAGCGATGTTTCCAGAGCGCCATTAGGAAGTACTACACCTCAGTAGCTATCTGGCCATTGAAGCACAAGGTGTTTAGTAATCGACATGTCTTCAAAATAAGATCGTATAGCTGCTGTTGTTGAGAGCCTTCGCGCCAGCCACAAAAGCAAAGAAATCGTTTAAATACCCCAAAACCATAGTCTACGAGTTTTCAAAGGGGTATGCGGCCTCAACTGATTTCACGCCAGAACACAAAACTTATAAGAAGCTCTCTGGCGCTACAAAAACGCCATAGTTTGTAGCCAACGTTACCGAAGTTGACAAGAAAAAACATATGCAAAAGCAAGAGAAAAATTGCCATGGAAATGGGAAGCAGCAAGCGAACAATTGGACGTATTGTCGAGGACATGAATTACAAATCTTATCTGCCCAAGAGTGCCACTTGCTCACGGTATCACTGGTCAACCGACTTATCTCCCTGCTACTCATTGCCAGACTGCAATCCTCTGGACTATTTTGTGTAAAGCATTTTGGAGAGTGAAGTGAACAGTAGGCCCTATATGTATATTCTCGTGCGTCGATTGAGCACTCTGGGAAAATGGTAGATTTTAAAAACAATAGCTACTCACTGCTATTTACGCATCGTTCTTCAGCAATAAATTGAACACTCTGGCTTTTGTTTGCATTGTGCATATAACACGCTAAAACTTGCCTTTCTCTGATGTTTACCGATAGCTTAGGGGTAGAAGCTCTGACTGAGTTTCAATCCCGGATAGAAGCAATCGGATGCCCAGCCGTAGTGATGAGCTGTGATACAGCAAAAAAGGGCTGTATACTCTCTCTATATATATATATATATAAGTTCCGCTGTGGATTATACTTTTATACTTAAACTATGCTGAGTGGAACGTAGTTACAGTTTCTCTGAGAGAGAGAGAGAGAGAGAGAGAGAGAGAGAGAGAGAGAGAGAGAGAGAGAGAGAGAGAGAGAGAGAGAGAGAGAGAGAGAGAGAGAGAGAGAGAGAGAGAGAGAGAGAGAGAGAGAGAGAGAGAGAGAGAGAGAGAGAGAGAGAGAGAGAGAGAGAGAGAGAGAGAGAGAGAGAGAGAGAGAGAGAGAGAGAGAGAGAGAGAGAGAGAGCGTCATCTGGCATCATAGGCAACTAGAACAACGCTACTGCACTCAAACAATCTGGCACATTGGCATAATTATTAATAGCTTCTGAACAAGTCTGTCCAATTTCATACACAATGGTTTGGTCAATGGTTTGTTTTCTTACACTGTTTTGACTCTGATTTAGTATGAAATGAAAATATACCGAAATACCCCTGTATATTGATCAAGGGTAATCATTTCACTTTCAATGATTAAAATGACTTCAAGTGAATGAACCGTTTAGGTCTTGGAGAGAACCATACTCTTTTTAACCTTGCAGACTGGCGCTACCGAATGACAAAAAGTCGACATGTATTCAGGATACGAGTGTCTGAGAGTTTTCACGCCGGCTACAAAGGCAAGGAAATCATTAAATGTTTTAAACAGCTGAATCTAGATCACGTGAAGACTTTCAACAACAGCAACAACCAAAATGGCTAACTTAAGTAAATTAAAGAGAAAATAATGACTTAGTCAAGATGCTAGCGTTTCACACTACTTTGAACAAACGGTTAGGAAGGAAACCTCTATCAGTGCTGGAAAGCATAACAATTAGTTGTCTTAAGAAACTTATTTTCCGTGTATATATATATACACTAGCTAAATAGTGGCTGGTTGGACATCAGACGGTAGTTAAAAAATGTGTTCAATGTACAACCAACACAAATGAACTGAATATGCAGATCTAACACTATGTTAAAGAACAGAACACACACCACTTATTGCTACACAGGTTTTGACCACACAAGTCTCTTCAGGCAAGCTTATTAAAATTATTTTTATTGGATACACGTATTTTAGTCGGTCGATGATCTGTCGAATAATCGATAAATCTTGTTAGGAAATATATATATATATATATATATATATATATATATATATATATATATATATTATGCGTCATATTTTATTGTGCAAGTTAATGGTTCTGTATTAAAATTGTAGGTAAAGATTTCAGTATATACTTATATATATATGATAAATATACCAAGTGATTTTCGTTTTATAATTCATTCTTTTATAAGAAATTTTTACAATATATTATTTCGGGTTGTTACATTTTATTGCCAAACTCAAACATAGTTGATCATGTAAATAAATATATATATGAGTATAGTTGTTTATATATATTTCTTAATCTCAGGTAAATAAGGATTGCCATTGGTCATAAGAGATAATCTTCAAAGCAAAAAAGATATCGCCATGTGATTGAATCAAGAGAATGCAGCATTGGAAATTGCAAAAATATTCCGTATAAACCGAACAATCAAAACAGAAATTGAAAACGCAGTCAAAATAAGAACAAGAAAAAAATACCTTTTTGAGAATATTACAAAAAACGGATTTGAGAAAGATTAACAGGAACGCAAACAAAATGCAGATGGACAAGTAAGAAAATATTTGAAGAAACTCGAGTCGTTAATTTAAACAGAGAGAAAAGATGCAGAATGTTAAGAGTATTGGTTGAAGACATAAAAAAGCAACCACAGTATCATATTCAAGTAAAGATCTTCTTTTAAAGTATTTTTATAATAATTTCACCCCAAGCAAGGTAGGAAAGCTAGAGGTGCGTAGAGGAGGGGTAAACAAGGTACAGGGTATTTCAAAGAATAGATAAGAGATGGATGGGAATTAAGGAGATAGAAGATGGCAATTGACTTCGCATTTAAACTTTTGGAAAATTTAGCTATCAGGAAAGCAATCAAACGGAAGAGAGTTTCACAAACAAGAAGTACGAATAAAGAAACTGTTAGGATTGAAGAAGTGGTTACATTTAACTATTTCGATGGTAAAAGGGTGAAATCTTGAAGTCAATCTAGTAGTACACGCAAATTTATGTGGTCGGGGCTGCAGGGAAATGCTCGTTAAAGCAGTTGCCATGAAAATTCTTGTAGAAAATGCATTACGTCGGCGAGAAAGTGTCTGAAGTCTAGATGACAAGTCAGAACCGATTTCTTTGCAGATCCTTCTTTGGCTTTTGTCGAGAACCTCAAAATGAGTAGCAGGAGTACACAAGTATATATGGCAACAATATTTGATGCACGGACGAATGGTAGATTTATAAATGTGCAAAATGGATTCCGAAGAGAAAAACTTCCTGACACAGTAACCGAAGATTCGATGTAGTTATTCCATTTGAGGTCGTTCGAGAGAATGAGGCTAAGAAGGCGCAGTGTACTGTTCTCTAGGAAACTAGCGTCATCTATTCTGATGGTAGACAGGCAAGTTTCTAGATGGTGGTTAAAAAAGAGCAGCTTCGTTTTGGATGTGTTCAGATTTAATAGCTATTTCCTTTTCACAAATTGGAGGTCCTTTTAAAGAGCAGCATCCAGGTTTACTTTGTCAGCCTTAGCTGGTTTCCTACTGAGATGGGAGTAAATGATGGTGCCATCTGAACGTATGCCTACTTGGGAACTAATTACATCAGAAAGATTATTGGTGAAGATGAGAAAAAGCGTAGAACCTAGAACAAAGCCTTGAGGGACGCCGCAATCGTATGAAAGCGTCTGGAAGCTTGCACGTTCAAAACAACCTTAATTTCATGATTTGATAGCAAAAATTGGATTAAATATAAAAAAGAAATGCGTAAATTTGCTGAAGAAATACATGCAAAATGGTTTCTCAACAGCAATGTTAATAATGAATATAGTACTACATTGGATAAACTTGAGAACTGATTGGGTTCATTCTGGATATATTCAACCAACATGGCTTAAAAGACAACGGTGGGGATGTTGAATTATAGCGGGTATCTTATCTTATTTATTCTTTTTCTAGTTGTAGTAGGATTCCGTTCTAGTGAAGGGTAATTGTATACTGTAGCAGGTTAACGGAATTTGGCCTTGTGGGAAGATAGCCCACTATAATTCATAAAATGATTATAAAATCAAGAAAGGCAATTTGAGTATAAAATAACATTTATATATATACACATAGCAATTAATGTTTTTACAATTCAAGCAATACTTGAAGTAAAGGTCCAACGGAGGTTAGAATGTTCATGGAAAATATAATGCTGAAAAGATAAAAGGCTTAGTAATGTGGAGAAATGTTCATTTTGAAGTTGCCACTTCTAAGGTCAGTAAGTCAGTAAATTGGTTTGTGTGGAATGTCTTTGAATAGGTCACTCCTGAGGTCAATAAGTGCTTTTGAGACAGGGAGAAAGAAAGATGTCAGCATAGTAGCCGCTCGACTTAAGTCAAGGGGGGACACTGATAACTCTATCCTATCACCGTCTGTCTAACGATGCTTTGTCTCCGCTTTTTATATCTGCCTTTTGGATCAGAAGCTCGTTTGGAATTTCATACTTGAATTTGATTCTGGGCTTCCCATTGGCTGGTAAATAAAATTCGCGTAGGCTCGCGAAATGGTAATTTGATATTTGATTAATTTTTATTTTTCAACCGGAACATCTGCGCAAACTCGGATGCGCAACGACGAGTTTTATTCATTTGCCTTTTTGTTGTGAGAGAGCCAACATCCGGTTTCTCGCTTTTGTTCGGTCGGTATCACCACAGAGTAATAGTTTAGGTTATGGACAGTAAAATTTATAATTCCTTGCAGTGTTGTTAATGGTATCGAAATAAACACAGAGAATTATTATAAGTTCTTGAACAAGGGATTTTTTCTATGGTTCGGGATACAACCAAGAGACTGGAAGGTAATGAATATGATAATAGCCTGCCGCTCATATCCTACTAAGCCAGTCTGCATAGGGTGGCTAGTCAGTCTTTGTTGCAGACGCCTCTTAAGGTACTTCCCTGTTAGTTTTTCTCAAATATCTTTTTTGTGATTAAAAGATGATGGGTCCTTGAAATTGGCGCTTACGTAGCCAGTGTTGCGTGACGATAACAGGAGCAGTGATTGGTTCTTTTTTTTTAGCTATTCAGCTTCCCCTTTTTATTCTTTGTTTGATTAATTTTATTTTCTGATTGATTATTGTAAATTCTAATAATTTTAAAGTATGTATGATTTCGTTACTCGAATATCTAGCTTTTACATTTCGAAATTCGAGCTATGGGAGTGTTTTTATTTTTATATTTTTGGCTGTTCTGGTCATTAACGACAGATTATCGGCAGAGATTGAATATTCAAGACTACATTTATTCACCATATTGACTGGTATTAAAGCTGGCTGGGAGATCGTAAACCAATTTATATCGTGGGTTAAATTTTATAATATTCTTTTATTTTCTCCTGTTTTTAATAAATTATTTCATCTTCTATAATTGTACTATCTTATTCATTTCAATGAATACGGCATTTTCCTTTTGGTCAGTGTTACAAGTATGTGCGGGTTGTCTTCTTAGAACGAGAATCAACGAGTGGACTATGAATTCGTTTCACTGACTTGTCCACAATTACCCCAGGGAAAAGTTCGTTACATTCACTTGTCCATAATTACCCCAAGGAAAAATTATTTTTCCCTCCAACTATGGGTAAAACAAAAAAGCAGATTAGAGTTTCTAACCGTTGTTGGCAGCCAGTCTAGGAGAAAGATAAGTTATATTGCCATATATGACCATATAATTGAACTGCAGCTAGGCGTAGTTGTAACTGCATGATAGTTGCAATTTAAAGTACAGGCTGGCCCTGAAAAATTGATATTTTTTTTTTTTTTTTTTTTTTTTTTTAATCATATCACCCCGAGCAAGGCAGTAACGCCACTGATGCGCAGGGGGCTACGTAAGGGTAAAAAGAATGGAAAAGAGAAAGCCGAAAACCGCATCCTAAACAGGAAACAAGGGATGAGCCTCTTCACCTGTTCAATAGATGTGGGTGGAGTGTGAACCGGGCGATAGTTTAGTCTATCTACTCCAATTGAAAAAAAAAATAAAATAATAAAGGAAAAGAGTGAAAAGATTGGAAAAGAGAAAACCGGAAACCGCATCCTAAACAGGAAACAAGGGATGAGCCTCTTCACCTGTTCAATAGATGTGGGTGGAGTGTGAACCGGGCGATAGTTTAGTCTATCTACTCCAATTGAAAAAAAAAATAAAATAATAAAGGAAAAGAGTGAAAAGATTGGAAAAGAGAAAACCGGAAACCGCATCCTAAACAGGAAACAAGGGATGAGCCTCTTCACCTGTTCAATAGATGTGGGTGGAGTGTGAACCGGGCGATAGTTTAGTCTATCTACTCCAATTGAAAAAAAAAATAAAATAATAAAGGAAAAGAGTGAAAAGATTGGAAAAGAGAAAACCGGAAACCGCATCCTAAACAGTAAACAAGGGATGAGCCTCTTCACCTGTTCAATAGATGTGGGTGGAGTGTGAACCGGGCGATAGTTTAGTCTATCTACTCCAATTGAAAAAAAAAAATAAAATAATAAAGGAAAAGAGTGAAAAGATTGGAAAAGAGAAAACCGGAAACCGCATCCTAAACAGGAAACAAGGGATGAGCCTCTTCACCTGTTCAATAGATGTGGGTGGAGTGTGAACCGGGCGATAGTTTAGTCTATCTACTCCAATTGAAAAAAAAAAATAAAATAATAAAGGAAAAGAGTGAAAAGATTGGAAAAGAGAAAACCGGAAACCGCATCCTAAACAGGAAACAAGGGATGAGCCTCTTCACCTGTTCAATAGATGTGGGTGGAGTGTGAACCGGGCGATAGTTTAATCTATCTACTCCAATTAGTTTAATCTATCTACTCGGGAACCCCTTCCTAAACTAGAAACAAGGCGATCAACTCTACTCCTGTCCAAAAGAAGGGGGTGGAGTGTGAGACCTGGCGATAGAAGGTACTATCTACTCCAATTAAAAAAAATAAATATGTGACTGAAGTTAATGAAGTTTTAACTTAGTATAAGTCAAACCTAAATTTCATACTCAAAAGAACAATGAGGTCAAAAATTTAGTGGAAAAGATAAGAACCGAAAAAGAATAAAATAAAATAAAAAATACAAGTAAAAATAAGTAAATAAATAATTCAAAAAAATAATAAAAAAATAAGATCACACTGGCTAAACCTCCATTGCAGCTGTAGGCTTGCTGACAGAAAAAGTTAAGAAAAATTTCAAAAAATTATCTTCATTCTAAGTTTCTTCTATACAGTCTGGAGAGATTGTTACCTGGCTAAGCAGTAACAGAAGAGAAGGTGGGATGGAGGGGGGAATCACCTCCAAGCCATGTGTCCAGTTAGCAAGGGAATGACAGAGAACAATAAAACAAAAAAAACATGGCCGGTCTTAGAATTTCTACATATAACCAAAACTAACAGGTCAAAAACCTAAATTTCATAATTAAGAACAATTTACACAAAATTAGCAGAAAAGATAAGAACCGAAAAAGAATAAAATAAAATAAAAAATACAAGTAAAATAAGTAATAAATAATTCAAAAATAATAAAAATAAGATCACACTGGCTAAACTCTGCTCGGGTTGCAGGCTTGCTGACAGAAAAACAGAAAATTTCAAAAATTATCTTCATTCTGTTTCTTCTATACAGTTCTGAGAGATTAAGTTACCTTAAGCAAGCAGTGTAATGTGACAGTAGTGGACATTGAGGGGAATCACCGGCCATGTGTCCAGTTAGCAAGGGAATGACAGAGAACAATAAAACAAAAAAAACAGCATGGTCATTCTAGAATTCACATAAATCAAAATCAATATACCAAACCTAAATTTCATAATTAAGTAATTAATTACACAAAAATTAGGCAGAAAGATAAGAACCGAAAAGAATAAAATAAAATAAAAATAAAATAAAATAAGTAAATAAATAATTCAAAAAAAATAATAAAAAATAAGATCACACTGACAACTCACCAAGTTGCAGGGCTAGCTGACAGAAAAGTTAAGAAAATTTCAAAAATTATCTTTATATTCTGTTTCTTCTATACAGTTCTGGAGAGATTGGGTTATCTTTAAGTAAGCAGTAACAGACAGTGATGGAGGGGGAATCACCTCCAAGCCATGTGTCCAGTTAGCAAGGAATGACAGAGAACAATAAAAAAAAAAACAAAAAAACATGGCTTATTCTAGAATTCCTACATATAACCAAAACCCTAATATACCAAACCTAAATTTCATAATTAAGAACAATTTACACAAAAATTAGGCAGAAAAGATAAGAACCGAAAAAGAATAAAATAAAATAAAATACAAGTAAAAATAAGTAAATAAATAATTCAAAAATAATAAAAATAAGATCACACTGGCTAAACTCACCAAGCCAGCTTGCTGACAGAAAAAAAGTTAAGAAAATTTCAAATTATCTTCATTCTGTTTCTTCATATGCTCTGGAGATTAAGTTACTCTTAAGCAAGCAGTAACAGACAGTAGTGATGAGGGGGGAATCACCTCCAAGCCATGTGTCCAGTTAGTACAATTATATTATAAGAACAATAAAAAAAAAAAAAACAAAAAAAAAACATGGCCGGTCTTAGAATTCTACACATAACCAAAACCCCAATATACTAAACCTAAATTTCATAATTAAGAACAATTTACACAAAAATTAGGCAGAAAAGATAAATAAGAACCGAAAAAGAAATAAAATAAAATAAAAATACAAGTAAAAATAAGTAAATAAATAATTCAAAAATAATAAAAAATAAGATCACACTGGCTAAACTCACCAAGTTGCAGGCTTGAGCACAGAAAAAAGTTAAGAAAATTTCCCAAAATTATCTTCATTCTGTTTCTTCTATACAGTTCTGGAGAGATTAAGTTAGCCCTACAAGCAGTAACAGACAGTAGTGTGATGGAGGGGGGAATCACCTCCAAGCCATGTGTCCAGTTAGCAAGGGAATGACAGAGAACAATAAAAAAAAAAAAAAAAAAAAAACATGGCCGGTCTTAGAATTCCTACATATAACCAAAAACCTCTAATATACCAAAACCTAAATTTCATAATTAAGAACAATTTACACAAAAATTAGGCAGAAAAGATAAGAACCGAAAAAGAATAAAATAAAATAAAAAATACAAGTAAAAATAAGTAAATAAATAATTCAAAAAATAATAAAAAATAAGATCACACTGGCTAAACTCACCAAGGTAGGCTTAGCTAATAGAAAAAAGTTAAGAAAATTTCAAAAAATTATCTTCATCTACTTCTTCTATACAGTTCTGGAGATTGTTACCTTAAGTACAGTAACAGACAGTAGTGTGATGGAGGGGAATCACCTCCAAGCCATGTGTCCAGTTAGCAAGGGAATGATGAGAACAATAAAACAAAAAAAAAACATGGCCGGTCTTAGAATTCCCATAACCAAAACCCTAATATACCAAACCTAAATTTCATAATTAAGAATAATTTACACAAAAATTAGGCAGAAAAGATAAGAACCGAAAAAGAATAAAATAAAATAAAAAATACAAGTAAAAATAAGTAAATAAATAATTCAAAAAATAATAAGTAAAAATAAGATCACACTGGCTAAATCCCAACAAGTCATAGGCTTGCTGACAGAAAAAAAGTTAAGAAAATTTCAAAAATTATCTTCATTCTGTTTCTTCTATACAGTTCTGGAGAGTTCTGGAGAGATTAAGTTACCTTAAGCAAGCAGTAACAGACAGCAGGGATGGAGGGGGGAATCACCTCCAAGCCATGTGTCCAGTTAGCAAGGGAATGACAGACAACAATAAAAAAAAAACAAAAAAAAAAACATGGCTTATTCCAGAATTCCTACATATAACCAAAACCCTAATATACCAAACCTAAATTTCATATAATTAAGAACAATTTACACAAAAATTAGGCAGAAAAGATAGAAACCGAAAAAGAATAAAATAAAATAAAATACAAGTAAAAATAAGTAAATAAATAACTAAAAATAATAAAAAAAAATAAGATCACACTGGCTAAACTCACCAAGTTGCAGGCTTGCTGACAGAAAAGTTAAGAAAATTTCAAAAATTATCTTCATTCTGTTTCTTCTATACAGTTCTGGAGAGATTAAGTTACCTGAAGTACAGCAACAGACAGTAGTGATGGAGGGGGGAATCACCTCCAAGCCATGTGTCCAGTTAGCAAGGGAATGACAGAGAACAATAAACAAAAAAACATGGCCGGTCTTAGAATTTCCTACATATAACCAAAACCCTAATATACCAAAAACCTAAATTTCATAATTAAGAACAATTTACACAAAAATTAGGCAGAAAAGATAAGAACCGAAAAAGAATAAAATAAATAAAATACAAGTAAAAATAAGTAAATAAATAATTCAAAAAATAATAAAAAATAAGATCACACTGGCTAAACTCACCGTTGCAGGCTTGCTGACAGAAAAAAGTTAAGAAAATTTCAAAAAATTATTCATTCTGTTTCTTCTTATACAGTTCTGGAGAGATTAAGTTACCTTAAGCAAGCAGTAACAGACAGTAGTGTGATGGAGGGGGGAATCACCTCCAAGCCATGTGTCCAGTTAGTGCGGGAATGACAGAGAACAATAAAAAAAAAACAAAAAAAAACATGTACGGTCTTAGAATTCTCACATATAACCAAAACCCTAATATACCAAACCTAAATTTCATAATTAAGAACACCACAAAAATAGGGCAGAAAAGATAAGAACCGAAAAAGAATAAAATAAAATAAAAAATACAAGTAAAAATAAGTAAATAAATAATTCAAAAATAATAAAAAATAAGATCACACTGGCTAAACTCACCAAGTTGCAGGCTTGCTACAGAAAAAAGTTAAGAAAATTTCAAAATTATCTTCATTCTTATTTCTTCTATACAGTTCTGGAGAGATTAAGTTACTCTTAAGCAAGCAGTAACAGACAGTAGTGTGATGGAGGGGGGAATCACCTCCAAGCCATGTGTCCAGTTAGCAAGGGAATGACAGAACAATAAAAAAAAAAAACAAAAAAAAAACATGGCCGGTCTTAGAATTCCTACATATAAATCACAAAAACCCTAATATACCAAACCTAAATTTCATAATTAAGAACAATTTACACAAAAAAATTAGGCAGAAAAGATAAGAACCGAAAAAGAATAAAAATAAAAATAAAAAATACAAGTAAAAATAAGTAAATAAATAATTCAAAAAATAATAAAAAATAAGATCACACTGGCTAAACTCACTGTTGCAGGCTTGCTGACAGAAAAAAGTTAAGAAAATTTCAAAAATTATCTTCATTCTGTTTTCCACACAGTTCTGGAGAGATTGTTACCTACAAGCAGTAACAAGACAGTAGTGATGGAGGGGGGAATCACCTCCAAGCCATGTGTCCAGTTAGCAAGGGAATGACAGAGAACAACAAAAAACAAAAATACATGGTCTTAGAATTCCTACATATAACCAAAACCCTAATATACCAAACCTAAATTTCTATAATTAAGAACAATTTACACAAAAATTAGGCAGAAAAGATAAGAACCGAAAAAGAATAAAATAAAATAAAAATACAAGTAAAAATAAGTAAATAAATAATTCAAAAATAATAAAATAAGATCACACTGGCTAAACTCACTATTGCAGGCTTGCTGACAGAAAAGTTAAGAAAATTTCAAAAATTATCTTCATTCTGTTTCTTCTATACAGTTCTGGAGAGATTAAGTTACCTTAAGCAAGCAGTAACAGACAGTAGTGTGATGGAGGGGGAATCACCTCCAAGCCATGTGTCCAGTTAGCAAGGGAATGACAGAGAACAATAAAACAAAAAAAAAAACACATGTCTTTAGGTTCCTACATATAACCAAAACCCTAATATACCAAACCTAAATTTTCATAATTAAGAACACGATACACAAAAATTAGCAGAAAAGATAAGAACCGAAAAATAATAAAATAAAATAAAAATACAAGTAAAAATAAGTAAATAAATAACCAAAAAATAATAAAAAATAAGATCACACTGGCTAAACTCACCAAGTTGCAGGCTTGCTGACAGAAAAAAGTTAAGAAAATTTCAAAAATTATCTTCATTCTGTTTCTTCTATACAGTTCTGGAGAGTTCTGGAGAGATTAAGTTACCTTAAGCAAGCAGTAACAGACAGTAGTATGGAGGGGGGAATCACCTCCAAGCCATGTGTCCAGTTAGCAAGGGAATGACAGAGAACAATAAAAAAAAAACAAAAAAAACATGGCCGGTCTTAGAATCTTTGCATATAACCAAAACCTAATATACCAAACCTAAAATTTCATAATTAAGAACAATTTACACAAAAATTGTATAAGAAAAGATAAGAACCGAAAAAGAATAAAATAAAATAAAAATACAAGTAAAAATAAGTAAATAAATAATTCAAAAATAATAAAAAAAAATAAGATCACACTGGCTAAACTCACCAAGCTGCAGGCTTGAAGCCACAGAAAAAAGTTAAGAAAATTTCAAAATTATCTTCATTCTGTTTCTTCTATACAGTTCTGGAGAGATTAAGTTACCTTAAGCAAGCAGTACAGACAGTAGTGTGATGGAGGGGGGAATCACCTCCAAGCCATGTGTCCAGTTAGCAAGGGAATGACAGAGAACAATAAAAAAAAAACAAAAAAAAAACATGGCCGGTCTTAGAATTCCTACATATAACCAAAACCCTAATATACCAAACCCAAATTTCATAATTAAGAACAATTTACAACAAAAAATTAGGCAGAAAGATAAGAACCGAAAAAGAATAAAATAAATAAAAAATACAAGTAAAAATAAGTAAATAAATAATTCAAAAAAATAAGGAAAATAAGATCACACTGGCTAAACTCACCAAGTTGCAGGCTTGTTGACAGAAAAAAAAGTTAAGAAAATTTCAAAAATTATCTCTCATTCTGTTTCTTCTATACAGTTCTGGAGAGTTCTGGAGAGATTGCTTACCTTAAGCAAGCAGTAACAGACAGGGTGGGGGATGGAGGGGGAACCACCCCAAGCCATGTGTCCAGTTAGCAAGGGAATGACAGAGAACAATAAAAAAAAAAAACAAAAAAAAAAACATGGCCGGTCTTAGAATTCCCACATAATCCAAAAACCCTAATATACCAAACCTAAATTTCATAATTAAGAACAATTTACACAAAAATTAGGCAGAAAAGATAAGAACCGAAAAAGAATAAAATAAAATAAAAAATACATAAAAATAAGTAAATAAATAATTCAAAAATAATAAAAAATAAGATCACACTGGCTAAACTCACCAAGCCAGCTTGCTGACAGAAAAGTTAAGAAAATTTCAAAAATTACCATTCTGTTTCTTCTATACAGTTCTGGAGAGATTGTTACCTGCTGCTGCAACAGACAGTAGTGTGATGGAGGGGGGAATCACCTCCAAGCCATGTGTCCAGTTAGCAAGGAATGACAGAGAACAATAAAAAAAAAAAAACAAAAAAAAAACATGGCCGGTCTTAGACTCCTGCACATATAACCAAAACCCTAATATACCAAACCTAAAATTTCATAATTAAGAAATAAATTTACACAAAAATTAGCAGAAAAGATAAGAACCGAAAAGAATAAAATAAAATAAAAAATACAAGTAAAAATAAGTAAATAAATAATTCAAAAATAATAAAAAATAAGATCACACTGGCTAAACTCACCAAGTTGCAGGCCGCTGACAAGAAAATAAGAAAATTTCAAAAATTTGACTTTCTGATCTGCTCTTCATACAGTTCTGGAGATTAAGTTACCTTAAGCAAGCAGTAACAGACAGGTATGTGATGAGGCAGGAATCACCTCCTCCAAGCCAGGTCCAGTTAGCAAGGGAATGACAGAGAACAATAAAACAAAAAAAAAACATGGCCGGTCTTAGAATTCCTACATACAACCAAAACCTTAATATACCAAACCTAAATTTCATACTCAAGAACAACTCTACACAAAAACTAGGCAGAAAGATAAGAACCCAAAAAGAAATAAAAATAAAATAAAAAATACAAGTAAAAATAAGAATAACACCAAAAATAATAAAAATAAGATCACACTGGCTAAACTCACCAAGTTGCAGGCTTACGACAGAAAAAAGTTAAGAAAATTAAAAATTATCTTCATTCTGTTTCTTCTATACAGTTCTGGAGAGATTAAGTTACCTTAAGCAAGCAGTAACAGACAGTAGCATGGAGGGGGGAATCACCTCCAAGCCATGTCCAGTTAGCAAGGGAATGACAGAGAACAATAAAAAAAAAAAACAAAAAAAAAACATGGCCGGTCTTAGAATTCCTACATATAACCAAAACTCCTAATATACCAAACCTAAATTTCATAATTAAGAACAATTTACACAAAAATTAGCAGAAAAGATAAGAACCGAAAAAGAAAAATAAAAATAAAAATACAAGTAAAAATAAGTAAATAAATAATTCAAAAAATAATAAAAAATAAGATCACACTGGCTAAACTCACTGGTTGCAGGCTTGCTGACAGAAAAAAGTTAAGAAAATTAAAAATTATCTTCATTCTGTTTTCATACAGTTCTGGAGAGATTAAGTTACTCAAGCAAGCAGTAACAGACAGCAGTGTGATGGAGGGGGGAATCACTCCAAGCCATGTGTCCAGTTAGCAAGGGAATGACAGAGAACAATAAAAAAAAAAAACAAAAAAAACATGGCCGGTCTTAGAATTCCTACATATACCAAAACCCTATATACCAAACCTAAATTTCATAATTAAGAACAATTTACACAAAAATTAGGCAGAAAAGATAAGAACCGAAAAGAATAAAATAAAATAAAAATACAAGTAAAATAAGTAAATAAATAATTCAAAAATAATAAAAATAAGATCACACTGGCTAAACTCACCAAGGCAGGCTTGCTGACAGAAAAGTTAAGAAAATTTGCAAAAAATTATCTTCATTCTGTTTCTTCTATACAGTTCTGGAGAGTTCTGGAGAGATTGAGCACTTTGCCACAGTAACAGACAGTAGTGTGATGGAGGTAGGAATCACCTCCAAGCCATGTGTCCAGTTAGCAAGGGAATGACAGAGAACAAACAAAAAAAAAAAAAAAAAAAACATGGCCGGTCTTAGGAATCTCTACATATAACCAAACCCTAATATACCAAACCTAAATTTCATAATTAAGAACAATTTACACAAAAATTAGGCAGAAAAGATAAGAACCGAAAAAGAATAAAATAAAATAAAAAATACAAGTAAAAATAAGTAAATAAATAATTCAAAAAATAATAAAAAATAAGATCACACTGGCTAAACTCACCAGTTGCAGGCTTGCTGACAGAAAAAAGTTAAGAAAATTTCAAAAAATTATCTTCATTCTGTTTCTCTGACACAGTTCTGGAGAGATTGTTACCTACAAAAGCAGTAACAGACAGTAGTGTGGATGGAGTGGGGGAATCACCTCCCAAGCCATGGTCCAGTTAGCAAGGGAATGACAGAGAACAATAAAAAAAACAAAAAAAAAACATGGCCGGTCTTAGAATTCCTAAGTATATAACCAAAACTTAATATACCAAACCTAAATTTCATAATTAAGAACAATTTACACAAAAATTAGGCAGAAAAGATAAGTATACCGAAAAAGAATAAAATAAAATAAAATAATAAGTAAAAATAAGTAAATAAATAATTCAAAAATAATAAAAAATAAGATCACACTGGCTAAACTCAACAAGTTGCAGGCTTGACAGAAAAAAGTTAAGAAAATTTCAAAATTATCTTCATTCTGTTTCTTCTATACAGTTCTGGAGGATTAAGTTACCTTAAGCAAGCAGTAACAGACAGTAGTGTGATGGAGGGGGGAATCACCTGCCATGGAAACCAGTTAGCAAGGGAATGACAGAGAACAATAAACAAAAAAAAAACAGTGGCCGGTCTTAGAATTCCTACATATAACCAAAACTCCATTATACCAAACTAAATTTCATAATTTAAACAATTTACACAAAAATTAGCAGAAAAGATAAGAACCGAAAAGAATAAATAAAATAAAAAATACAAGTTAAAAATAAGTAAATAAATAATTCAAAAAATAATAAAAATAAGATCACACTGGCTAAACTCACCAAGTTGCAGGCTTGCTGACAGAAAAAAGTTAAGAAAATTTCAAAAATTATCTTCATTCTGTTTCTTCTATACAGCTCTGAGAGTTCTGGAGAGATTAAGTTACTCTTAAGCAAGCAGTAACAGACAGTAGTGTGATGGAGGGGGAATCACCCAAGCCATGTGTCCAGTTAGCAAGGGAATGACAGAGAACAATAAAAAAAAAAAAAAAAAAAAAAAAAACATGGCCGTATATCTTAGAATTCCTACATATAACCAAAACCCTAATATACCAAACCTAAATTTCATAATTAAGAACAATTCTACACAAAAATTAGGCAGAAAAGATAAGAACCGAAAAAGAATAAAATAAAATAAAAATACAAGTAAAAAATAAATAACATCTAAAAATAATAAAAAAAATAAGATCACACTGGCTAAACTCACCAAGTTGCAGGCTTGCTGACAGAAAAAGTTAAACAGTACCGCAAAATTATCTTCATTCTGTTTCTTCTATACAGTTCTGGAGAGATTAAGTTACCTTAAGCAAGCAGTAACAGACAGTAGGATGGAGGGGAATCACCTCCAAGCCATGTGTCCAGTTAGCAAGGGAATGACAGAGAACAATAAACAAAAAACATGGCCGGTCTTAGAATTCCTACATATAACCAAAACCCTAATATACCAAACCTAAATTTCATAATTAAGAACAATTTGTCACAAAATTAGGCAGAAAAGATAAGAACTCAAAAAAGAATAAAATAAAATAAAATACAAGTAAAAATAAGTAAATAAATAATTCAAAAATAATAAAAAATAAGATCACACTGGCTAAACTCACCAAGCTGCAGGCTTGCTGACAGAAAAAAAGTTAAGAAAATTTCCAAATTATCTTCATTCTGTTTCTTCTATACAGTTCTGGAGAGTTCTGGAGAGATTAAGTTACCTTAAGCAAGTGGTAACAGACAGTAGTGTGATGGAGGGGGGGAATCACCTCCAAGCCATGTGTCCAGTTAGCAAGGGAATGACAGAGAACAATAAAAAAAAAAAAAAACAAAAAAAAAAAAATTACACATGGTCTTAGAATTCCTACATATAACCAAACTCCCAATATACCAAACCTAAATTTCATAATTAAGAACAATTTACACAAAAATTAGCAGAAAAGATATAAGAAATCAAAAAAGAATAAAATAAAATAAAAATACAAAGTAAAATAAGTAAATAAATAATTCAAAAACAATAAAAAACAGATCACACTGGCTAAACTCACCAAGTTGCAGGCTTGCTGGACAGAAAAAAGTTAAGAAAATTTCAAAAATTATCTTCATTCTGTTTCTTCTATACAGTTCTGGAGAGGATTGTTGATTTTACAAGCAGTAACAGACAGTAGTGTGATGGAGGGGGAATACCTCCAAGCTGCAGTCTAAGAAAAGGGAACGACAGAGAAATAATAAAAAAAAAAACAAAAAAAACATGGCCGGTCTTAGAATTCTCACATATAACCAAACCCTAATATACCAAACCTAAATTTCATAATTAAGAACAATTTACACAAAAATTAGGAAGAAAAGATAAGAACCGAAAAAGAATAAAATAAAATAAAAATACAAGTAAAAATAAGTAAATAAATACATCCAAAAATAATAAAAATAAGATCACACTGGCTAAACTCACCACGTTGCAGGCTTGCTGACAGAAAAAAGTTAAGAAAAATTTCAAAATTATCTTCATTCTGTTTCTTCTATACAGTTCTGGAGAGCTCCTAGAGAGATTAAGTTACCTTAAGCAAGCAGGTAATAGACAGCAGTGTGATGGAGGGGGGAATCACCTCCAAGCCAGGTCCAAAGCACATAAGGGAATGACAGAGAACAATAAAAAAAAAAAAAAAAAAAACATGTACTTTCGGTCTTAGAATTCCTACATATAACCAAAAAACCCTAATATACCAAACCTAAATTTCATAATTAAGAACAATTTACACAAAAATTAGGCAGAAAAGAGCAGTAACTAAAAAAACAATAAAATAAAATAAAAAATAGTAAGTAAAATAAGGAAGAAATATTCAAAAAAATAATAAAAAATAAGATCACACTGGCTAAACTCACCAAGCTGCAGGCTTGTTGACAGAAAAAAGTTAAGAAAATTTCAAAAAATTATCTTCATTCTGTTTCTTCTATACAGTTCTGGAGAGTTCTGGAGAGATTAAGTTACCTTAAGCAAGCAGTAACAGACAGTAGTGTGATGGAGGGGGGAATCACCTCCAAGCCATGTGTCCAGTTAGCAAGGGAATGACAGAGAACAATAAAAAAAAAAAAAAAACAAAAAAAAACATGGCTGGTCTTAGAATTCCTACATATAACCAAACCCTAATATACCAAACTTAAATTTCATAATTAAGAACAATTTACACAAAAATAGGCAGAAAAGATAAGAACCGAAAAAGAATAAAATAAAATAAAAAATACAAGTAAAAATAAGTAAATAAATAATTCAAAAATAATAAAAAATAAGATCACACTGGCTAAACTCACCAAGTTGCAGGCTTGCTGACAGAAAAGTTAAGAAAATTTCAAAAATTATCTTCATTCTGTTTCTTCTCTATACAGTTCTGGAGAGATTAAGTTACCTTAAGCAAAGCAGTAACAGACAGTAGTGTGATGGAGGGGGGAATCACCTCCAAGCCATGTGTCCAGTTAGCAAGGGAATGACAGAGAACAATAAAAAAAAAAACAAAAAAAAACATGGCTGGTCTTAGAATTCCTACATATAACCAAAACCCTAATATACCAACCTAAATTTCATAATTAAGAACACCAAGGTGTCATGTATCAGGCAGAAAGAGAAGAACCGAAAAAGAATAAAATAAAATAAAAAATACAAGTAAAAATAAGTAAATAAATAATTCAAAAAATAATAAAAATAAGATCATACACTGGCTAAACTCACCAAGCTGCAGGCTTGCTGACAGAAAAAAGTTAAGAAAATTTCAAAATTATCTTCATTCTGTTTCTTCTATACAGTTCTGGAGAGTTCTGGAGAGATTAAGCATTTTAAGCAAGCAGTAACAGACAGTAGTGTGATGGAGGGGGGAATCACCTCCAAGCCATGTGTCCACAGGCAAGGGAAATGACAGAGAAATTACCAAAAAAAAAAAAACAAAAACATGGCCGGTCTTAGAATTCCTACATATAACCAAAACCCTAATATACCAAACCTAAATTTCACTAAGAACAATTTACACAAAAATTAGCAGAAAAAAGATAAGAACCGAAAAAGAATAAAATAAAATAAAAAATACAAGTAAAAATAAGTAAATAAATAATTCAAAAATAATAAAAAATAAGATCACACTGGCTAAACTCACCAAGTTGCAGGCTTGTTGACAGAAAAAGTTAAGCAGCCTAAAATTATCTTCATTCTGTTTCTTCTATACAGTTCGTGAGAGATTAAGTTACCTTAAGCAAGCAGTAACAGACAGCAGTGTGATGGAGGGGGGAATCACCTCCAAGCCATGTGTCCAGTTAGCAGAACACATAAGAGAATAATAAAAAAAAACAAAAAACAAAACATGGCCGGTCTTAGAATTCCTACATATAACCAAAACTCCTAATATACCAACCTAAATTTCATAATTAAGAACAATTTACACAAAAATTAGCAGAAAAGATAAGAACCGAAAAAGAATAAAATAAAATAAAATAATAAGTAAAAATAAGTAAATAAATAATTCAAAAAATAATAAAAAATAAGATCACACTGGCTAAACTCTACCAAGTTGCAGGCTTGCTGACAGAAAAAGTTAAGAATAAAAAATTATCTTCATTCTGTTTCTTTCATATGCCCCGGAGAGATTGCTGGCCTAGAGCAAGCAGCATGAGACAGTAGTGTGATGGAGGGGTGGGAACTTCACTCAAGCCATGTGTCCAGTTAGCAAGGGAATGACAGAGAACAATAAAACAAAAAAAAACATGGCCGGTCTTGGACCTACATATAACCAAAACCCTAATATACCAAACTCACTTCATATAATTAAGAACAATTTACACAAAAATTAGCAGAAAAGATAAGAACCGAAAAAGAATAAAATAAAATAAAAATACAAGTAAAAATAAGTAAATAAATAATTCAAAAAATAATAAAAAATGAGATCACATCAGTTAAACTCACCAAGTTGCAGGCTTGCTGACAGAAAAAAGTTAAGAAATTTCAAAAATTATCTTCTATTCTGTTTCTTCTATACAGTTCTGAGAGTTCTGGAGAGATTAAGGCCTTAAGCAAGCAGTAACAGACAGCAGGATGGAGTGGGGGAATCACCTCCAAGCCATGTGTCCAGTTAGCAAGGGAATGACAGAGAACAATAAAAAAAACAAAAAAACAAGAAAAAAAAAAAAAAACATGGCCGGTCTTAGAATTCCTACATATAACCAAAACCCTAATATACCAAACCTAAATTTCATAATTAAGAACAACACACAATTTACACAAAAATTAGGCAGAAAAGAAGAACCGAAAAAGAATAAAATAAAATAAAAAATACAAGTAAAATAAGTAAATAAATAATTCAAAAATAATAAAAAATAGATCACACTGGCTAAACTACCAAGTTGCAGGCTTATTGACAGAAAAAAGTTAAGAAAATTTCAAAAATTATCTTCATTCTGTTTCTTCTATACAGTTCTGGAGAGATTAAGTTACTCACAAGCAGTAACAGACAGTAGTGTGATGGAGGGGGAATCACCTCCAAGCCATGTGTCCAGTTAGCAAGGGAATGACACAACAAAAAACAAAAAAAACATGGCCGGTCTTAGAATTCCTACATATAACCAAAAACCCTAATATACCAAACCTAAATTTCATAATTAAGAACAATTTACACAAAAATTAGGCAGAAAAGATAAGAACCGAAAAAGAATAAAATAAAATAAAAAATAAGTAAAATAAGTAAATAAATAATTCAAAAAATAATAAAAAATAAGATCACACTGGCTAAACTCACCAAGCTGTAGGCTTGCTGACAGAAAAAGTTAAGAAAATTTCAAAAATTATCTTCATTCTGTTTCTTCTATACAGTTCTGGAGAGATTAAGAGCATTCTTTGCCAAGCAGTAACAGACAGTAGTGATGAGGGGGAATCACCCAAGCCATGTGTCCAGTTAGCAAGGGAATGACAGAGAACAATAAAACAAAAAAACATGGCCGGTCTTAGAATTCCTACATATAACCAAAACCCCAATATACCAAACCTAAATTTCATAATTAAGAACAATTTACAAAAATTAGGCAGAAAAGATAAGAACCGAAAAAGAATAAAATAAAATAAAAAATACAAGTAAAAATAAGTAAATAAATAATTCAAAATAATAAAAAATAAGATCACACTGGCTGTAACCTACCAAGTTGCAGGCTTGCTGACAGAAAAAAGTTAAGAAAATTTCAAAAATTATCTTTCATTCCCTGTTTCTTCTATACAGTTCTGGAGAGTTCTGAGAGATTGTTACCTTAAGCAAGCAGTAACAGACAGTGTGATGGAGGTGGGAACCACCCCAAGCCATGTGTCCAGTTAGCAAGGAATGACAGAGAACAATAAAAAAAAAAAAAAAAAAAAAAAAAAAAACATGGCCGGCCTTAGAATTCCTACATATAACCAAAACCCTGAATATACCAAACCTAAATTTCATAATTAAGAACAATTTAAGTACAAAAATTAGGCAGAAAAGATAAGAACCGAAAAGAATAAAATAAAATAAAAATACAAGTAAAAATAAGTAAATAAATAATTCAAAAAATAATAAAAATAAGATCACATCAAGTGTCCACCAAGTTGCAGGGTTTGCTGACAGAAAAAAGTTAAGAAAATTAAAAATTATCTTCATTCTGTTTCTTCTATACAGTTCTGGAGAGATTAAGTTACCTTAAGCAAGCAGTAACAGACAGTAGATGGAGGGGGAATCACCTCCAAGCCGTGTGTCCAATAGCAAGGGAATGACAGAGAACAATAAAAAAAAAAAAAAAAAAAAAAAAAAACATAGTCATTCTAGAATTCCTACATATAACCAAAACCTCATTATACCAAACCTAACAAATTTCATAATTAAAGAACAATTTACACAAAAATTAGGCAGAAAAGATAGAACCGAAAAAGAATAAAATAAAATAAAAAATACAAGTAAAAATAAGTAAAATAAATAATTCAAAAAATAATAAAAAAATAAGATCACACTGGCTAAATTCACCAAGTTGCAGTTTGCTGACAGAAAAAAGTTAAGAAAATTTCAAAATTATCTTCATTCTGTTTCTTCTATACAGTTCTGGAGAGTTCTGGAGATTAAGTTACCTTAAGCAAGCAGTAACAGACAGTAGTGTGATGGAGGGGGGAATCACCTCCAGCCATGTGTCCAGTTAGCAAGGGAATGACAGAGAACAATAAAAAAAAAAAAACAAAAAAAAAAAACATGGCCGGTCTTAGAATTCCTACATATAACCAAAACCCTAATATACCAAACCTAAATTTCATAATTAAGAACAATTTACACAAAAATTAGGCAGAAAAGATAAGAACCGAAAAAGAATAAAATAAAATAAAAAATACAAATTAAAAATAAGTAAATAAATAATTCAAAAAATAATAAAAAATAAGATCACACTGGCTAAACTCACCAAGTTGCAGGCTTGCTGACAGAAAAAAGTTAAGAAAATTTCAAAAATTATCTTCATTCTGTTTCTTCTATACAGTTCTGGAGAGATTAAGTTACCTTAAGCAAGCAGTAACAGACAGTAGTGTGATGGAGGGGGGAATCACCTCCAAGCCATGTGTCCAGTTAGCAAGGGAATGACAGAGAACAATAAAAAAAAAAAACAAAAAAAACATGGCCGGTCTTAGAATTCCTACATATAACCAAAACCCTAATATACCAAACCTAAATTTCATAATTAAGAACAATTTACACAAAATTAGGCAGAAAAGATAAGAACCGAAAAAGAATAAAATAAAAGATAAAGAAGGAAATGCAAGTAAAAATAAGTAAATAAATAATTCAAAAAATAATAAAAAATAAGATCACACTGGCTAAAACTCACCAAGTTGCAGGCTTGCTGACAGAAAAAAGTTAAGAAAATTTCAAAAATTATCTTCATTCTGTTTCTTCTATACAGTTCTGGAGAGATTAAGTTACCTTAAGCAAGCAGTAACAGACAGTAGTGTGATGGAGGGGGGAATCACCTCCAAGCCGTGTGTCCAGTTAGCAAGGGAATGACAGAGAACAATAAAAAAAAAAAACAAAAAAAAAACATGGCCGGTCTTAGAATTCCTACATATAACCAAAACCCTAATATACCAAAGCCTAAATTTCATAATTAAGAACAATTTACACAAAAATTAGGCAGAAAAGATAAGAACCGAAAAAGAATAAAATAAAATAAAAAATACAAGTAAAAATAAGTAAATAAATAATTCAAAAAATAATAAAAAATAAGATCACACTGGCTAAACTCACCAAGTTGCAGGCTTGCTGACAGAAAAAAGTTAAGAAAATTTCAAAAATTATCTTCATTCTGTTTCTTCTATACAGTTCTGGAGAGATTAAAGTTGCCTTAAGCAAGCAGTAACAGACAGTAGTGTGATGGAGAGATGCCTCAGCTTCGTGTGTCCAGTTAGCAAGGGAATGACAGAGAACAATAAAAAAAAAAAAAACAAAAAAAGAAACTTATGGCCGGTCTTAGAATTCCTACATATAACCAAAACCCTAATATACCAAACCTAAATTTCACAATTAAGAACAATTTACACAAAAATTAGGCAGAAAAGATAAGAACCGAAAAAGAATAAAATAAAATAAAAAATACAAGTAAAAATAAGTAAATAAATAATTCAAAAAATAATAAAAAATAAGATCACACTGGCTAAACTCACCAAGTTGCAGGCTTGCTGACAGAAAAAAAGTTAAAGAAAATTTCAAAAATTATCTTCATTCTGTTTCTTCTATACAGTTCTGGAGAGATTAAGTTACCTTAAGCAAGCAGTAACAGACAGTAGTGTGATGGAGGAGGGAATCACCTCCAAGCCATGTGTCCAGTTAGCAAGGGAATGACAGAGAACAATAAAAAAAAAAAAACAAAAAAAAAACATGGCCGGTCTTAGAATTCCTACATATAACCAAAACCCTAATACCAAACCTAAATTTCATAATTAAGAACAATTTACACAAAAATTAGGCAGAAAAGATAAGAACCGAAAAAGAATAAAATAAAATAAAAAATACAAGTAAAAATAAGTAAATAAATAATTCAAAAAATAATAAAAAATAAGATCACACTGGCTAAACTCACCAAGTTGCAGGCTTGCTGACAGAAAAAAAGTTAAGAAAATTTCAAAAATTATCTTCATTCTGTTTCTTCTATACAGTTCTGGAGAGATTAAGTTACCTTAAGCAAGCAGTAACAGAGAGACAGTGTGATGGAGGGGGGAATCACCTCCAAGCCATGTGTCCAGTTAGCAAGGGAATGACAGAGAACAATAAAAAAAAAAAACAAAAAAAAAAAAAACATGGCCGGTCTTAGAATTCCTACATATAACCAAAACCCTAATATACCAAACCTAAATTTCATAATTAAGAACAATTTACACAAAAATTAGGCAGAAAAGATAAGAACCGAAAAAGAATAAAATAAAATAAAAAATACAAGTAAAAATAAGTAAATAAATAATTCAAAAAATAATAAAAAATAAGATCACACTGGCTAAACTCACCAAGTTGCAGGCTTGCTGACAGAAAAAAGTTAAGAAAATTTCAAAAATTATCTTCATTCTGTTTCTTCTATACAAGTTCTGGAGAGTTCTGGAGAGATTAAGTTACCTTAAGCAAGCAGTAACAGACAGCTTAGTGTGATGGAGGGGGAATCACCTCCAAGCCATGTGTCCAGTTAGCAAGGGAATGACAGAGAACAATAAAAAAAAAAAAACAAAAAAAAAACATGGCCGGTCTTAGAATTCCTACATATAACCAAAACCCTAATATACCAAACCTAAATTTCATAATTAAGAACAATTTACACAAAATTAGGCAGAAAAGATAAGAACCGAAAAAGAATAAAATAAAATAAAAAATACAAGTAAAAAATAAGTAAATAAATAATTCAAAAAATAATAAAAAATAAGATCACACTGGCTAAACTCACCAAGTTGCAGGCTTGCTGACAGAAAAAAGTTAAGAAAATTTCAAAAATTATCTTCATTCTGTTTCTTCTATACAGTTCTGGAGAGATTAAGTTACCTTAAGCAAGCAGTAACAGACAGTAGTGTGATGGAGGGGAATACCTCCAAGCCATGTGTCAGTTAGCAAGGGAATGACAGAGAACAATAAAAAAAAAAAACAAAAAAAAAAACATGGCCGGTCTTAGAATTCCTACATATAACCAAAACCTAATATACCAAACCTAAATTTCATAATTAAGAACAATTTACACAAAAATTAGGCAGAAAAGATAAGAACCGAAAAAGAATAAAATAAAATAAAAAATACAAGTAAAAATAAGTAAATAAATAATTCAAAAAATAATAAAAAATAAGATCACACTGGCTAAACTCACCAAGTTGCAGGCTTGCTGACAGAAAAAAAGTTAAGAAAAATTTCAAAAATTATCTTCATTCTGTTTCTTCTATACAGTTCTGGAGAGTTCTGGAGAGATTAAGTTACCTTAAGCAAGCAGTAACAGACAGTAGTGTGATGGAGGGGAATCACCTCCAAGCCATGTGTCCAGTTAGCAAGGGAATGACAGAGAACAATAAAAAAAAAAAAACAAAAAAAAAAACATGGCCGGTCTTAGAATTCCTACATATAACCAAAACCCTAATATACCAAACCTAAATTTCATAATTAAGAACAATTTACACAAAAATTAGGCAGAAAAGATAAGAACCGAAAAAGAATAAAATAAAATAAAAAATACAAGTAAAAATAAGTAAATAAATAATTCAAAAAATAATAAAAAATAAGATCACACTGGCTAAACTCACCAAGTTGCAGGCTTGCTGACAGAAAAAAGTTAAGAAAATTTCAAAAATTATCTTCATTCTGTTTCTTCTATACAGTTCTGGAGAGATTAAGTTACCTTAAGCAAGCAGTAACAGACAGTAGTGTGATGGAGGGGGGAATCACCTCCAAGCCATGTGTCCAGTTAGCAAGGGAATGACAGAGAACAATAAAAAAAAAAAAACAAAAAAAAAAAACATGGCCGGTCTTAGAATTCCTACATATAGCAAAACCCTAATATACCAAACCTAAATTTCATAATTAAGAACAATTTACACAAAAATTAGGCAGAAAAGATAAGAACCGAAAAAAGAATAAAATAAAATAAAAAATACAAGTAAAAATAAGTAAATAAATAATTCAAAAAATAATAAAAAATAAGATCACACTGGCTAAACTCACCAAGTTGCAGGCTTGCTGACAGAAAAAAGTTAAGAAAATTTCAAAAATTATCTTCATTCTGTTTCTTCTATACAGTTCTGGAGAGATTAAGTTACCTTAAGCAAGCAGTAACAGACAGTAGTGTGATGGAGAAGGAATCACCTCCAAGCCATGTGTCCAGTTAGCAAGGGAATGACAGAGAACAATAAAAAAAAAAAAACAAAAAAAACATGACGGTCTTAGAATTCCTACATATAACCAAAACCCTAATATACCAAACCTAAATTTCATAATTAAGAACAATTTACACAAAAATTAGGCAGAAAAGATAAGAACCGAAAAAGAATAAAATAAAATAAAAAATACAAGTAAAAATAAGTAAATAAATAATTCAAAAAATAATAAAAAATAAGATCACACTGGCTAAACTCACCAAGTTGCAGGCTTGCTGACAGAAAAAAGTTAAGAAAATTTCAAAAATTATCTTCATTCTGTTTCTTCTATACAGTTCTGGAGAGTTCTGGAGAGATTAAGTTACCTTAAGCAAGCAGTAACAGACAGTAGTGTGATGGAGGGGAATCACCTCCAAGCCATGTGTCCAGTTAGCAAGGGAATGACAGAGAACAATAAAAAAAAAAACAAAAAAAAACATGGCCGGTCTTAGAATTCCTACATATAACCAAAACCCTAATATACCAAACCTAAATTTCATAATTAAGAACAATTTACACAAAAATTAGGCAGAAAAGATAAGAACCGAAAAAGAATAAAATAAAATAAAAAAAATACAAGTAAAAATAAGTAAATAAATAATTCAAAAAATAATAAAAATAAGATCACACTGGCTAAACTCACCAAGTTGCAGGCTTGCTGACAGAAAAAAGTTAAGAAAATTTCAAAAATTATCTTCATTCTGTTTCTTCTATACAGTTCTGGAGAGTTCTGGAGAGATTAAGTTACCTTAAGCAAGCAGTAACAGACAGTAGTGTGATGGAGGGGGAATCACCTCCAGGCCATGTGTCCAGTTAGCAAGGGAATGACAGAGAACAATAAAAAAAAAAACAAAAAAAAAAACATGGCCGGTCTTAGAATTCCTACATATAACCAAAACCCTAATATACCAAACCTAAATTTCATAATTAAGAACAATTTACACAAAAATTAGGCAGAAAAGATAAGAACCGAAAAAAGAATAAAATAAAATAAAAAATACAAGTAAAAATAAGTAAATAAATAATTCAAAAAATAATAAAAAATAAGATCACACTGGCTAAACTCACCAAGTTGCAGGCTTGCTGACAGAAAAAAAGTTAAGAAAATTTCAAAAATTATCTTCATTCTGTTTCTTCTATACAGTTCTGGAGAGATTAAGTTACCTTAAGCAAGCAGTAACAGACAGTAGTGTGATGGAGGGGGAATCACCTCCAAGCCATGTGTCCAGTTAGCAAAGGGAATGAGCCAAGAGAACAATAAAAAAAAAAAACAAAAAAAAAAACATGGCCGGTCTTAGAATTCCTACATATAACCAAAACCCTAATATACCAAACCTAAATTTCATAATTAAGAACAATTTACACAAAAATTAGGCAGAAAAGATAAGAACCGAAAAAGAATAAAATAAAATAAAAAATACAAGTAAAAATAAGTAAATAAATAATTCAAAAAATAATAAAAAATAAGATCACACTGGCCTAAACTCACCAAGTTGCAGGCTTGCTGACAGAAAAAAAGTTAGAAAATTTCAAAAATTATCTTCATTCTGTTTCTTCTATACAGTTCTGGAGAGATTAAGTTACCTTAAGCAAGCAGTAACAGACAGTAGTGTGATGGAGGGGGAATCACCTCCAAGCCATGTGTCCAGTTAGCAAGGGAATGACAGAGAACAATAAAAAAAAAAAAAACAAAAAAAAACATGGCGGTCTTAGAATTCCTACATATAACCAAAACCCTAATATACCAAACCTAAATTTCATAATTAAGAACAATTTACACAAAAATTAGGCAGAAAAGATAAGAACCGAAAAGAATAAAATAAAATAAAAAATACAAGTAAAAATAAGTAAATAAATAATTCAAAAAATAATAAAAATAAGATCACACTGGCTAAACTCACCAAGTTGCAGGCTTGCTGACAGAAAAAAGTTAAGAAAATTTCAAAAATTATCTTCATTCTGTTTCTTCTATACAGTTCTGGAGAGATTAAGTTACCTTAAGCAAGCAGTAACAGACAGTAGTGTGATGGAGGGGGAATCACCTCAAGCCATGTGTCCAGTTAGCAAGGGAATGACAGAGAACAATAAAAAAAAAAAAAACAAAAAAAAAAACATGGCCGGTCTTAGAATTCCTACATATAACCAAAACCCTAATATACCAAACCTAAATTTCATAATTAAGAACAATTTACACAAAAATTAGGCAAGAAAAGATAAGAACCGAAAAAGAATAAAATAAAATAAAAAATACAAGTAAAAATAAGTAAATAAATAATTCAAAAAATAATAAAAAATAAGATCACACTGGCTAAACTCACCAAGTTGCAGGCTTGCTGACAGAAAAAGTTAAGAAAATTTCAAAAATTATCTTCATTCTGTTTCTTCTATACAGTTCTGGAGAGATTAAGTTACCTTAAGCAAGCAGTAACAGACAGTAGTGTGATGGAGGGGAATCACACTCCAAGCCATGTGTCCAGTTAGCAAGGGAATGACAGAGAACAATAAAAAAAAAAAAAACAAAAAAAAAAACATGGCAGGTCTTAGAATTCCTACATATAACCAAAACCCTAATATACCAAACCTAAATTTCATAATTAAGAACAATTTACACAAAATTAGGCAAGAAAAGATAAGAACCGAAAAAGAATAAAATAAAATAAAAAATACAAGTAAAAATAAGTAAATAAATAATTCAAAAAATAATAAAAAATAAGATCACACTGGCTAAACTCACCAAGTTGCAGGCTTGCTGACAGAAAAAAGTTAAGAAAATTTCAAAAATTATCTTCATTCTGTTTCTTCTGCCCAGTTCTGGAGAGATTAAGTTACCTTAAGCAAGCAGTAACAGACAGTAGTGTGATGGAGGGGGAATCACCTCCAAGCCATGTGTCCAGTTAGCAAAGGGAATGACAGAGAACAATAAAAAAAAAAAACAAAAAAAAAACATGGCCGGTCTTAGAATTCCTACATATAACCAAAACCCTAATATACCAAACCTAAATTTCATAATTAAGAACAATTTACACAAAAAATTAGGCAGAAAAGATAAGAACCGAAAAAGAATAAAATAAAATAAAAAATACAAGTAAAAATAAGTAAATAAATAATTCAAAAAATAATAAAAAATAAAGTCACACTGGCTAAACTCACCAAGTTGCAGGCTTGCTGACAGAAAAAAGTTAAGAAAATTTCAAAAATTATCTTCATTCTGTTTCTTCTATACAGTTCTGGAGAGTTCTGGAGAGATTAAGTTACCTTAAGCAAGCAGTAACAGACAGTAGTGTGATGGAGGGGAATCACCTCCAAGCCATGTGTCCAGTTAGCAAGGGAATGACAGAGAACAATAAAAAAAAAAAAACAAAAAAAAAAAACATGGCCGGTCTTAGAATTCCTACATATAACCAAAACCCTAATATACCAAACCTAAATTTCATAATTAAGAACAATTTACACAAAAATTAGGCAGAAAAGATAAGAACCGAAAAAGAATAAAATAAAATAAAAAAAATACAAGTAAAAATAAGTAAATAAATAATTCAAAAAATAATAAAAAATAAGATCACACTGGCTAAACTCACCAAGTTGCAGGCTTGCTGACAGAAAAAGTTAAGAAAATTTCAAAAATTATCTTCATTCTGTTTCTTCTATACAGTTCTGGAGAGATTAAGTTACCTTAAGCAAGCAGTAACAGACAGTAGTGTGATGGAGGGGGGGAATCACCTCCAAGCCATGTGTCAGTTAGCAAGGGAATGACAGAGAACAATAAAAAAAAAAAAAAACAAAAAAAAAAAACATGGCCGGTCTTAGAATTCCTACATATAACCAAAACCCTAATATACCAAACCTAAATTTCATAATTAAGAACAATTTACACAAAAATTAGGCAGAAAAGATAAGAACCGAAAAAGAATAAAATAAAATAAAAAATACAAGTAAAAATAAGTAAATAAATAATTCAAAAAATAATAAAAAATAAGATCACACTGGCTAAACTCACCAAGTTGCAGGCTTGCTGACAGAAAGTTAAGAAAATTTCAAAAATTATCTTCATTCTGTTTCTTCTATACAGTTCTGGAGAGATTAAGTTACCTTAAGCAAGCAGTAACAGACAGTAGTGTGATGGAGGAATCACCTCCAAGCCATGTGTCCAGTTAGCAAGGGAATGACAGAGAACAATAAAAAAAAAAAACAAAAAAAACATGGCCGGTCTTAGAATTCCTACATATAACCAAAACCCTAATATACCAAACCTAAATTTCATAATTAAGAACAATTTACACAAAAATTAGGCAGAAAAGATAAGAACCGAAAAAGAATAAAATAAAATAAAAAATACAAGTAAAAATAAATAAATAAATAATTCAAAAAATAATAAAAAAAATAAGATCACACTGGCTAAACTCACCAAGTTGCAGGCTTGCTGACAGAAAAAAAAGTTAAGAAAATTTCAAAAATTATCTTCATTCTGTTTCTTCTATACAGTTCTGGAGAGATTAAGTTACCTTAAGCAAGCAGTAACAGACAGTAGTGTGATGGAGGGGGGAATCACCTCCAAGCCATGTGTCCAGTTAGCAAGGGAATGACAGAGAACAATAAAACAAAAAAAAAAACATGGCCGGTCTTAGAATTCCTACATATAACCAAAACCCTAATATACCAAACCTAAATTTCATAATTAAAAAGAACAATTTTGCAAAGAGTAGGCAGAAAAGATAAGAACCGAAAAAGAATAAAATAAAATAAAAAATACAAGTAAAAATAAGTAAATAAATAATTCAAAAAATAATAAAAAATAAGATCACACTGGCTAAACTCACCAAGTTGCAGGCTTGCTGACAGAAAAAAGTTAAGAAAATTTCAAAAATTATCTTCATTCTGTTTCTTCTATACAGTTCTGGAGAGATTAAGTTACCTTAAGCAAGCAGTAACAGACAGTAGTGTGATGGAGGGGGGGAATCACCTCCAAGCCATGTGTCCAGTTAGCAAGGGAATGACAGAGAACAATAAAAAAAAAAAAACAAAAAAAAAAACATGGCCGGTCTTAGAATTCCTACATATAACCAAAACCCTAATATACCAAACCTAAATTTCATAATTAAGAACAATTTACACAAAAATTAGGCAGAAAAGATAAGAACCGAAAAAGAATAAAATAAAATAAAAAATACAAGTAAAAATAAGTAAATAAATAATTCAAAAAATAATAAAAAATAAGATCACACTGGCTAAACTCACCAAGTTGCAGGCTTGCTGACAGAAAAAAGTTAAAGAAATTTCAAAAATTATCTTCATTCTGTTTCTTCTATACAGTTCTGGAGAAATTAAGTTACCTTAAGCAAGCAGTAACAGACAGTAGTGTGATGGAGGGGGAATCACCTCCAAGCCATGTGTCCAGTTAGCAAGGGAATGACAGAGAACAATAAAAAAAAAAAAACAAAAAAAAAAACATGCCGGTCTTAGAATTCCTACATATAACCAAAACCCTAATATACCAAACCTAAATTTCATAATTAAGAACAATTTACACAAAAATTAGGCAGAAAAGATAAGAACCGAAAGAATAAAATAAAATAAAAAATACAAGTAAAAATAAGTAAATAAATAGTCCAAAAAATAATAAAAAATAAGATCACACTGGCTAAACTCACCAAGTTGCAGGCTTGCTGACAGAAAAAAGTTAAGAAAATTTCAAAAATTATCTTCATTCTGTTTCTTCTATACAGTTCTGGAGAGTTCTGGAGAGATTAAGTTACCTTAAGCAAGCAGTAACAGACAGTAGTGTGATGGAGGGGGGAATCACCTCCAAGCCATGTGTCCAGTTAGCAAAGGAATGACAGAGAACAATAAAAAAAAAAAACAAAAAAAAAACATGGCCGGTCTTAGAATTCCTACATATAACCAAAACCCTAATATACCAAACCTAAATTTCATAATTAAGAACAATTTACACAAAAATTAGGCAGAAAAGATAAGAACCGAAAAAGAATAAAATAAAATAAAAAATACAAGTAAAAATAAGTAAATAAATAATTCAAAAAATAATAAAAAATAAGATCACACTGGCTAAACTCACCAAGTTGCAGGCTTGCTGACAGAAAAAAGTTAAGAAAATTTCAAAAATTATCTTCATTCTGTTTCTTCTATACAGTTCTGGAGAGAGATTAAGTTACCTTAAGCAAGCAGTAACAGACAGTAGTGTGATGGAGGGGGGAATCACCTCCAAGCCATGTGTCCAGTTAGCAAGGGAATGACAGAGAACAATAAAAAAAAAAAAAACAAAAAAACATGGCCGGTCTTAGAATTCCTACATATAACCAAAACCCTAATATACCAAACCTAAATTTCATAATTAAGAACAATTTACACAAAAATTAGGCAAGAAAAAGATAAGAACCGAAAAAGAATAAAATAAAATAAAAAATACAAGTAAAAAATAAGTAAATAAATAATTCAAAAAATAATAAGAAAATAAGATCACACTGGCTAAACTCACCAAGTTGCAGGCTTGCTGACAGAAAAAAGTTAAGAAAATTTCAAAAATTATCTTCATTCTGTTTCTTCTATATACAGTTCTGGAGAGTTCTGGAGAGATTAAGTTACCTTAAGCAAGCAGTAACAGACAGTAGTGTGATGGAGGGGGAGGGGAATCACCTCCAAGCCATGTGTCCAGTTAGCAAGGGAATGACAGAGAACAATAAAACAAAAAAAAACATGGCCGGTCTTAGAATTCCTACATATAACCAAAACCCTAATATACCAAACCTAAATTTCATAATTAAGAACAATTTACACAAAAATTAGGCAGAAAAGATAAGAACCGAAAAGAATAAAATAAAATAAAATACAAGTAAAAATAAGTAAATAAATAATTCAAAAATAATAAAAAATAAGATCACACTGGCTAAACTCACCATTGCAGGCTTGCTGACAGAAAAAAGTTAAGAAAATTTCAAAATTATCTTCATTCTGTTTCTTCTATACAGTTCTGGAGAGATTAAGTTACCTTAAGCAAGCAGTAAACAGACAGTAGTGTGGATGGAGGGGGGAATCACCTCCAAGCCATGTGTCCAGTTAGCAAGGGAATGACAGAGAACAATAAAAAAAAAAACAAAAAAAAAAACATGGCCGGTCTTAGAATTCTACATATAACCAAAACCCTAATATACCAAACCTAAATTTCATAATTAAGAACAATTTACACAAAAATTAGGCAGAAAAGATAAGAACCGAAAAAGAATAAAATAAAAATAAAAAATACAAGTAAAAATAAGTAAATAAATAATTCAAAAAATAATAAAAAATAAGATCACACTGGCTAAACTCACCAATATTGCAGGTTTGCTGACAGAAAAAGTTAAGAAAATTTCAAAAATTATCTTCATTCTGTTTCTTCTATACAGTTCTGGAGAGATTAAGTTACCTTAAGCAAGCAGTAACAGACAGTAGTGTGATGAGGGGGGAATCACCTCCAAGCCATGTGTCCAGTTAGCAAGGGAATGACAGAGAACAACAATAAAAAAAAAAAAAAAAAAAAACATGGCCGGTCTTAGAATTCCTACATATAACCAAAACTCCTAATATACCAAACCTAAATTTCATAATTAAGAACAATTTACACAAAAATTAGGCAGAAAAGATAAGAACCGAAAAAGAATAAAAATAAAATAAAAAAATACAAGTAAAAAATAAGTAAATAAATAATTCAAAAAATAATAAAAAATAAGATCACACTGGCTAAACTCACTCGTATTGCAGGCTTGCTGACAGAAAAGTTAAGAAAATTTCAAAAATTATCTTCATTCTGTTTCTTCTAGCAGTTCTGGAGAGTTCTGGAGAGATTATTACCTTAAGCAAGCAGTAACAGACAGTAGTGTGATGGAGGGGGGAATCACTCCAAGCCATGTGTCCAGTTAGCAAGGGAATGGCCAGAGAACAATAAAAAAAAAAAACAAAAAAAAACATGGCCGGTCTTAGAATTCTACACATAAACTAAAATTCTAATATACCAAACCTAAAATTTCATAATTAAGAACAATTTACACAAAAATTAGGCAGAAAAGATAAGAACCGAAAAAGAATAAAATAAAATAAAAAATACAAGTAAAAATAAGTAAATAAATAATTCAAAAAATAATAAAAAATAAGATCACACTGGCTAAACTCACCAAGCTATGGCTTGTTGACAGAAAAAAAGTTAAGAAAATTTCAAAATTATTCATTCTGTTTCTTCTATACAGTTCTGGAGAGATTAAAGTTACCTTAAGCAAGCAGTAACAGACAGTAGTGTGATGGAGGGGGAATCACCTCCAAGCCATGTGTCCAGTTAGCAAGGGAATGACAGAGAACAATAAAAAAAAAAAAAAAAAAAAAAAAAAAAAAAACATGGCCGGTCTTAGAATTCCTACATATAACCAAAACCCTAATATACCAAACCTAAATTTCATAATTAAGAACAATTTACACAAAAATTAGGCAGAAAAGATAAGAACCGAAAAGAATAAAATAAAATAAAAATACAAGTAAAAAAATAAGTAAATAAAATAATTCAAAAAATAATAAAAAATAAGATCACACTGGCTAAACTCACCAAGTTGCAGGCTTGGTTGACAGAAAAAAAGTTAAGAAAATTTCAAAAATTATCTTCATTCTGTTTCTTCTATACAGTTCTGGAGAGATTAAGTTACCTTACAAGCAGTAACAGACAGCAGTGTGATGGAGGGGGGAATCACTGCCATGTGTCCAGTTAGCAAGGGAATGACAGAGAACAATAAAAAAAAAAACAAAAAAAAACATGGCCGGTCTTAGAATTCCTACATATAACCAAAACCCTAATATACCAAACCTAAATTTCATAATTAAGAACAATTTACACAAAAAATTAGGCAGAAAAGATAAGAACCGAAAAGAATAAAATAAAATAAAAAATACAAGTAAAAATAAGTAAATAAATAATTCAAAAAATAATAAAAAGAAGACTATGACTACAACTCACTATTGTATAATGTTTATAGAAAAAGTTAAGAAAATTTCAAAATTATCTTCATTCTGTTTCTTCTATACAGTTCTGGAGAGATTAAGTTACCTTAAGCAAGCAGTAACAGACAGTAGTGTGATGGAGGGGGGAATCACCTCCAAGCCATGTGTCCAGTTAGCAAGGGAATGACAGAGAACAATAAAAAAAAAAAAAAAAAAAAAACATGGCCGTCTTAGAATTCCTACATATAACCAGTAAAACCCTAATATACCAAAACCTAAATTTCATAATTAAGAACAATTTACACAAAAATTAGGCAGAAAAGATAAGAACCGAAAAAGAATAAAATAAAATAAAATACAAGTAAAAATAAGTAAATAAATAATTCAAAAAATAATAAAAAATAAGATCACACTGGCTAAACTCAACAAGTTGCAGGCTTGCTGACAGAAAAAAGTTAAGAAAATTTCAAAAAATTATCTTCATTCTGTTTCTTCTATACAGTTCTGGAGAGATTAAGTTCTTAAGCAAGCAGTAACAGACAGTAGTGTGATGGAGGGGGGAAATCACCTCCAAGCCATGTGTCCAGTTAGCAAGGGAATGACAGAGAACAATAAAAAAAAAAAAAAAAAAAAAAAACATGGCCGGTCTTAGAATTCCTACATATAACCAAAAACCCCAATATACCAAACCTAAATTTCATAATTAAGAACAATTTACACAAAAATTAGGCAGAAAAGATAAGAACCGAAAAGAATAAAATAAAATAAAAAATACAAGTAAAAATAAGTAAATAAATAATTCAAAAATAATAAAAATAAGATCACACTGGCTAAACTCACCAAGCTTTGCAGGTTTGCTGACAGAAAAAGTTAAGAAAATTTCAAAATTATCTTCATTCTGTTTCTTCTATACAGTTCTGGAGAGATTAAGTTACCTTAAGCAAGCAGTAACAGACAGTAGTGTGATGGAGGGGGGAATCACCTCCAAGCCATGTGTCCAGTTAGCAAGGGAATGACAGAGAACAATAAAAAAACAAAAAAAACATGGCCGGTCTTAGAATTCATATATAACCAAACCCTAATATACCAAACCTAAATTTCATAATTAAGAACAATTTACACAAAAATTAGGCAGAAAAGATAAGAACCGAAAAAAGAATAAAATAAAATAAAATACAAGTAAAAATAAGTAAATAAATAATTCAAAAATAATAAAAATAAGATCACACTGGCTAAACTCACCAAGCTGCAGGCTTGCTGACAGGAAAAAAAGTTAAGAAAATTTCAAAAATTATCTTCATTCTGTTTCTTCTATACAGTTCTGGAGAGACAAGTTACCTTAAGCAAGCAGTAACAGACAGTAGTGTGATGGAGGGGGGAATCAATTTCAAGCCATGTGTCCAGTTAGCAAGGGAATGACAGAGAACAATAAAAAACAAAAAAAAAAAACATGGCCGGTCTTAGAATTCCTAAGACATATAACCAAACCCTAATATACCAAACCTAAATTTCATAATTAAGAACAATTTACACAAAAAATTAGGCAGAAAAGATAAGAACCGAAAAAGAATAAAATAAAATAAAAATACAAGTAAAAATAAGTAAATAAATAATTCAAAAAAATAATAAAAATAAGATCACACTGGCTAAACTCACCAAGTTGCAGGCTTGCTGACAGAAAAAAGTTAAGAAAATTTCAAAATTATCTTCATTCTGTTTCTTCTATACAGTTCTGGAGAGTTCTGGAGAGATTAAGTTACTCTTAAGCAAGCAGTAACAGACAGTAGTGATGGAGGGGGGAATCACCTCCAAGCCATGTGTCCAGTTAGCAAGGGAATGACAGAGAACAATAAAAAAAAAAACAAAAAAAAAACATGGCCGGTCTTAGAATTCCTACATATATAACCAAAACCCTAATATACCAAACCTAAATTTCATAATTAAGAACAATTTACACACAAAAAATTTAGTGTGAAAAGATAAGAACCGAAAAAGAATAAAAAAATAAAATAAAAATACAAGTAAAAATAAGTAAATAAATAATTCAAAAAATAATAAAAAAATAAGATCACACTGGCTAAACTCACCATTGCAGGCTTGCTGACAGAAAAAAGTTAAGAAAATTTCAAAATTATCTTCATTCTGTTTCTTCTATACAGTTCTGGAGAGTTCTGGAGAGATTAAGTTACCTTAAGCAAGCAGTAACAGACAGTAGTGTGATGAGTGGGGGAATCACCCTCCAAGCCATGTGTCCAAAGTTAGCAAGGGAATGACAGAGAACAATAAAAAAAAAAAAACAAAAAAAAACATGGCCGGTCTTAATTCCTAAGCATATAACCAAAACCCTATTGCACAAATCAAATTTCATAATTAAGAACAATTTACACAAAAATTAGAAGGAAAAGATAAGAACCGAAAAAGAATAAAATAAAATAAAAATACATAAAAATAAGTAAATAAATAATTCAAAAATAATAAAAAATAAGATCACACTGGCTAACCTACCAGCTGCAGGCTTGCTGACAGAAAAAAGTTAAGAAAATTTCAAAAATTATCTTCATTCTGTTTCTTCTATACAGTTCTGGAGAGATTGTCACTCAAGCAAGCAGTAACAGACAGTAGTGTGATGGAGGGGGGAATCACCTCCAAGCCATGTGTCCAGTTAGCAAGGGAATGACAGAGAACAATAAAAAAAAAAACAAAAAAAACATGGCCGGTCTTAGAATTCCTACACATAACCAAAACCCTAATATACCAAACCTCCAAATTTCATAATTAAGAACAATTTACACAAAAATTAGGCAGAAAAGATAAGAACCGAAAAGAATAAAATAAAATAAAAATACAAGTAAAATAAGTAAATAAATAATTCAAAAATAATAAAAATAAGATCACACTGGCTAAACTCTACCAAGTTGCAGGCTTGCTGACAGAAAGTTAAGAAAATTTTCAAAATTATCTTCATTCTGTTTCTTCTATACAGTTCTGGAGAGATTAAGTTACCTTAAGCAAGCAGTAACAGACAGTAGTGTGATGGAGGGGGGAATCACCTCCAAGCCATGTCCAGTTAAAAGTAATAATAGAGAACAATAAAAAAAAAAAAAAAAAAAAAACATGGCCGGTCTTAGAATTCCTACATATAACCAAAACCCTAATATACCAAACCTAAATTTCATAATTTCCAAGAACAATTTACACAAAAATTAGGCAGAAAAGATAAGAACCGAAAAAGAATAAATAAAATAAAAAAATACAAGTAAAAATAAGTAAATAAATAATTCAAAAATAATAAAAATAAGATCACACTGGCTAAACTCACCAGAAGCTGTGGCAGGCTTGCTGACAGAAAAAGTTAAGAAAATTTCAAAATTATCTTCATTCTGTTTCTTCTATACAGTTCTGGAGAGATTAAGTTACCTTAAGCAAGCAGTAACAGACAGTAGTGTGATGGAGGGGAATCACCTCCAAGCCATGTGTCCAGTTAGCAAGGGAATGACAGAGAACAATAAAAAAAACATGCCGGTCTTAGAATTCCTACATATAACCAAAACCCTAATTACAGCCAAAACCAAATTTCATACTAAGAACAATTAAAAATAAAAATTAGGCAGAAAAGATAAGAACCGAAAAAGAATAAAATAAAATAAAAAATACAAGTAAAAATAAGTAAATAAATAATTCAAAAAAATAATAAAAAATAAGATCACACTGGCTAAATCCCACCAGGTTGCAGGCTTGTTGACAGAAAAAAAGTTAAGAAAATTTCAAAATTATCTTCATTCTGTTTCTTCTATGCAGTTCTGGAGAGATTAAGTTACCTTAAGCAAGCAGTAACAGACAGTAGTGTGATGGAGGGGGGAATCACCTCCCAAGCCATGTGTCCAGTTAGCAAGGGAATGACAGAGAACAATAAAAAAAAAAAACAAAAAAAAACATGGCCAGTCTTAGAATTCCTACATATAAATCAAAACCCTAATATACCAAACCCACCTCTCATAATTAAGAACAATTTACACAAAAATTAGGCAGAAAAGATAAGAACCGAAAAAGAATAAAATAAAATAAAAAATACAAGTAAAAATAAGTAAATAAATAATTCAAAAATAAAAAAAAATAAAGATCACACTGGCTAAACTCACCAAGTTGCAGGCTTGCTGACAGAAAAAGTTAAGAAAATTTCAAAATTATCTTCATTCTGTTTCTCTTCTATACAGTTCTGGAGAGTTCTGGAGAGATTAAGTTACCTTAAGCAAGCAGTAACAGACAGTAGTGTGATGGAGGGGGGAATCACCTCCAAGCCATGTGTCCAGTTAGCAAGGGAATGACAGAGAACAATAAAACAAAAAAAAACATGGCCGGTCTTAGAATTCCTACATATAACCAAACCCTAATATACCAAACCTAAATTTCATAATTAAGAACAATTTACACAAAAAATTAGGCAGAAAAGATAAGAACCGAAAAAGAATAAAATAAAATAAAAAAGATACAAGTAAAAATAAGTAAATAAATAATTCAAAAATAATAAAAAATAAGATCACACTGGCTAAACTCACCAAGCCAGCAGGCTTTGCTGACAGAAAAAGTTAAGAAAATTTCAAAAATTATCTTTCATTCTGTTTCTTCTATACAGTTCTGGAGAGATTAAGTTACCTTTTTAAGCAAGCAGTAACAGACAGTAGTGTGATGGAGGGGGGAATCACCTCCAAGCCATGTGTCCAGTTAGCAAGGGAATGACAGAGAACAATAAAAAACAAAAAAAAACATGGCCGGTCTTAGAATTCCTACATATAACCAAAAACCTCTAATATACCAAACCTAAATTTCATAATTAAGAACAATTTACACAAAAATTAGGCAGAAAAGATAAGAACCGAAAAAAGTAAATAAAATAAAATAAAAATACAAAGTAAAAATAAGCAAATAAATAATTCAAAAATAATAAAAAATAAGATCACACTGGCTAAACTCACCAAGCAGCAGGCTTGCTGACAGAAAAAAAGTTAAGAAAATTTCAAAAATTATCTTCATTCTGTTTCTTCTATACAGTTCTGGAGAGTTCTGGAGAGATTAAGTTACCTTAAGCAAGCAGTAACAGACAGTAGTGTGATGGAGTGGGGGAATCACCAAGCCATGTGTCCAGTTAGCAAGGGAATGACAGAGAACAATAAAAAAAAAAACAAAAAAAAACATGGCCGGTCTTAGAATTCCTACATATAACCAAAACCCTAATATACCAAACCTAAATTTCATAATTAAGAACAATTTACACAAAAATTAGGCAGAAAAGATAAGAACCGAAAAAGAATAAAATAAAATAAAAAATACAAGTAAAAATAAGTAAATAAATAATTCAAAATAATAAAAAATAAGATCACACTGGCTAAACTCACCAAGCCAGCAAGCCTGCTGACAGAAAAAAGTTAAGAAAATTTCAAAAATTATCTTCATTCTGTTTCTTCTATACAGTTCTGGAGAGATTAAGTTACCTTAAGCAAGCAGTGCACAGACAGTAGTGTGATGAGGGGGGAATCACCTCCAAGCCATGTGTCCAGTTAGCAAGGGAATGATAAGAACAATAAAAAAAAAAAACAAAAAAAAACATGGCCGGTCTTAGAATTCCTACATATAACCAAAACTCCTAATATACCAAACCTAAATTTCATAATTAAGAACAATTTACACAAAAAATTAGGCAGAGCAAGATAAGAACCGAAAAAGAATAAAATAAAATAAAAAATACAAGTAAAAATAAGTAAATAAATAATTCAAAAATAATAAAAAATAAGATCACACTGGCTAAACTCACCAGGTTGCAGGCTTGCTGACAGAAAAAAGTTAAGAAAATTTCAAAATTATCTTCATTCTGTTTCTTCTATACAGTTCTGGAGAGATTAAGTTACCTTAAGCAAGCAGTAACAGACAGTAGTGTGATGGAGGGGGGAATCACCTCCAAGCCATGTGTCCAGTTAGCAAGGGAATGACAGAGAACAATAAAAAAAAAAAAAAAAAAAAAACATGGCCGGTCTTAGAATCATACATATAACCAAAACCCTAATATACCAAACCTAAATTTCATAATTAAGAACAATTTACACAAAAATTAGGCAGAAAAGATAAGAACCGAAAAGAATAAAATAAAATAAAAATACAAGTAAAAATAAGTAAATAAATAATTCAAAAATAATAAAAAATAAGACTATTGACTGGCTAAACTCACCAAGCTGTAAGGCTTGCTGACAGAAAAAAGTTAAGAAAATTTCAAAAATTATCTTCATTCTGTTTCTTCTATACAGTTCTGGAGAGATTAAGTTACCTTAAGCAAGCAGTGCAACAGACAGTAGTGTGATGGAGGGGGGAATCACCTCCAAGCCATGTGTCCAGTTAGCAAGGGAATGACAGAGAACAATAAAAAAAAAAAAAAACATGGCCGGTCTTAGAATTCCTACATAACCAAAACCCTAATATACCAAACCTAAATTTCATAATTAAGAACAATTTACACAAATTAGGGCAGAAAAGATAAGAACCGAAAAAGAATAAAATAAAATAAAAAATACAAGTAAAAAATAAGTAAATAAATAATTCAAAAAATAATAAAAAAATAAGATCACACTGGCTAAACTCACTCGTATTGCAGGCTTGCTGACAGAAAAAAGTTAAGAAAATTTCAAAATTATCTTCATTCTGTTTCTTCTATACAGTTCTGGAGAGTTCTGGAGAGATTAAGTTACCTTGCTACAGTAACAGACAGTAGTGTGATGGAGGGGGGAATCACCTCCAAGCCATGTCCAGTTAGCAAGGGAATGACAGAGAACAATAAAAAAACAAAAAAAAACATGGCCGGCCTTAGAATTTCTACATATAACCAAAACCCTAATATACCAAACTCAAATTTCATAATTAAGAACAATTTACACAAAAATTAGGCAGAAAGATAAGAACCGAAAAAGAATAAAATAAAATAAAAAATATAAGAAAAATAAGTAAATAAATAATTCAAAAATAATAAAAAATAAGATCACACTGGCTAAACTCACCAAGTTGCAGGCTTGCTGACAGAAAAAAAAGTTAAGAAAATTTCAAAAATTATCTTCATTCTGTTTCCTTCTATACAGTTCTGGAGAGATTAAGTTACCTTAAGCAAGCAGTGCAACAGACAGCAGTGTGATGGAGGGGGGAATCACCTCCAAGCCATGTGTCCAGTTAGCAAGGGAATGACAGAGAACAATAAAAAAAAAAAACAAAAAAAAACATGGCCGGTCTTAGAATTCCTACATATAACCAAAACCCTAATATACCAAACCTAAATTTCATAATTAAGAACAATTTACACAAAAATTAGGCAGAAAAGATAAGAACCGAAAAGAATAAAATAAAATAAAATACAAGTAAAAATAAGTAAATAAATAATTCAAAAAATAATAAAAAAAATAAAGATCACACTGGCTAAATCAAGTTGCAGGCTTGCTGACAGAAAAGTTAAGAAAATTTCAAAATTATCTTCATTCTGTTTCTTCTATACAGTTCTGGAGAGTTCTGGAGAGATTAAGTTACCTTAAGCAAGCAGTAACAGACAGTAGTGTGATGGAGTGGGGGAACCACTCCAAGCCATGTGTCCAGTTAGCAAGGGAATGACAGAGAACAATAAAACAAAAAAAACATGGTCAGTCTTAGAATTCCTACATATAACCAAAACCCTAATATACCAAACCTAAATTTCATAATTAAGAACAATTTACACAAAAATTAGGCAGAAAAGATAAGAACCGAAAAGAATAAAATAAAAATAAAAAATACAAGTAAAAATAAGTAAATAAATAATTCAAAAATAATAAAATAAGATCACACTGGAAGGAACTCACCAAGCTGCAGGCTTGCTGACAGAAAAAAGTTAAGAAAATTTCAAAAATTATCTTCATTCTGTTTCTCTTCTATACAGTTCTGGAGAGATTAAGTTACCTTAAGCAAGCAGTAACAGACAGTAAGTGTGATGAGGGGGAATCACCTCCAAGCCATGTGTCCAGTTAGCAAGGGAATGACAGAGAAACAATAAAAAAAAAAACAAAAAAAAACATGGCCGGTCTTAGAATTCTACATATAACCAAAACCCTAATATACCAAACCTAAATTTCATAATTAAGAACAATTTACACAAAAATTAGGCAGAAAAGATAAGAACCGAAAAAGAATAAAATAAAATAAAAATACAAGTAAAATAAGTAAATAAATAATTCAAAAAATAATAAAAATAAGATCACACTGGCTAAACTCACCAAGTTGCAGGCTTGCTGACAGAAAAAAAGAAGAAAATTTCAAAAATTTATTCATTCTGTTTCTTCTATACAGTTCTGGAGAGTTCTTGGAGAGATTAAGTTACTCAAGTGCCAGGTAACAGACAGTAAGGGGATGGAGGGGGGAATCACCTCCAAGCCATGTGTCCAGTTAGCAAGGGAATGCACAGAGAACAATAAACAAAAAAAACATGTATGGTCTTAGAATTCTACATATAACCAAAACCCTAATATACCAAACCTAAATTTCATAATTAAGAACAATTTACACAAAATTAGGCAGAAAAGTATGATAAGAACCGAAAAATAAAATAAATAAAATACAAGTAAAATAAGTAAATAAATAATTCAAAAAATAATAAAAAATAAGATCACACTGGGCTAAACTCACCAAGCCAGGCTTGCTGACAGAAAAAGTTAAGAAAATTTCAAAAATTATCTTCATTCTGTTTCTTCTATACAGTTCTGGAGAGATTAAGTTACCTGCGCAGTAAACAGACAGTAGTGTGATGGAGGGGGGAATCACCTCCTAAGCCATGTGTCCAGTTAGCAAGGGAATGACAGAGAACAATAAACAAAAAACATGGCCGGTCTTAGAATTCCTACATATAAATCAAACCAATATACCAAAAACCTAAATTTCATAATTAAGAACATCTACACAAAAATTAGGCAGAAAAGATAAGAACCGAAAAGAATAAAATAAAATAAAATACAAGTAAAATAAGTAAATAACAATTCAAAAAATAATAAAAAATAAGACTGTACACTGGCTAAACTCACCAAGCTGCAGGCTTCAAGGACAGAAAGTTAAGAAAATTTCAAAAATTATCTTCATTCTGTTTCTTCTATACAGTTCTGGAGAGATTAAGTTACCTTAAGCAAGCAGTAACAGACAGTAGTGTGATGGAGGGGGAATCACCCTCCAAGCCATGTGTCCAGTTAGCAAGGGAATGACAGAGAACAATAAAAAAAAAAAAAAAAAAAACATGGCCGGTCTTAGAATTCCTACATATAACCAAAACCCTAGAAGTATCAAACCTAAATTTCATAATTAAGAACAATTTACACAAAAATTAGGCAGAAAAGATAAGAACCGAAAAAGAATAAAATAAAATAAAAAATACAAGTAAAAATAAGTAAATAAATAATTCAAAAATAATAAAAAATAAGATCACACTGGCTAAACTCACCAAGTTGCAGGCTTGCTGATGAAAAAGTTATGAAAATTTCAAAATATCTTCATTCTGTTTCTTCTATACAGTTCTGGAGAGATTGTTACCTTAAGCAAGCAGTAACAGACAGTAGTGTGATGGAGGGGGGAATCACCTCCAAGCCATGTGTCCAGTTAGCAAGGGAATGACAGAGAACAATAAAAAAAAAAACAAAAAAAACATGGCCGGTCTTAGAATTCCCTACATATAACCAAAACCCTAATATACCAAACCTAAATTTCATAATTAAGAACAATTTACACAAAAATTAGGCAGAAAAGATAAGAACCGAAAAAGAATAAAAATAAAATAAAAAATACAAGTAAAATAAGTAAATAAATAATTCAAAAATAATAAAAAAAAATAAGATCACACTGGCGAAACTCACCAAGTTGCAGGCTTAAGTTGACAGAAAAAAGTTAAGAAAATTTCAAAATTATCTTCATTCTGTTTCTTCTATAAAGTTCTGAGAGATTGGCTACTCTTAAGCAAGCAGTAACAGACAGCAGTGTGATGGAGTGGGGAATCACCTCCAAGCCATGTGTCCAGTTAGCAAGGGAATGACAGAGAAATAATAAAAAAAAAAAAAAAAAAACATGGCCGGTCTTAGAATTCTACATATAACCAAAACCCTAATATACCAAACCTAAATTTCATAATTAAGAAATAATTTACACAAAAAATTAGGCAGAAAAGATAAGAACCGAAAAAGAATAAATAAAATAAAATACAAGTAAAAATAAGTAAATAAATAATTCAAAAAAATAATAAAAAATAAGATCACACTGGCTAAAACTCACCGTTGCAGGTTTGCTGACAGAAAAAAAGTTAAGAAAATTTCAAAATTATCTTCATTCTGTTTCTTCTATACAGTTCTGGAGAGATTAAGTTACCTTAAGCAAGCAGTAACAGACAGTAGTGTGATGGAGGGGGGAATCACCTCCCAAGCCATGTGTCCAGTTAGCAAGGGAATGACAGAGAACAACAAACAAAAAAAAACATGGCCGGTCTTAGAATTCCTACATATAACCAAAAACTCTAATATACCAAACCTAAATTTCATAATTAAGAACAATTTACACAAAAACTAGGCAGAAAAGATAAGAACCGAAAAGAATAAAATAAAATAAAAAATACAAGTAAAAATAAGTAAATAAATAATTCAAAAAATAATAAAAAATAAGATCACACTGGCTAAACTCACCAAGTTGCAGGCTTAAGTTGACAGAAAAAGTTAAGAAAATTTCAAAAATTATCTTCATTCTGTTTTCTATACAGTTCTGGAGAGATTAAGTTACCTTAAGCAAGCAGTAACAGACAGTAGTGTGATGTGGAGGGGGGAATCACCTCCAAGCCATGTGTCCAGTTAGCAAGGGAATGACAGAGAACAATAAAAAACAAAAAAAACATGGCCGGTCTTAGAATTCCTACATATAACCAAAAACCCCAATATACCAAACCTAAATTTCATAATTAAGAACAATTTACACAAAAATTAGGCAGAAAAGATAAGAACCGAAAAAGAATAAAATAAAATAAAAAATACAAGTAAAAATAAGTAAATAAAATAATTCAAAAAATAATAAAAAAAATAAGATCACACTGGCTAAACTCACCAAGCTGCAGGCTTGCTGACAGAAAAAGTTAAGAAAATTTCAAAAATTATCTTCATTCTGTTTCTTCTATACAGTTCTGGAGAGTTCTGGAGAGATTAAGTTACTCTCCAAGCAAGCAGTAACAGACAGTAGTGTGATGGAGGGGGGAATCACCTCCAAGCCATGTGTCCAGTTAGCAAGGGAATGACAGAGAACAATAAAAAAAAAAACAAAAAAAAACATGGCCGGTCTTAGAATTCCTACATATAACCAAAACCCTAATATACCAAACCTAAATTTCATAATTAAGAACAATTTACACAAAAATTAGGCAGAAAAGATAAGAACCGAAAAGAATAAAATAAAATAAAAAATACAAGTAAAAATAAGTAACAAATAATTCAAAAAATAATAAAAAATAAGATCATACCATAAACTCACCAAGTTGCAGGCTTGCTGACAGAAAGTTAAGAAAATTTCAAAATTATCTTCATTCTGTTTCTTCTATACAGTTCTGGAGAGATTAAGTTACCTTAAGCAAGCAGTAACAGACAGTAGTGTGATGGAGGGGGGAATCACCCCAAGCCATGTGTCCAGTTAGCAAGGGAATGACAGAGAACAATAAAAAAAAAAAAAAAAAAAAAAACATGGCTGGTCTTAGAATTCCTACATATAACCAAAACCCTAATATACCAAACCTAAATTTCATAATTAAGAACAATTTACACAAAAATTAGGCAGAAAAGATAAGAACCGAAAAGAATAAAATAAAATAAAAAATACAAGTAAAAATAAGTAAATAAATAATTCAAAAAAATAATAAAAATAAGATCATGACTACAACTTCAAATTTCATTGCAGGCTTGCTGACAGAAAAAAGTTAAGAAAATTTCAAAAATTATCTTCATTCTGTTTCTTCTATACAGTTCTGGAGAGATTAAGTTACCTTAAGCAAGCAGTAACAGACAGTAGTGTGATGGAGGGGGAATCACCCAAGCCATGTGTCCAGTTAGCAAGGGAATGACAGAGAACAATAAAAAAAAAAAAAAAAAAAAAAAAACATGGCCGGTCTTAGAATTCCTACATATAACCAAAACCTCTAATATACCAAATCCCAAATTTCATAATTAAGAACAATTTAATAATAAAATTAGGCAGAAAAGATAAGAACCGAAAAAGAATAAAATAAATAAAAATACAAGTAAAATAAGTAAATAAATAATTCAAAAAATAATAAAAATAAGATCACACTGGCTAAACTCACCAAGTTGCAGGCTTTGCTGACAGAAAAGTTAAGAAAATTTCAAAAATTATCTTCATTCTGTTTCTTCTATACAGTTCTGGAGAGATTAAGTTACCTTTAAGCAAGCAGTAACAGACAGTAGTGATGGAGGGGGAATCACCTCCAAGCCATGTGTCCAGTTAGCAAGGGAATGACAGAGAACAATAAAAAAAAAAAACAAAAAAAAAACATGGCCGGTCTTAGAATTCCTACATATAACCAAAACCCTAATATACCAAACCTAAATTTCATAATTAAGAACAATTTACACAAAAATTAGGCAGAAAAGATAAGAACCGAAAAAGAATAAAATAAAATAAAAAATACAAGTAAAAATAAGTAAATAAATAATTCAAAAAAATAATAAAAAAATAAGATCACACTGGCTAAACTCACCAAGTTGCAGGCTTGCTGACAGAAAAAAGTTAAGAAAATTTTAAAATTATCTTTCATTCTGTTTCTTCTATACAGTTCTGGAGAGTTCTGGAGAGATTAAGTTACCTTACAAGCAGTAACAGGACAGTAGTGTGATGGAGGGGGGAATCACTCCAAGCCATGTGTCCAGTTAGCAAGGGAATGACAGAGAACAATAAAAAAAAAAAAAAAAAAAAAAAAAACATGGCCGGTCTTAGAATTCCTACATATAACCAAAACCCTAATATACCAAACCTAAATTTCATAATTAAGAACAATTTACACAAAAATTAGGCAGAAAAGATAAGAACCGAAAAAGAATAAAATAAAAGATAAAAAATACAAGTAAAAAAATAAGTAAATAAATAATTCAAAAAAATAATAAAAAATAAGATCACATAATTGGCTAAACTCACCAAGACAGCTATTGACAGAAAAAGTACTCAAAATTATCTCTCATTCCCATTTCTTCTATACAGTTCTGGAGAGATTAAGTTACCTTTACAAGCAGTAATGACAGTAGTGGTGATGGAGGGGGGAATCACCTCCAAGCCATGTGTCCAGTTAGCAAGGGAATGACAGAGAACAATAAAAAAAAAAAAACAAAAAAAACATGGCCGGTCTTAGAATTCCTACATATAACCAAAACCCTAATATACCAAACCTAAATTTCATAATTAAGAACAATTTACACAAAAATTAGGTAGAAAAGAGCAAGAACCGAAAAAGAATAAAATAAAATAAAAAATACAAGTAAAAATAAGTAAATAAATAATTCAAAAATAATAAAAAATAAGATCACACTGGCTAAACTCACCAAGTTGCAGGCTTGCTGACAGAAAAAAGTTAAGAAAATTTCAAAATTATCTTCAGAGTCTTGCTCTTCTATACAGTTCTGGAGAGATTAAGTTACCTTAAGCAAGCAGTAACAGACAGTAGTGTGATGGAGGGGGGGAATCAATTTCCAAGCCATGTGTCCAGTTAGCAAGGGAAATGGACAGAGAAACAATAAAAAAAAAAACAAAAAAAAACATGGCCGGTCTTAGAATTCCTACATATAACCAAAACCCTAATATACCAAACCTAAATTTCATAATTAAGAACAATTTATACAAAAATTAGGCAGAAAAGATAAGAACAAAAGAATAAAAATAAAAATAAAAATACAAGTAAAAATAAGTAAATAAATAATTCAAAAAATAATAAAAAATAAGATCACACTGGCTAAACTCACCAAGCTGTGGCAGGCTTGCTGACAGAAAAAAAGTTAAGAAAATTTCAAAAATTATCTTCATTCTGTTTCTTCTATACAGTTCTGGAGAGATTAAGTTACCTTAAGGCAGTAACAGACAGTAAGGGATACAGGAATCACCTCCAAGCCATGTGTCCAGTTAGCAAGGGAATGACAGAGAACAATAAAAAAAAAAAAAACAAAAAAAAACATAAGCCGGTCTTAGAATTCCTACATATAACCAAACCCTAATATACCAAACCTAAATTTCATAATTAAGAACAATTTACACAAAAAAATTAGGCAGAAAAGATAAGAACCGAAAAAGAATAAAATAAAATAAAAAATACAAAGTAAAATAAGTAAATAAATAATTCAAAAAATAATAAAAAATAAGATCACACTGGCTAAACTCACCAAGCTGCAGGCTTGCTGACAGAAAAAAGTTAAGAAAATTTCAAAAATTATCTTCATTCTGTTTCTTCTATACAGTTCTGGAGAGATTAAGTTACCTTAAGCAAGCAGTAACAGACAGTAGTGTGATGGAGGGGGAATCACCTCCAAGCCATGTGTCCAGTTAGCAAGGGAATGACAGAGAATAAAAAAAAAAAAAAAAAAAAAAACATGGCCGGTCTTAGAAATTCCTACATATAACCAAAACCTAATATACCAAACCTAAATTTCATAATTAAGAACAATTTACACAAAAATTAGGCAGAAAAGATAAGAACCGAAAAAGAATAAAATAAAATAAAAAAATAAGTAAAAAATAAGTAAATAAATAATTCAAAAATAATAAAAAATAAGATCACACTGGCTAAACTCACCAAGTTGCAGTGCCTGCTGACAGAAAAAGTTAAGAAAATTTCAAAAATTATCTTCATTCTGTTTCTTCTATACAGTTCTGGAGAGTTCTGGAGAGATTAAGGCCTTAAGCAAGCAGTAACAGACAGAAAGGATGGAGGGGGGAATCACCTCCAAGCCATGTGTCCAGTTAGCAAGGGGAATGACAGAGAACAATAAAAAAAAAAAAACATGGCTGGTCTTAGAATTCCTACATATAACCAAAACCCTAACATACCAAACCTAAATTTCATAATTAAGAACAATTTACACAAAAAATTAGGCAGAAAAGATAAGAACCGAAAAAGAATAAAATAAAATAAAAAATACAAGTAAAAATAAGTAAATAAATAATTCAAAAAATAATAAAAAATAAGATCACACTGGGCTAAACTCACCAATATTGCAGGCTTGCTGATAGAAAAAAGTTAAGAAAATTTCAAAATTATCTTCATTCTGTTTCTTCTATACAGTTCTGGAGATTAAGTTACCTTAAGCAAGCAGTAACAGACAGCAGTGATGGAGGGGGGAATCACCTCCAAGCCATGTGTCCAGTTAGCAAGGGAATGACAGAGAACAATAAAAAAAAACAAAAAAAAACATGGCTGGTCTTAGAATTCCTACATATAACCAAAACCCTAATATACCAAACCTAAATTTCATAATTAAGAACAATTTACACAAAAATTAGGCAGAAAAGATAAGAACCGAAAAAGAATAAAATAAAATAAAAAAATACAAGTAAAATAAGTAAATAAATAAAATAATAAAAATAAGATCACACTGGCTAAACTCACCATTGCAGGCTTGCTGACAGAAAAAGTTAAGAAAATTTCAAAAATTATCTTCATTCTGTTTCTTCTATACAGTTCTGGAGAATTTCTGAGAGATTAAGTTACCTTACAAGTAGTAACAGACAGTAGTGGATGGAGGGGGGAATCACCAAGCGGTGTCCAGTTAGCAAGGGAATGACAGAGAACAATAAAAAAAAAAAAAAAAAAAAAAAAACATGGCCGGTCTTAGAATTCCTACATATAACCAAAACCCTAATATACCAAACCTAAATTTCATAATTAAGAAATTTATATACAAAAATTAGGCAGAAAAAGATAAGAACCGAAAAAGAATAAAATAAAATAAAATAACATAAGTAAAAATAAGTAAATAAATAATTCAAAAATAATAAAAAATAAGATCACACTGGCTAAACTCACCAAGCTGCAGGCTTGCTGACAGAAAAAAGTTAAGAAAATTTCAAAAATTATCTTCATTCTGTTTCTTCTATACAGTTCTGGAGAGATTAAGTTACCTTAAGCAAGCAGTAACAGACAGGTAGTGTGATGGAGGGGGGATCACCTCCAAGCCATGTGTCCAGTTAGCAAGGGAATGACAGAGAACAATAAAAAAAAAAAAAAAAAAAAACATGGCCGGTCTTAGAATTCTACATATAACCAAAACCCTAATATACCAAACCTAAATTTCATAATTAAGAACAAATTTACACAAAAATTAGCAGAAAAGATAAGAACCGAAAAGAATAAAATAAATAAAAAATACAAGTAAAAATAAGTAAATAAATAATTCAAAAAATAATAAAAAATAAGATCACACTGGCTAAACTCACCAAGCTGCAGGCTTGCTGACAGAAAAAAAGTTAAGAAAATTTCAAAAATTATCTTCATTCTGTTTCTATACAGTTCTGGAGAGATTAAGTTACCTTAAGCAAGCAGTAACAGACAGTAGTGTGATGGAGGGGGGAATCACCTCCAAGCCATGTGTCCAGTTAGCAAGGAATGACAGAGAACAATAAAAAAAAAAACATGGCCGGTCTTAGAATTCCTACATATAACCAAAACCCTAATATACCAAACCTACCCCTCTTATAATTAAGAACAATTTACACAAAAAAATAGGCAGAAAAGATAAGAACCGAAAAAGAATAAAATAAAATAAAAAATACAAGTAAAAAATAAGTAAATAACACTAAAAAATAATAAAAAATAAGATCACACTGGCTAAACTCACCAAGTTGCAGGCTTGCTGATGAAAAAAAGTTAAGAAAATTTCAAAAAATTATCTCATTCTTCTGTTTCTCTTATACAGTTCTGGAGAGTTCTGGAGAGATTAAGTTACCTTAAGCAAGCAGTAACAGACAGTAGTGTGGATGGGGGGAATCACTCCAAGCCATGTGTCCAGTTATAAAGGGAATGTACAGAGAACAATAAAAAAAAAAAAACATGGCCGGTCTTAGAATTCCTACATATAACCAAAACCCTAATATACCAAACCTAAATTTCATAATTAAGAACAATTTACACAAAAATTAGGCAGAAAAGATAAGAACCGAAAAAGAATAAAATAAAATAAAATAATAAGTAAAAATAAGTAAATAAATAATTCAAAAATAATAAAAAATAAGATCACACTGGCTAAACTCACCAAGTTGCAGGCTTGCTGACAGAAAAAAGTTAAGAAAATTTCAAAATTATCTTCATGCTCAGATGGAAACGATCCATCATGCTGAAAATGAGGAATCATACTGATTTACGGTATACCTTCAAATTGAAACGTACCCTGATGATAATGGTGACATTATATCCGGTCGACATTTTGTTCGTTCGATATTATATATTTGACATTTTGTTTGTCAACATCTTACGCATTTGAAATGTTGTCTGTCGACCTTCTGTTCTCATGTATTCTGTCTGCTTATTTTTCTTAGTAACTCTTGAAATATTGTAAATTCTTTGTTAATGGGCATATAAGCTGAAGCTTGATATATCTTGAAGCATTTAGGGGATGGATCCTTTTAATATACGGCTTGACATTTAACATGCGAATCGTGGAACACTTAACAGTTAATGTAAATGGTAAATAAGAAAGAAATTCAACTTTGACTTTGTGATGAACTTTGAAACTGTAGGGAGCTCGATTATGTTTATTAAATTGGCTTTGTTTCAAACATAACCAAATTCGCCACAATTTAAAATTATCAGAAGGTTGGAAAGATAAAGCTGTTTCGTTTGTGTAAATAATTGAAAAGTTATTTATCCAACAGCATAGCATCAATTTGTATGTATGAAATTATTAAACTGTGAAAATGTTCCCAGAGAAAGTCTAGTAACGAGTTTAAATAATTGAAAGTTCGTTTGTTTTTGTGTATTTGAGTATGTTGAAAAAGTTATGTCTATGTTTCGCTGTGTGTATCAACAAAGTAGTAGTAGTAGTAAAGTTTTTGTTCAGGTAAAGAGTTTAAAGAATTCAGAGTTCGTTTGGTTTAGTGGAATATGATTTGTACAGAAAAAGATACGTCCATGTTTTCGCTGTGCGTATCGACAAAGTAGTAGTTATGTTTATCTCTTTCTTTTTGTGTGTGGCGAATAGGTGAAAAGTAAGAAGGCGAGATAAAGAACACAGCATGTGAGAAGGTGAAGGGTACGAATGTGTGTCGCTGGGACAGTTGTGTACGATCAGTGGTTTGAAATCTCTTGTTACATTGTAGCTCTCTTGATTGTTCTTCTCTCTCTGGCTGACAAAAACGTGAAATATGTAACCAAGTCGATCACGTGGTCAGCTTCGAACGCAAGCACATTTTTAGGCAAGAAGAGATATGACACTGGTCATTGAAATTTCAACTTGTTGTTTTCTGTAAATCGCTCCCTTTTCATTGGTTGTTAAATATTTCACATTAGTTTCCAAAATTTGCCTTGGTCTTTTCCTCAGTACGGAGATAATCCTTTTTCCTATTGGTCAAAAAATAGATTTTCGTGCTGGCTCGCAAATTCGAAAATAGTGAAAGAAAGAGAGTTATTTTTAATTCGTACTCACCACAACACCACTTGATTAAAATGTAAATTTAATGTTCATGTTAACAACTTGTTATAATTTATAGAGAGATTTCAATTGGAAATCTTTCTTCAGTGCTGAGGAAAGATTTACTTAAAACATTGAAAAACAAAGTTAGGGAAACGTAAAGGAAAGGTTTTATCTTATACAAGGAAAACCCTATAACAAAGTTTAGAAATGTGTTACTTGCCTTCTCTCATATGCTGAAAAGACAAGGTTAGCAAATATAAAAGTCTATCTGTACTACAATTCCAACCCTCAATTTATAAAGGTTATGATCTTTCATTTGGCAGAGAAGCTTCTATTATTCACTGAACCTATCTCAAAACTACCCTGTAAAGACTGTAAAAATATTTAAATCTCTTATCCTGAATAATGGCGTAGGAGGGACTATAACAGGAGAAGGGGTATAAGAGCTACAAGGGATAGGGAGATGTGTAAGATCATGATCACATACGTCCTGAAGGGGCACAGCATATAGAAGAAATGAAAAATACAAAACTAATTGGATGTGAAATTTGAAATAAATTAACATTTATTAAATAACATTAAAAATAATAAAAGATAGCAAGTTCTAGTTACAATTATGTTCGACTTACATTTAATTTAATTCATTAAGTACCTTTTCCTCTCAGGACATAAGCAATTACGGACTTTTACTTGTCCCTGTCTCTTGTCACTCTCAATATTTCTTCTTGGTATTTCTCCCAAACCTTACTCGGCCATCCATTTGCTTAAGCCTATCAAATATGTCTTATGCTGTTTTCCCCTGTCTCTCTTTCCCTTTATCAGTCCTGTGAGTGTTAAATTTTCCAGACCCTTCTTTCTCATTACATGCCCAGGAACCTCTTCCTGATGTTAAATATGAGTTTCCTTCTTGTTTGCATCATCTCCAACACCCCATCATTGCTCACATGCTCAGTCTATGATATCCTCAGCAACCTTGATATTAACGAAATGTTCACTTACTTTGATTTATACGATTGCTGAAAAGTGTTGACTAGGATAATAAATTCACAGGTGTCACCGGATACTGTTTTGTTTTGACAATAATTTTACAAACTGAGAATTCAGAATCAGGGTTCTGAATTCTGCTTGATTCTGAATTCTTTATAATTCTGGATACTTTTGGAACCAACTTTCATAAATAACAATAGAAAGATAATTGAACATCTAATTTGTAGAAATTCCTCCTTTCAGCATTCTTTACTTTCAGTTTCTTTCCTTTTATTCTGTTACTTCCTTTCCGTTGTCAGTGACGACATGGTCGTCTTTTAGTTTTTTTGTTTTTTTTTGTCTTTTGGAGAGGATGTAAATGAAAAGGAAACTTACATTTAACATCAGTAAGAGACAGGGGAAGTTTCTGGAACATGTAATCAGGAAGAAGGACTTAAATAATCCAATACTCATGCGACAGATAGAGGGAAAGAGTTTGAGTTTGAGTTTGAGTTTGAGTTTTGTTTAACAGCATATCAATATCTGTGGGTTATTTAATGCCAAAAAGGTGGGGTTTCAGTTATAGTGAGAAGGTTGATTTAGTCAGATTTTGATGAAAAATAACTTATTATTTTTATTTTAGAAAACTGAAGATATTTCTAGTTTTGTATTCAAAAAATGTATTGCTGGTAATTGTTTTTCCTTCAAAAATATGTTGTTGGTAATATTTTTTCTTCAAAAATGTATATTTCTATAAAAGTTTATTTTTATGGATATATATTTCTATAAAAGTCAATTTTTATACTTTCATAGTGTTTTGACCCCAGTTTGGGGGTTAACTATTTCCCCATAGTTGAAACTCTAACAGGTGCTACCACTCCGGGTCAGAGTATAACTGAGAACAACAGTAATTTGTGGTTCCATGATTCTCTCAAACTCCCAGTCAGAGTCCTTGCTGCTGGATGCAGTTTACCATCATACTCAGGACCAGAGGAAAAGAGAGATAAGGTAACGCAATGCGAGGTATACTTGCTGGGCTTTAGCAAGTGGATGGTGAAGCAGAGTTTAGGAGAGATGCCCATGCCATACATGGTACATGCTTTGGCAATCATGTCATTCGAGACATGACTGATGAGGCAGAAAATCTTCTCGCAGTAGATTGCCAATACTTTCTGCTGTCCTGCGTGTTCTGCTATTTAACCCATAGCTGAAGGGAGATGGATATTTGTACACCAGTGAATAAAACGAATTTGACTGGAATTCAAAACTGACTCTTCAATTTCTTACTCTTAGTCGCTGTCCACAAAGCAGCAAGAGGAAAAGGGTTAGGAGCAACAAGGGATAGAGGTAAGTGGAAGTTCATGTTTGGCTACGTCCTGAAAGGACACGGCACATAAAAAAGAAGTCGTTGGCGTCATCCTTGTGAATGCCAAAACCTTTAATCCCTTTGTTCTGTTTTTTGTGTTCTTCATCTAAGTTCCACTCCCAACAACCAGTTAGTCTCAAAATTAGATAAAGAATCCAGAATTATAAAGAATTGAGGATCATGCAGAATTCAGAATCAGACTGAATTCAGAATCAGAGATGAACCCCGATTCTGAATTCTTTATAATTATACAAAATTTATCTCATCTCAGTTTATAAAACTTAACTACTGTGAAAACAAACCAGCACCCAGCAACACCTGTGAATTTACCATCCCACTCAACATCTTTCAACAATTGTATGAATCGATGTAAGTGAACACTTTGTTGATATCAAGGTTACTGAGGATATCATGGACCAAGCACGTGAGCAATGGTGAGGTGCTGGAAAGGATGCAGACAAGAAGAAAACTCATACTTAACATCAGGAAAAGACAGCTTGTGAATGCCGAACTGCTTATCTTTATTCTGCTTATTGTTTGATCTTAATGTTTTTTTTTAACCATTTCACTCCAAGCAATGTGATAAAGCCATTAAGATACAATGAGTATTAAAGAATATAAGAAAAAATATTAAGGCGAGAAAACAATAAAAGAACTGTAAATATTAAGGCAGGTGGGGAAATTGACAGAAGTCCAATAGGACCACACTGCATTTAAATATTTGAAGATCAAAGTTGATTGAAAACAATAAACCGAAAGAGTTCTACAAGCTAGAATTGCAAGGAAAGAAACTGTTAGCATGAAATATACGATTACATCTAGTAATTAAAACTGTAAAATGATGAGACCTAGCTGACAATCTAGTAACGTGATTAAATTTGAAGAATCAGGTTACAAAAGTGGAAATCTCATCAAAACAATTATTATGAAAATATTTATAGAAAATGCACAAGGAAGCTATGTCACCTGAGTGGGAATGGGGTTGACCCTGAGGTGCCAGGTAATTACAGATTCTTCTTTTTTGGATTTTATCAAGAATCTTTAAATACATAGCAGAAGCACTAGACTAAATGTGGTAACAATATTCAAAGTATGGATGAATGGTAGTTTTAAAAAGGTGGGGAAATTGACAGAAGTCCAACAGGACCAATAACATTGTAAATTCTTCTTTGGATTTTGTCAAGAATCTCTTAATACATAGCAGAAGCACCAAACCAGATGTGACAGCAATAATCAATACACGTAGATTTATAAATGTGTAAGATTCTGGCAAGGAATATTGCCTCGCACAGAACAGTGAACCAAACTTCCTAGCTTTTTCTTCTTGTCTGCTCATGTCAATGGAAAATGTTAGCCTGAGAAGATGCAAAGAGTTCACTCTTCTGGAGATTAGCATCAGCCATACTTATGGAAAGCAAAAAGTTTTTTTACTCGATGAAAAGATTAAAAAGTATATTCATATTTTGAATAAAGCATCTGAAGTGTTTGACATGTGAAGTGTCAAAATAATAGTTGTGTTTGCCTCCCCCTTCCTTAGTTCACACAACCGTTACACTCTGTCAATACTTCATAAAAAAATGGATGATTCCATTTTGATCACATGGAAAAACAAAAGATATATCAAAGAAGCTACTTGGTTCCAGTCATAAAAACGAAAGACAGTAGGGAAGATAGAAGTGTTTAATGTCTATTTCAGTGAAATGGAAAAAAGTTAATTTTAAATCATTTTATTTGTACCTTCTTACTACTAAAATAATGACCAGCATTCATTTATTGCATGTTGATCGCATGGAAGAAAAAAACTTTATCTGAGACACTATTTGCTTTCAGTGAAAGAAGTGCTTAACATCACCATCTAATACCTCATAAATAAGGAACTATTACGTTTTTATCATGAGAAGATAAAAGACATATCAAAGACGTTACTTTATTTTAGTCAGAAAATGAAGATATTTACCCACTCCCATTATAGGACAGAAGCCCATGGTGGTCATTTAAAGTGGGTTTTCGAGCCCATAAGCTCAGCCAAAATATCCTTTAAAGCCTGCTCAAGGCTGGGTTGGGCTTTTAACTATTTACCCCAGATCAGGATTTGCATTGTGCTGCAGTGGATATCGACTTGGAACGAGAGATCAGAGTGCCGAGTTTGAATCCCAGTTGAATTCCTTGCATTCACTTATGCACAAATACTTTTGGGAAAGGTATTAATCCATCTCTTCCCTCCAGTTATGGGTTAAATAATAGGACAGATTGAATTCTATAGTCTTGGTTGGCAACCAGTCTACCACAGAAAGCAATGGCAAACTATTGCGGGATAATCTTCTGCCCAGTTAGTCATGTCTCTTTCAAGACATGATCACCCAAAGCATGTATCACATATGGCACTTAACTAACTGACTGACCCCAGATGAGGCCAATTAAATGAAAGATGGGAAGATAGAAGTGTTTCAAGTTTATTTTAGTGAAATGGAAAAAAGATGTTAATCTCAAATCTTTTCATTATTACCTCATTCTTGAAATAATAACCAGCATTAAAATTTATGACTTTTATTGCAATATTTTGCTAAAGTTGTTAAGCTCAAATATTCTTTGATGAAATAGGTGAATTTCTACGGGTATCTTATAGTCGTAGAACTCACCACAAGTTTATTCAATCATTAACTGAAGTATTAAGATTTACCAGAAATGTAAAATAGGAAAACTGTAAAATTTTGTTGTTTTCATGAAGCTACTTGAACCTGTTTGGTCACAATACACTCCTCTCAGTTTAAGGGCATATGAGAAAAAAGACAATTAGGATAATGTAATCCCATGAAAAATGTATCCCGAGATCTGTCCAAGATGTTGAAAGGAAAGGTAAATTTAAATGTTTTATTCTTCTTACTTTATATAATTTCCCATAAAAATCATAACACTCTAAAATGTATACGTAAATCATAGTGGCAACTGACTCACCCTTAGGATGAAAAAAATAAAATTATTAGATCAGTTTTGCCTACTCTTAGATGCCTACAACAAAGTGGTCTTGATAATTACATTTTTCAATATGAAATAAGCTTAATACCTTAATAAAAGCAGGGTATTTAAAAAAAGATTTGATGTGTTAAAAATGTAGTAGAATTTAAACAAAAAATAATTTAAAAGTTTATTGAATAATGAAATATGGTAACTCTGTAAAGAATAAAAAAAACAATGGGACACTTTTTGTTAAAGAATCAATCATAAAAGCAAAAAATTTTTGTATGGTGATATGCTTTTATAAACCATTATAATAACAAAATTACAATATATTAGCAGTTCTTTACTTGTTTCTTTGCTTCTAACAACATTTTCTTATGTCCACTATTCTCTAGCATGTAAGAAATGTCAGATAAACTATCGCCCGGTTCACACTCCACCCACGTCTATTGAACAGGTGAAGAGGCTCATCCCTTGTTTCCTGTTTAGGATGCGGTTTCCGGTTTTCTCTTTTCCAATCTTTTCATTTTTCTTTTTTTCTTTTTTTCTTTTTCATTTTTCTTTTTTTTTTAATTGGAGTAGATAGACTAAACTATCGCCCGGTTCACACTCCACCCACGTCTATTGAACAGGTGTAGAGACTCATCCCTTGTTCCCTGTTTAGGATGTGGTTTCCGGCTTTCTCTTTTCCAAATCTTTTCACTCCTACGTAGCCCCTGCACATCAGTGGTATTACCGCCTTGCTCGGGGTGATATGATTAAAAAAAAAAAATTAGACTCTACTCTGTATTGAGCACTCTTTATAAAAGTAAATGCTTGAACGGTGGGTTTTAATCTACGTATTCTTTCGCTTTCTTGTAATAATCAGCTTCCGCCTTGGTAGATCACTGTCTACATTTATTTTTATTTCTTACACCGACAATGGAAAAAACAAATTTTGGAATCTCTCTCAAAAACATTCCCAACCCAAACAAATAGGAATATTTCATAAAACTTATCCATAAACCAGAGGTTTAATTAGAAAGATAAGATGGAAGGCTTATTTTTTCCTTCATAATTATAAGATTGCTAAAGAACCTGATACTTATGGATTCAAAAGCAAAAAAAGACTGCACCAGAAATTGAAAGATTATCTGGTTTTGAAAATGATTTATTTGAATTCATCAACATCTCTTTTAACAAAAAGAAAAATAAATTCCAAAACACCTTGAGCATGTTATTTCAAACATAAAACATTAGATAAAGTGTTTGTTAAGTCTGACAAAACAGCTAACTTCTATAAAATTACCACTACGGATTACACAACTTTAATAAAAAAAATTATAAAAAAATTATAAAAAAGCAAATAATAACTCACTTAATTTAGTTGAAAAGATAAATACTACTAGCAAATCTATTACTGAAAAACTCAAAATTAGTGAAAAAGTTAGTAAACTTTGTACTAAAGAAGCTTACATAACTTTAAAAGATCACAAACCTGATTTTGAGACTAATCTACCCACTAAAATCATTAACTCAACTAGGCCTGAAATTGGAAAAATCAGTCAAATTATTCTTGAATGGATTAATAACCAAATCAAACAGAACCTTGGATTATGGCAGTGGACTAATACAACTGATGTCATTAAGTGGTTTTGCAATATAAAGGATAAAAACAACCGTTCTTTAATCCAATTTGACATAGTTGACTGTTATCCATCAATTTCCAAAGACCTTTTCAACTTGGCACTGGAATTCACCACATATTATTCAGACTTAACTAAAGATGAATATAATATTATAATGGCCACAAAGACACCTGTTCTTATTCACAACCAAGAACAATGGATAAAATATAACCCTGATAACCAATTTGACATTACACTAGGTTCGTTAGACTCAGTGGAAACTTCCAATTTCATTGAATTATTTGCACTATACAATCTCGCCACACACCTTGACATAAACACTCATGACATAGGGTTATATAGGGATGACGGACTTATGATAGTACAAAATTCTACACATTTTAAAACAGATAAAATAAGAAAACTCATCGACAGAGAATTCAAAAGTTTAAATCTAAAAGTAATAATCAACATTAATTTAAATGTAGTAAACTTCCTCAATGTAACACTAGACTTAGTAAATGATACTTATCAACCATATATAAAACCTAACAAATATCCATTATACATTCACCCAAAGTCTAATCACCCCTTAAGTATAATCAAACATATACTCTCCTCCACAGAATATAGAATTAGTAAAAACTCTTCTAGTGAAGAAATATTTTATAAGGTTTTTACAATAATGCCCTAAAAAATAGTGGCTACAAAAACCAGGATATCATATACATAAAAAAATATAACTATAACAGTAAAACATAGAAATAGAAAAATTATTTGGTATACACCCTTTTTCAACCAAATTGTTAACACCAAGTTAGGGCTGAAATTCCTCAATTTAATTAAGAAATATTTCTCTATTAATAACCCTCTAAGTAAACTTTTTAATAAAAATACCCTTAAATTAAGTTGTAGTTGTACAAATAATCTAGAAAAAGGCATTACAAATCATAATAATATCTTAAATCAGCACAAAAACCAAAGTAATAATAACTATCAAAATAATAAAGACAACAATAATACAAACTTATGTAATTGTCAAAATCCTAACAATTGCCCACTGGAAAGTAGGTGTCAAACAAATTCTATTGTGTACCAATGTAATATAACATCAAATGACAACCCAACTATTAAAAAAGTTCACATTGGATCTACTAAGCACATTTTTAAACAGCGATGGTATATGCACTTAACTTCCATTAAAAACAGCATGTACCAAAACCAAACATCCCTTTCTGCGTATTTTTGGAAGTTAAAGGATACAAACAAACAAAAACCCCAAAGTAAAATGGCCCACAAAATACTAGTTGATTTTCTTAACTACAATATACCTTAGTATACTAAAATTATTCAGTTCTAATACCAACCTAAAAAGAAATCTTTAAAATTTAATTAATTGTAATATTTCATTGATAACTTATACTTCAATATAACTTCAAAATTGCTTTACTAAAATAAATGACCCACACAATACTTAATTTGTTTTTAAACTATAATATACCTTAGTATACCATAATTATCAAAATCCTGATTCTGAACTATACTTTCCATCCAACTTTACTCATGAGATAATACTAAATCTAATTAAAAAAATAACAAAACAAACCTGAAGTTCAACCTGCTGTTAAAGATTGTTGTCTGCCCATTTAAATAATGTATGTTCCCACAATGTATCTTACCCAGACAAAATAATTCTATTTTAATTTATAAAAACAACTACAATGTTTCATTTATAATTTATGCTCTAATATAACTTAAACATTAATAATTATTTTACTAAAATAAATGGCCCACACAATACTTAATTAGTTTTCTTAACTACAATATACTTTAATATACCATAATTATTTAATTCTAATTCTAACATAAAAATTCCAGCCCTTTTACTCATGAAGTAGATTAAAAAAATTCCAACTTGCTGTTAAAAATTATTTACCTATATAATTATTGTGTGGTCCCACTATGTACCTTACTTAGACAAAATAATTTTCTTTAAAATTTAATTAATTACAATATTTCATTTATAACTTATACGCCAACATAATTAAAAAAATAAAAATTATTTTACTAAAATAAATGACCCACACAATATTAATAGTTGTTCTTAATATAACTAATTATACCCTAACTCTGACCTAAACATTCAAGCCCCTTTACTACTATCTCATGAGATAGTAGTTTAAAAAAATCTATTATTCAATAAAAAAAAAACTAAAATCCAACCTCCTGTTAAAAATTATTGTCTACCCATTTAAAAAATATAAGGTCCCACTATGTATCCAGACAAAATTAAAAAGTGACATGTCTAGATGCAAGCCATCCTGCCCTCTTTCATAATCAAAATATTAAAACTGCATGGTTACATAATTCTCATTTTTGATTGAACAATATTGACACACCTAAAGCATTTTCTCCAACTACCACTCCCTAATTTTCTAAATAACTATGAATACATCATTTTCACTATTTATTTTAACATATCACCTGAAGAAAATCAGTATTGTTTTGAAACATTAAAATTTTTGTGTAGTGATATTATGCTTTTATAAACCATTGTAATAATAAAATTAAAGTATATATATATATATATAGAGAGAGAGAGAGAGAGAGAGAGAGAGAGAGAGAGAGAGAGAGAGAGAGAGAGAAACAAATATATTTACAATACACTCGTCTTAGTTTAGAGCACTTAAGAAAAAAGGCGATTAAGATAATATAGTCTTATTAAAAATGCATCCTGGGACAAATCTGCTATTTTGATTGATGTTAGATTCCGAATACAATGGGGTCTTAATAACTGGAGGGTGTTTGGAAGTTTTCTTAATATGCAATTCTATTAATGCTCTATTGCACTATATTACCTTGACCAGCAAAAAATTTTGATTGACAAAATTTTCTTCCGAGCATGGATGGTGTTGACAGGGTGCAACATCAAAAATATAAACACAGGCAATAGCCAACAAAGATATGATTGACATCAAAGGAAGAAAGCACAAGTGACAACAATAGCTTGAAAGGCAATAACCAAGAAATGTAAGATTGATGTCAATTAAGTGACAACCCGAAAAAGCAAATATGCTGAGAAATTTTGGGTTATATAAGTCTGGGATTTCTGGCTGCTGAGACAGAGAAAACAGAGAAGAGAAGAGAACAAAGAGAGAGAACTGAGAATGGACTGCCTGATGAGGTGCTAATAAAATAGTACCGAAACACAACGTCTCTTGTATTGCACAGTAAACTATGTTTTTATGATAAAACTATAATAAAAATAATACCATATATATATATATATATATATATATATATATATATATATATATATATTCCATTTGTAAACAAGTTATTACATGACCTAGCTTTCTACCATGAGTGGTGTCTTCAAGCAATTTACAATAACTGATTTTACTGTTTATCGTTTCCTTTAAGAATGCTTACGTAACAGTGTTTTTTTTTTTGAATGCTCACGTGGCAGGGAAATTTTGAACTTGCAATTTTTAAAATTACAAGGAATTATGCCATTTTCATCCATGGTTGTATGAACCTAAGAGGTATTTTTAGTATGGTTACACTTAGTCATAATTTCCATTCTTTCATTCAACAGTTAGCTTTTGTTTGGGAATAGCATAATTTCAAACTTTTGTTCTTGGCAGAGTCTACATATTTTGCCACCATTGTAAGGCTTGGCTGTTTTTACTATACTCTACATTATGTCTTGGTTCATATTTTGATCTTAATTTCCACACATGGCTAGCTAATTTTGTACAGTTTTTTAAGTTTTCTATTTTGAATGTAGACCTGTGATTGAACCACCTGGTCTTAAAAGTGTCTTTGGTTGAACCCAAATATATTTTATTTTGGTCATTTGGGTCATGTACCTTTGCCTTGATTTCTTTTGTGTTGCAAGGTCCTTGAAGTGGGCATTTATTTTTGTCCCTGCAGTTGCATTCTTTATTAGTGGTTTTGTTTTGTACACTGCTATTTAAGTTTCTGGCATTTTGTTTTTTTATGAAACTATCTAAATTATTAGTGCAACTATAACTTAGCTTGATTGTGTTTCTGTTGAAAATTTTGTCTAGTTCTGATCCTTTTGGAAAGTGTCTATCTATCAGTTTAGAAAAAATATTTGTCCTATTTTGGTCTTTACCTCTAAATTAAATGGTGGGTTGAACCAGATAATGTTTCGTTTTCTATTACTGTTTTTTATTTGTCTGTTTGGTTGAGAATTATACTGTAAAATGTTTTTATGGTCAGATTTTTTTAGTGCATCTTCATAGATATTTTTTTTCATCAAATATTGATTTGTTTGACGAGTTATTTGATAGTCTGTGTTCTATTACTTTGTAAGTGTGTTTAATTATACATTTGGGATGTTTGGATTTTGTACTTATGTATGTTAACTTAGTGTTTGTTTTCATGTATGGTTAAACATTGCCAATTTGTGAATTAAATTCCACATCTAAATATTGTACTACTTTTCTATTTGTTTCTACTATTATATTAAAATCTAGTTCTTGAATAATTTGAAAAGCTCTTTCTTTATTTTATCATTTTTTTTTTTGTCTGGTGCTATCATTAATCTGTCATTTCTATATAATATATATAATATTCATTTAGAATTTGTAACATAAATATGTTATAATATCACTACAAAAGTAGCTATGTTGTTTTCACACTACCTGTGTCTTATCAAGTGATGATGTTCATTTCAAGTTGAAGACTTTTAAATGGGTTAAAACTAGCCAAACCCCCTTAATCAGGGAGGCATTGTTACATAGACAGTGTAGATCAATCTGTATGTGTTTTTGTATATATATATATATATATATATCATAGAAGTAGTAAAGACTAATGGGCTGACAGTCTACTGTTTGTTGTGATTTACTTTAATAAGAGTGCTTAATACTTAGTTCAGCATTATATATGATAATATTTTTATTATAAGGTTATAATAAAACATAGTTTACTGCATACAAAAGCCGTTGTATGCTATCTTATTAGCATCTTGTCAGGCAGTGAAATAATTTCTAACAATAAAAACAAAAAAAATATTTCACTGCCTGACAAGATGCTAATAAGATAGCATACAACGGCTTTTGTATGCAGTAAACTATGTTTTCATTATAAACTTATAATAAAAATACTACCATATATATATATATATATATATATGGCTAGTCTGTTTTCATATATATATATATTATATATATACATATATATACATAGAGAGAGAGAGAGAGAGAGAGAGAGGAAAACTCAACACAACAATAATAATAATAATAATATGTGTGTGTGTGTGTGTGTTGTGGTGCAGTAGATAACGGCTCAGAATGAGAAATCAAAGAGCCAATTTGAATTTGTTGCATTGACTCATGTGCAATTACCCTTTGGAAGGACATTAATCTCTTCCCTCCAGCTATGGAGTTCTAATGTCTTGGTTGACATTACCGCAGAAAGTAATGCTAACCAACTACAAGAAAATGTTCTGCCCTCTCAGTCATGTCTCTTTTGAGATATGATCACCCAAGTCTGTATATAGTATGGCACCTAACTTGCTGAACACACACACACACACACACACACACACACACACACACACATACATACATACATACATACATACATACATACATACACAGTGTGATGATTTAATTGTCACCATTTTATAGATTTTAATTTCGCGTTGTTTGCTTTTTATTTTGTCAACTGTACAGTATGATAGGGTCAATTAGACACTCTCTGCAAGAAGAAAGATCACCATGGCACAATTGACTCTGACAGAAATTTAAAAATGATATTCTGTACTGCTTGGCATTTCTGTCAGAAGCTCCAAAACAAACATTTTGAAGTGTTTGGGTGTCAATCTGAAGACAGCATAGAGGATTTGGAAAGAGTTGGATGAGTCTAATGGTGATTACGAACTTACGGCAGCTCAGAAATCTCACTCTAATTGTTCTGATAAACAAAGAACTCCTGAATTTGTTGACTCAACACGGAGGCCTAGATCAAGTGACTTGAGGAGGTAGTGCTTCCTTGGGTTAATACGTCAATAAGTTGGCTGCTGGAAGACCCTATGTCTGGCAAAATGACTCTGTCCCATGCCGCACAAGCAGGAGAACCCATATATATATATATACAGAAAATCTAAGAGAGAGCCAACAAACCTACCTAGGTTTCACCCTACGGCTCGTCAGGGTAAATTGGCCAATTGCCACCCTGACGAGCCGTAGGGTGAAACCTAGGTAGGCTGTTGGCTCTCTCTTAGATTTTCTGTCTTTGTTGCTCTACTTTCGTATTGAGCGCTTTAATGTTAGGGTTTTCGTCTTGGGCTTTTTTTCTTTCCTACGAGTATTGACATTTGTTCATGTATTTCGTTTGTTTCTGTTTTTTACTTCCCCTCCTTTTCCCTCCGAGTTTGTTCTCGGTGGGTTTTTTATGACGAACTTAATTATAGTTTAACAATTACTAGTATTAGCAGAATTATTTTTGTTACTATTAATATTGTTATAATTATTATCGTCATTATATATATATATATATATATATATATATATATATATATATATATATAAGGTTTGCAAAATATAATAATAATCTCGGGAGTTTCAAAAACGTTCAGAGAGAAGATGCTGATTTTGGAGCGTAGATTAGATACTCGACACATCAGAGAACGAATCTGAAATGTTGCCATGATTTATTTCGGGAAAAAGAGCAGAAATGGAAAAGCAAGGCGAAATAATGTGTATTTAAATATCTACGCATATTCGGCCATCATTACCGCGTATTCTTTATTCAGATTAATATGAATTCGTTTTAGACGAACGTCGTCAACTGAACTGAAGGTCAAGAAAAATTTGTGTCTTTCAGAAAAGACCTCACCATGACGTTTTGATTTTTATTGGCGAGATTTGCCTTTCAGTCGGCATATCTCTCTCCGTCTCGCTTTCATTAGGCATATATCTTTTCTTTTTTGTAGACGTTGGTCAGTAGATAAATTTCCCAATACAATGAAGAAACATAGCGACTCATGCTGTAAGAAGAATGTCACGGAATTAACTGAGCTGATACTAATTAATACTGCCGGATGAAATTTATAAAATCTTCTTAAAATAATTATCAGAAAAACAGGGTTTTTCAAGTTCAGTAACAGAAGACGGAAAGTGCAACACAGAGATCCGAAGGCGAATTGGCATGGCGAAGGAAAAATTCCAGAAGTTGAGTAAGGTATTAAGAAACAGGAAAATTTCGCTAGAAACTAGGAAAAGAGTACTGGATTGCTACGTGATGTCCGTACTTCAGTATGGCAGTGAATGCTGGACAATACCATCAAAGATGAAGAAAAATCTTGAAGCAACTGAAATGTGGTTTTACAGAAGGATGCTGCGAATCTCATGAATCGAGCATGTGAGTAATGATGAGGTTTTGGAAATGATGGAAACAAAAAGGAAATTAATACTGAGCATCAGGAAGAGACAGCTGAAGTTCCTAGGACACGCAATGAGGAAGGAGGGCCTGGAGAACCTGATACTAACAGGCCAGGTAGAGGGAAAAAGAGACAGGGGAAAGCAACGGATAACATATTTGAAGGACCTAATCAGGTGGATGACGGAACGAGGATTACATGGTGTAACAGGAGAAGGCGTGCTCAGAGCCACCATGGATAGGGAAACGTGGAAAGCCATGGTCGCCTACGTCCTGAAGGGACAGGGCACATAGAAAAAGAAGCTCTTATTGCACTTTCCAGTGTTGGTTGGGACTTCCTTCCTAACCTTTTCTTTGAAATAGTGTGGAAGATCAACATCTTGATTATATCATTATTTTCTCTTCAAGTTACATGTCATATCCATTTTAGTTGTTGCTGTTCTTGAAATCCCCCAAGTAATGTCGTTTCTGTTATTTTGTACAGTCCTTTGTGATTATGTAGCGTCAATCCACGAGTTTCGAAAAGGGATGATCCTTGCTAAGACCTTCAAACTTAATTTGCCCAAAGCCGTTTGAAAGTATTGACCTGAGAAAACCGTTTAGAGATTTTTTAAACTATTTTTTGAAACAATGACGTTCAACCTGAAAGAAAGAGAGACGGATACATTTATTAGGACATTTCAGAGTTACCTCCCGTAATTACCAAATTGACCCCTAGTGGTTGCTGATCGAATATAAAAGACAGGAGTGAGACAATTCTCTCTCTCTCTTTTCTTCGCTCCCACTAGCCTGCTGGCCGGAATATTTGGACAGTTCTTTCGTCAGTTTCTTATTCTCTTTGAGAATGACCCCAGAATCTTTGAACAAGTAAGCCTCCTTTAAATTTAACTTGCATACCCGAAAGAATATTTTCCAATTTCGCCCTATGTTGGTTTAATTGTATCTATTTCTTCGTTTTTATGCTTTTTTGTACATAAATGTTATGTTTATTGGTACCTCTGAGTCTCTCATTATTTAAGGATTTACACCTTAAATCTTCCACGCTTCTTCCTCATTCTTTATAAATTTACATCGCAGATCTTCTACATTTAATACATCAATCATGCTGATACTTGTACCACACGACTACCAACACATGCCTTTATTAAGAACACTTGTGCAAAAGACTAGACCGAAATTTCAACTCACTTCTTGGTCATATATGCATTATAAATACAAATACACACACACACACACATATATATATATATATATATATATATATATATATATATATATATTTCAATCCTGGGTTAAAAGCAATCGGAGTCTAACCGTACTGATGAGCTGTGATACAGCGAAACAGATCTGTCTGCGGATGACTATATATATATATATATATATATATATATATATATATATCATAGGATACTAATATATATATATATTAGTACTGATGAGCTGTGATACAGCGAAACAGATCTGTCTGCGGATGACTATATATATATATATTTATATATATATATATATATATATTATAGGATACTAATATATATATATATATATATATATATATATATATATAATTATCCGCAGACAGATCTGTTTCGCAGCTCATCAGTACGGTTAGACATCTAATTGCTTTTACCCAGGATTGAAACCCGACCGAATTAGTGTCAGTCGGCGATTCTACTATAGTGGGTTGCTTATCTATTCTTTCTTGTAAGTAGTAGAGAGTCTGTTCTAGTGAATGGTGGTTGTATACTGTTGCAGGTTAACGGAATTTGGCCTTGTTGTAGATAGTCCACTATAAGTCATAAAGAAAGATTATAAGCCAAGAAAAGCAAATTGAGTTGAAACATAACATTTTATACATAACACATATCAATTAATGTTTTTACAATTGAAATAATACATGAAGTATATTTCCAACGGAGGTTAAAATGTTCATAGCAATAAAATGCTGAAAGATAATTAATGCTTAAGAATGTTGGAGTGTGTAAGTAAGGAATGTCTTTGATGTATTCGCTCCTTAGTTCAGTAAGTAGTTTTGGAGGCAGGGAAGAAGGAAAGAGGTAAGGGAGGCGAGCGTAGTAAGCCGCTTGACTTTTGGTCATTTGCTTTTTGGTCGTGAAAGCGCAAACATCCGGTCCATCACTTTTACTCGGTATCACCACATAACTTTCGTCCCAGTAAACGGAGTTGTTTTTTGTTTTTTTTTGTATCTGTTGTTGCTTTTTTTTCAAATGGTAGTTTTCCTTTTGTTTTGCTGTTTTCTTTTTGTTTGCTTGGGTTTTTTCTTTTTTCCGTTTTCGTTTGAAAGAAAAATATGTGTTTTCTTTCTTCCATTTAACCGTTCTACCGAACTTAGTTTCCTCGGTACAAGAGGGGGCGTATTCAAATCCCGTCTTGATTCGATGGAAAGTTTTGGTTTTTGGTTTTTGGTTCTTGTTGAAAGGGCGAACACTGGTAGTGGTTTGGTTTGTTGTAGTTTCTTCGGCGTTCGTTGCCATTTTGAATTTGTGTTGCAAGGAAATATTCATAATTCGCTGAAAATCCAAATTCTTTTTTGTGGGAATAGCCATGGGTTGGTTAGTTCTGATTTATTGAAGTTTCTTCAGCGTCCGTTGCCATGTTGAGTTTGTGTTGCAGAGAAATATTCAAATTTCGTTTGAAATTCTAGCAAAATTATTTGCGTGTATATATATATGGGTGTTGAATTTCACGACGGGTAGTCACTAGTTTATGATGGGTTTGTCGTTCTTTTAAATTCACCAGTGACTATCCGACTGTTTTTTTTATTTATTTCTTATATGTTATATTGTTTTTACGTTTTTTTTTGTTTTGCTTTTTTCTTTTTTTCGTTTTTTTTTCTTCATTATTAATTGTTTGCGCCGGGGGCCTATTTACTCTTTGACCACGTGTCTGAAGCACATGGGCTTTTGGTTGTGAATCCAACGTACGTGAGGTTTTTCATTTTGGTGACGAAATGCTGGAAAAAGAGTTTTTGTTCGTCTGAATGTTTACGGTAGTGGATGCCGACGGACGTTAGATTATTCATTGCCATAGTTGCTGAGAAGATGTGTTGGTGCGTTGGCCGGGAGAAGGTTGCGTTGTGCGTGTTTATATCAGGTTGCCGTAAACCAGTTTATAGTGGTAACAGAATGCTGACAAGGTAATTAATGCTTAGGAATTTTGGAGTGTGTAAGTAAGGAATGTCTTTGATGTATTCTCTCCTTAGTTCTGTAAGTAGTTTTTGAGGCAGGGAAAAAGGAAAGAGGTAAGGGAGGCGAGCATTGTAAGCCGCTTGACTTAGGTCAAGGGGATATTAATTACTCTCTTCTCCTCGAGTCGGTCTGCCTGTCGATGCTTTCTGTATCCGCTTTTTATATCTTCTTTTTGGATCACAGCAGCTCATTTGGGATTTAACACTTGTTTTTGGTTCTGGGCTTCCTATTGGCTGATAAATAAAATTCGCGTAGGCTCGCGAACTGGAAATTTAATATTTAATTAATTTTTAGTTTTCAATCAGAACATTTGCGCAGAGCCGGCGGCGCAGTGGCGACTTTTGGTCATTTGCTTTTTGGTCGTGAAAACGCAAACATCCGGTCCCTCGATTTTGCTCGGTATCACCACACTACCTTTGAACTATGGACGCTGACTTTTAGCGTACGATGTATCATGCGCCAGTAGTTAGAGTGCTCTACTTCATTACTGTATGAGCGATATATCATCCAACAATTAACTGAATCACAAAAGGTAAAATTGCACACCCACACAATCGGATCAGAATTAAAACAATTTGGAAAAACCAGACCAGGTCAAAATTAGCAATCCAGTGTGAAATTGAATTTTGACGAATAGGAAAAGGTTGATCCATACTGAAAGAAAAAGACGAAGCCAAATTTTGCGATCCGGTGTTAAATGAATTTTCTAACCAGTGAAAAGAAGCGATTTTCAAAACTAAGAAAAATGTTAACAATCCTATGTGAAAAAAGTAGATCAGTATAAAAGAAGGAAGGAAAGTCGAATCAGAGAGATAGAAGCAGCGATATCATACACCGGCACCAAGTGACTAAAACTTCAAACCACTGACCCGGACATAAGGTTCTCTCATACATTCGTTCTCCTTCTCTTTCTCGTGTGTTATTTTCCTCTACCTCTTCTTTATCTCCACCATTCTCAGCGTCAACAAAGACGACGACAACAACAACAACAACAACAACAACAGCAGCAGCAGCAAGAAACTTCAACTGACTCCTAAAAATTAACCTCACGATAAGTACAATTTTCCCTAATTTCTTTACCCTCTTTTTCACTTTCCCGCCGGCCATAAAAAAGGAAAGGAACACAGACTTCATTACTATCCTGTTAATCTTGGCATGCACACAATATGACCTGCTACTTACAACTAGGAACTCTTGATTTCTTTAACTCAACAATACACAACTTTCTTTTTGAACATTTACATAGTAATTTCACTTCTTACAGATTTTATGTTATTCTGTTCTAGTAATAAAATTCCACTTATTTTGTAAACAAAACACTTTTATTCTTCCACCCTTATACTTTCTCATATCTTTAAGTTGCATGGATCGTCTACTATGTTTTGAAGTGGCCTTGTACCTGGCACGGCCGACCTTCCTATATATATATATATTCTTTAATGCCATATCTTTTGTGGATGTAGGCGATCATATCTCTCCGTGTCTTTCTTTTCTTTAATATCTTCAAATTGATTAATCTAATATTTGCCGTTTTTTTTTTTTTTTTTTTTTTTGCTTTTTTTTTTGCGGGGGGAAGTGTGAGTCGTTTCCACTTGCCTTCTTTACGTTTTTTAAAGTCAATGTGGTGTCCCTAGACCCGAAGAAACTTGAATGGATTCATGTCTTTTCATGTGAACAAGGTTGGAATTTGAACTCGACCCACCGATTCTACTTTGGTAACAGTTACATTATTCGTCCATCTCTAACTTTATGTATAATAACTGAGAGTATAACAATCAGTCAGTTAAGTGCCATACGTGATACACGCTTTGGGCGATCATGTCTTGAAAGAGACATGACTGACTGGGTGGAATAATATCCCCCGCAATAGGTTGACATTACTTTCCGCGGAAGACAACCATCGCTATAGAACCCAATCTGACTTACTAATTAACCCATAGCTGAAGGGAGAAGAAACGGACTAATAACTCTCCCAAGGGAATTTGCGCGTAAGTGAATACAACGAATTTAACTGAAATTCGAACTCGGCTCTCCGATTTCTCGTTCCGAGCCGATATCCACTGCAACACAACGTAGATCCGCAGAGTCAAAATTAACTCAAAACAAAGAACAACATGATACTAAGAACAATCATTTGGACATTATTCAGATTCTAAATAATGCATGTTGTTTAGTTTTATTGCGAACGAGTTTTGCAGCAAATTCTTTCAAAATAAATTAATTCACCATGTAGAGGAATTTTATATACTTTTATACATCACAATATGGTTCAAAAGAAGAAAGAAAAATTTAACTTTATCTGTATTATTACTTAAATATTATTTTGAAGTAGATACTCGTGTTTGGATAGACGCTCCGTTTATTTATTAAATATTAGTATATTTATTTATTTTCGTCTAACGGCTTGAATATTCGAGATAACTTATTAAAGAAAGATATGCGCTCTCCGGCAAAATTCGAACCTGCGTTCTCCTATTCGCTGAAATAAAATAATGTTTAAGTAATAAAAACCTGTCGTATTAATAAATTAAAAGTCAATCTCCTCCCTTTATCTGCATAGAAAAAGAAAGGAAAAAAAAAAAAAAAGGAAAAAAAAATATGAGAGAAAGAAAGAGAGAGAGAGAGAGCGAGCCACGTGGTTTAGTTGAAATTAAGTAGTCGGATCGTCATGCGACTAAATCTCCCCAGAGGGAAACGAGACATCTTGTCACTACGGCAGCATAAGAGCAGAAGGAGCGAAAGGAATAAATAGGGCTTATTTACTTTTATAGTGGGCGTTAAGCGAAATCCTTCGGTAGAAAAGGTCGAGTATTATTACTTTGTATACCTTTCTCATATACGCGCAAATACCCTTGGGAAAGGTATTAATCCGTCTCTTCCCTCCAGCTATGGGTCAAATAACAGGACAGATTGGGTTCTATAGCCTTGGCTGGCAACCAGTCTACCTCAGAAATACTGCGGGATAATATTTAACCCTCTAGTTATGGGTTAAATAATAGGACAGTTTGGCTTCTGTAGCCTTGGCTGGCAATCAGTCTACCGCAGAAAGCAATGGCAACCTACTGCGGGATAATTTTCTGCCCAGTTAATCATGTCTCGAGAGAGACATGATCGCCCAAGCGTGTATCACGTATGGCACTTAACTGACATATAGTATAGAATTTATTTTTAACTCTTACATATAATGCAAAACAAAAAAAAATCACTTCTTTGTTGAAGTATTTGCATTGGTGATATTTGGCTAACATTTTGTTAAATTTATCCTAGCTTTTTACTTGAAGTTTTCACTGTTTCTATCTTTATTTGAATTTCGATCTGCTTTAGAGACTTACTGTAAAGGTCAGGTATCCTTTACGAGAATTTAGCAATTAAAACAGTTTGCATATAATGAAAATATTCATTGATTTTTTTTTCTTTTTTGACTAGCGTCTTAATCGTGTACTCAAGCGGATGTTTTTATTTTTTCTCGCCTTTTTATTTGTTTTTCTGGTTTGTGAATATTGATTTTGAAAATATATAAATCTTCTATCTACTTCTGTTTCGTTTGTCTATCTACGAGTTATGTCTTTTTATCTTAACCAATTTATCTCCTCCTACAATCTTCTCTCTATCTCCCCCAGTTTCTTCATATCTATCTATCTATCTAACTATCTATCTATCTATCTATCTATCAGAGGGTGTTGAAATATTTCCGTCTCTGTCTTTTCTACAAATATTTTTATGGCAACTCCTGTGACAATCTCTTTCCCCTAGTGCCCCGACTAAATGGATTTAAGCGAGTGACTAGATTAGCATCTAGGTCCCCACCATTTTACTACTGAAATAGCTAAATGTATCAACCCCTTCTACTTTAACAGTTTCTTTTCTCGCACTTCCTACCTGCGAAAATCCCTTCTGTTTACTTACTTCCTTTTATTTACTTTCAAAAATTTAAATGCAATGTCAATCACTATCTTCTGTCTTCTTGGATCCCGTTCAGTTTTGTTCTTTCTTCAATCTTCCCTTTTCTGTTATTTTCACTCTTTTAACCCCCTGTTTACGAGTGGCATTCCCGCCTTGCTTGGAGTGAAATGATTAAAAAGAGAAAAAAATGTTTTTAAACTCTGAGAAAATGACCGAATATCCAAATTTAATTTGGAATCCGTTCTCGTTTGGGCCAAGAAATTTTCAGTGCAATCTCCTCCGAATACGTTTGCAGTAAATCAATAAATCAAATGTTCAAACACTTCACTCCGATAACTAATTTTTCATTTCGTCAACTATGTCATTTATAAGATTTGTTTTACTTTTGAAAAACATTTTAATTTTTCACTGTTCCTGGTCAGTATCGATTTTGATTGGTAAATAAATCACTTCGCTAATACTATATCCAGAAATATTACAGCTTATGAAAGGAGCCAGCGTATAAAAAAGTGATATAATCATGGCCGAACATTTTAACTAGATACGTGTGGAAAAAACCTTTGTACTTCGAGCATAAAAATAGATCCCGTAGTGATATCAGCATATAAATTACTAAACAACCACCAACCCTTATTACTAGACCAGACATGAACAACTTTTTCCCAGTAGTGAGCCGCATGATCTATGGCTCATCACAAGATAGGCCTCACTACTCAAAAGAGTCAAGGTAATTTTTCGTAGTATGTACCTCAGCTATTTTTATTACAGAAGACCATATACGTAAGCATTTAACTTAGAAAGTGGGGTTATATATATATATATATATGTGTGTGTGTGTGTGTGTGTCCGTGTGTGTCCTTTAGAAAGAACAATTTTAATAGATTTTTCTTGTTTCGAAAGCAAAAGATTTTAACGCGTATCCACTTCCTTAGTGAAAATCGCCAATTGTTTAAAATGATGAAAACGTTACTTTCACTGAAAGTTTACAAAATCCAAGAAATATTGTACTTACACAGCGTTTATGTACGTGGTTATATATGAGAGAGTCTGTGAGTGAACAAGTGAGAACGAAACAAACTAAATTTTAAGAAACGTTATTTTTCTTATGAAATTAAACCTGCTATTCAGAAGGACCGCCTGTGGCCTACAGGTCCCAGTTTCCCATGGTTGTACTAGTATTAGTTTGGAACCAAAATAATTAGTAATAAAAGAAAAATTAAAAGTTAAACAATAAAAATACTTTAAAATAGAAATGAAAATAGAAATTAACGACGAAGAAAGAAAAATTTATATTATAAATAAATAGTTCAATGAATATAGAATATTCTCATGATGCATCAAAACGACTGTTTTACCGCCAAATGAAACTAAAATCAAAATGTTCTCTCTCTTCATTTTTCGCCGACTAAGGAGGCTGACGTCCTGGACAGTTGTCTGATAAAACATGTTGCCACCAACAGATAGCAAATTATCTTTATTTCTGTATACATGACGCATTCCAGTGGCTGGGTAGTGCATTGAGAGACAGGAAAGTTTCGCTGGAAACAAAGAAGAGATCACTAGATCGCTATGTGATGTCTGTCCTCCAATATGGCAGCAAATGTTGGACAATCTCATTAAAGGGAGTGGTAGTGAGGGGGAAAAGTGGAAGCAACCGAAATGTGGTTCTACAGAAAGAGGCTGAGGATACTATGGACCGAACATGTGAACAACGACGAGGTTTTGGAGAGGGTGTAAACGAAAAGGGAACTGATATTTAACATCAGGAAATGACAGCTGAAGTTTCTGGTGCACGCAACGAGGAAGGAGGGCCTAGAGAATCTGATCCTCAAGGAACAGAGAGAGGTAAAGAGGAACAAGGGAAAAAGCAACGCGTGACATACTTGATGAACTTGAGCAGATAGATGGCGTAGCAGGGTTTGGGAGAGGTAACAGGAGAAAAAGTATTAAGTACGACAAAGGATAAGGAGATGCGGAAAGCCATGATCACCTACGTTCTGAAGGGACACGGCACATAGAAGAAGACATGTTCTTTAAAATGTACAATAATTTCTATGAAATGTATACTAAATCGTTTTATCGTTTTTGTCCTTTCAGCCGAGTTCGAATTCCAGTTGAATTCGTTGCTTTCACTTACGCAGAAATACTCTTGGGAAAGGTATTAACACGTCTCATCCCTCCAGTTATGGGTTAAATAATGGGACAGATTGGATTCCAGTTATTATACGTAAAGTTAGAGATGGACGAATAGTGCAACCAGTCTACCGCAGAAAGCAATGGCAACCTACTGCGGGATAATCTTCTGCCCAGTCAGACATGTCTCTTTCGAGATATGACCGCTCAAAGTGTGTACTACGTATGACAGTTAACTGACTGATTTCGTTGTATGTCATATATAATTTTGTTTGTAATTCTATGTTATGGTACCCTCCTACGAGGAATAGACTCCTCCTCTTACTATATAATTACCTGGAGAAAGGCAGTTGACAGCAGTTAAGACGGCAGGGTTTGCATTGGAGCAGTCGTCTTCGGATGACTGCTCTGTAACCCTATAACACTGTCAGCTCTCTGCTTCCGAGCAGAGAGCACAGGCCCAGTCGTGGTTCCGCCGAAGGGTGGAGCCACGACTCGGTAAAAATAGACAGACATATTTTTGGCCCGGCTATATGGCTGGGAATTCCCACATTAAAATGACCATGTGTCACATCCGGGCTTGCGTGGGAAGTCTAGTAAATACAGCAGTTAAGACGGCAGGGTTTGCATTGGAGCAGTCGTCTTCGGATGACTGCTCTGTAACCCTATAACACTGTCAGCTCTCTGCTTCCGAGCAGAGAGCACAGGCCCAGTCGTGGTTCCGCCGAAGGGTGGAGCCACGACTCGGTAAAAATAGACAGACATATTTTTGGCCCGGCTATATGGCTGGGAATTCCCACATTAAAATGACCATGTGTCACATCCGGGCTTGCGTGGGAAGCCTAGTAAATACAGCAGTTAAGACGGCAGTAAAGTACGACAGCTAGTACGCAGTTAAATCCAGCTGCTAATCTGGCAATACGCAGCATAACTGTACCATTCGAATTTATTTCTATTTACTTAATTACTAACACGTTGTATATATGTTTTCTTGTTATACTAATACACTGTTTTGAACTTACCTTCTGTGTTCCGTGTCTTACTTCCGGCATTTACGGATCACAACAACTTTGTGGCGAAGTTTCGCCACAACAAATCCACAACAAATTGGCTACGAAGATTTGCCTTAAGATTTGCCACAACAAATTGGCGGCGAAGATCCACAACATTCTATAATCACGTTGTGGGCTGACGATGATCTTTTAACTCCCCAAAATACATATATAAAAATATATTCAGACAAGGTCAAAACATCAACAGAATCATCCACAACAAACCATTCCATATTCTTTTGGGTTAATACTTTAAAATATATCACCTCATAATAAACTTAACCCTCTAGGGCCATTCGTATCATATTTGATACAGTATGAAAACAAGCCTTGAAAGAAATATTTTCCTGAAAAATTTTTTAAGAGAAATATTTTATAAATTTCAAATGAAAGCAGTACTGACTGCTCAGTCAATGAATACCAAATGTTTCCTTATGGGGAAATACCAAATGTTTCCTTATAGGGAAATACCAAATGTTTCCTTATAGGGAAATACTGTATCAAATATGATACGAATGGCCCTAGAGGGTTAAAAATAAAATCATTTTACAAAGGAGAACTATTTTATCAAGTAAGGATTGATGCATGTTACTATAGAGAACCTTTTTAGTGTGTGGTTTAGTAGTAGTAGCGAAAATGTAACTCTTAAAATAGGCAACAGCATCAAGACACTGTGGTCCTTGTTTGGTTTAATGATTCATTTGTCTTTTTTTACGGCTTATTAACCTTATGCAGGTTATTTAAAGTCAGAAAATATTTTTAGATTTTTAGAGAATATTTTTGCGGATGATAATGATTTATTGATACAAGTTCTACTGATTAACCTATATCTGGGGGAAAAGATAAGAGGTGGATTCATACCTTTCTCAAGGGTATTGGTGCGTAAGTGAATATAACGAACCCGACTGGAATTGAAATTTGGCTCTCCGATTTTCTATTCTGAGCTGTTCTCCATTACACCAGCCACACATCCAAGCATACACTAGCTGATATTCCCAAGCGATCACCCATTTACGTACTATCCAGGCTCGATGTTGCTTAACTTCACTGATCGTACGAGAGCTGGTGCTTCAACCTGATATGACCGTAAGCAGGTCCTTACTTGGAACTTGTTCCAATTGGATTAAGTTTGATGAAAATATTTCAGTTGCCCTTTTACAAATGGCGGGAAGGAAGACGTCACGTCTTTATTTGCGTTTAAACGGCCTGGAGACAGTCGGATCTCTGCTCTTTTGAAAGTTGATATCTTAAGGGTTTTATAACAGTTATCTTATCGAAAAGAAGCCCTAAAAAATAAGGTATGTAGTTTTCTCTGATTGTTCAAATATTTCACATGGTGATGCTAATTTCTAACCAACAGACAGTTTGATTAAAACGGCGTATATAGTGAAATCTTTTTAGAGTGTTTGTAAATATTGTTTGTTATTGGGTAGAAAATAAAGTTTGGGCGCAATCTAATTGGTATATATGGAGATGTGTAATTGTGTTGGAAAAAAAGAGCTTATTTGTCATATGTAAGTGTGAGTTAGGAACTGACGTTTTTAACTTGGTCGGCTAGGTAGTTTAATATAGATTACTCTCGTTATTTATCTGCCTCCTAACTGAGACTGAATGCGACACAAGGCCATTTTTAATGTGGAAAATCAGAGCCCTTAAGTTTGGGCAAAAATCAAAGTAGATTCGGGCATCTGTCAGTTTTTCCCTAGATGAGATTCTACCCTTCGACAGAACCTCTTCTCTGTTCCTCTCTGCCCAGAGGAATAGGATCCGACGAGGTAGAGCTTTGTCAGAATATAGATTACTCTTACCCCTGCTGAGATCTTAATTCCTATTTATTCGGTTCGGTGTATGAATAGTCGGCAGTTGAGTAACTTCAGGTCAACTTGAAGTTATTTTGAGTGACAAAGTATTATCGTTCAAGTAACGACGATTTTTTTGATTGTTGCGGTATCAATAGGAGACAAAAACATTCACGACATCAAGTAGTGTCCAGTCCACAATAAGGCCAGTCCTTTTTCAAATGATAAAATCTGTCCACTGCAAAATCGCATAAAACCGTTTACACGGCCCTGTGGGTGATTCATCTTTTTCCATCCTACAACCTCTTTTCTATAGACATAACGTTGCTAGCCTTTCGCTAATCTATCATTATTTTCATGGCAAATGCTCATATACATCATGGCGGATCCAAGCTGTGAAGGGCTCGACTGGTTGAACTAATGAATGTATTTTTAGTTCAACCAGTTGAGCCATTCTCAGCTAGAACCTGCCATGCTGTATGTACACAGGATCGACTCATCCACATGCTCTTCGCATTCCATTGTTCCATTCTGTTCAGACAACTTCTTTCCCAGAAATATTACTCTGCGGAACAAACTCCCGTGAAGATGCTTTCACAGATCACTACAATCTTTACATATTCAAGTATAAGGTCATCCGTTATCTATCCTACATATCCTTATAATACGCACTTCTTACTTCTTCCATTTACGTCGCTACATCACTCTCATCTAGTAACCCTCTGCCTTGATTGGCTCTTGGTGTTATAATGGGTGAACGACGGTGTAGAAAAAGAACAACAGTCGCATATAGATAGCAATGTTCATATAGCCCATAATAATACGATTAGAACTGATTAAACAAATAAATAAAAATTGTCATGGTTTCATAGCAAATACTGGAAGTATGTATAGGAAATAAGTCGATACCAAATTTTTTATAGTATATTTAGCGCGGGAATAGTTATCGTGACTATTATATTCATAATTTTAAAAAAGTTGATCGTTTATACTTTCTTGCGTTTCATCCCAAGCAAAGAAATAAAAGCGCTCAGACACAAGAGCTTATTGAGTGTGAAAGAATAGAAAAAAAAAACATTATTAAGGAACGAGAAGAATGAAAGAAATAGAATCGAAATAACAGAGATAACGATTAACATTGCATTTAAACTTGGCTGGAAAGCAAGAAGGCCAACGAGAGTTCCACAGGTAAGAAATGCGAGAAACTGCTAGCAAAGAATTTACGGTCATATTTATTTATCTTTTTATAATCCTTTCACCCTAAGCAGGGCAGTACTGCCACTGATGCGCAGGGGGTTACAGTGAGGTGAGAATCAAGGAGATAGAAAATGGCAATTGACGTTGCACTTAGGCCTTTGAAGATTGTAGCTATCAGGGAAGCAAGCACGAAAAAAGGAGGTCCAAAGGCGGGAAGTCCGAGAAAAGAAACTGTTAAGAAGTGGTGGCTACATTTGCCTATTTTGACGGTAAAAGACTTAGACCTAGTTGCCAATCCAGTTGAACGAGTAAATTTATGAGGGCGGGGCACCAGGGAACGAATCTCGCCAGAGCCGCGAAAATACTTGTAGAAAAGACAGAGGGAAGCCATATCCCTTCAGTGAGAAAGTGACTGATGACAAGCTGCCAGATCGGGACCGATTATATTGCAAATGCTCCTTTGGATTCTGTCGAGAACCCCGAAATGAATAGCAACGGTATTCAATGCAAGGACGAATAGCAGATTTATAAATCTAGCCAAAAATAATATACTTACTTTTATTTGCTATTTGCTGCTAGAAATTTCGAAGTCTACCTAAATATTCCATTTTGGTCTCCATTTTTTCAAATTCTTAACTGAAATACAGTATTAAAATAAATCTTCTTCTTTTTTTAATCATATCACCTCAAGCAAGGCGATAACGCCACTGATGCGCAGGGGGCTACGTAAGGGTAAAAAGATATATACATCTATAGTAATAGTAATATCAGCCGTTTCCTTGTATAGAAACATTCGCCGTTCATTGACTGAGCAGGCATTGCTATTGTAGGTTGAAATTTAAAAAATCTTTCTCTTAAAACAATTTTCTAGGAAAATAGGTTCCTCACGTTCTGTAACTGTAATCGCCCTTTCTGGTATTTCTTTACTAAGCTTTTGTTTAAAGTTGTGTGGAACGTCAAAATCTTGATCATTTCATTCTTTTCTCTTCGTGTTATATGTGATATCGATTTTAGTTGTTGAAAATCCCCAAAATGTTATTTTTGTTATTTGTTTTGTTTTTCGTGATTACGTAGCGCCAGTCCACGAGGCTCGAAATGAGATGGCTGTCTCTAAGACCTACGGGATTCAGTCGCTCAAGGTCATTTCTAACGACTGATCTGTGAAAATGGTTATATCTATTTGGCAGCTTAGACATTTCTGAATGAATTTGGCGCCATGCATGACATTCATAAGAAAGTTTCGATCTGACGAGGCTGTTTAGGAACGTGACACGAGTTTTCAGGTTAAATGTTTTGGTTTTATAACATCTTGCAGTGTTGGACAGAGGGGACACATTTCTCGTTTAGGTTAACCATGAATCCCCTAACAGAATTCAGTAGAAAATTCCAACTTTTAACCCCCACAAAAAGGAAGGAAAACCGTTCATCACAAACGAATACTACAACGTTATCATTTAATTTTCATAACGATTATATAAAAAACGATATTTTTAATATAGTCGAGACAAAAGATTTAGATACAAATCAATCGTGTAATTTAAAATCTGTTAATATAAAGAAGTCTCTGAATAAAATGTATGCTCTTTTGAAGGGGTGGGATTCAAAGTTCTAGTAAACATATCAGGCATTTTTAAAAATCCTTTAACCTCAAGTAAGGCAATAAAGCCTCTAGGATGCAAGGTGTTACTGAGTGTTAGAGAATATGATACGAACTGCTATTAACGAGAGAACAATAAAAGAACAAGAATAAAACAGAGAGAATGTAATTATTGAAGCTGCGTTTAAACTTTTGGACATCAAATTTGACTGGGAAGCAAGAAGTTGGAAGAGAGTTTCACAAGTGAGCAGTGCGATAAAAGAAACTGTTAATGGTTACATCTAGCCATCTTAATTGTAAAACGATGATAATTTTAATTTATTCACATGTTTTCTGATATCAAATGGTGTCGACTAACTTAAGCAAGAGATCAGAAACTGTTCTTTGGAAGTCGCCAATAACAAGCAGACCCCTTTGAAGCATGTGGTTCTCCTGATTTTGGTGTTCCTGCCTTTCCTTTCCTTTTTTTTTTCTTGATAGAGAGACTCCGATATGCAGACTCTGGAAAATTAAAATAGAGCGGTGTGATTGGATTATTATTTTTCGTCTTCGTCACGAGTTTTGGTTTTCTGCTATGTCCGCATGAGACGGAATCAGTGAAACCAATTGGGAAATTTTCACTGTCGAGGGAACAAGTATTAATTTTTGTGTATTGATATGTGTATGTAGCCCACAAAGAAAAACTCGTAATAACCCACTTTCAGCGATTATTGTTTTTAGTATAAGAAATTGAAAGTTGTTAATTGAGCTCCTAATGAATAAAAATAATCACAGTAACATTGTTACTGATTTTTTGCTTTATGGGGCATATCCCCTCAGGACGTTGGTGACCATGGCTCTCCACAATTTCCTGACCTTTGTTGATCTTAATAAATTTTGCCTTTGCGTTTTTTTCCCCTAAACTCTACATCACCATTCATTTATTTAGGCTTAGTCTTGCACTTGATCCGTCCTGTGAGTATCGAAAATTTCAAGCCCTCCTTCCTCATTTTGAGCAATATACAAGTCGAATTTGATTATGTTCGAACTTTTGTGGTATAAAGAACAGTCTCGAAGGAATGTCATTGAGAAACAAAGGTAATGTTATTAGCTCTAAAAATATTTGCATAAGAATTTGATTGCTGATCGCATAATAAAGAAAGAAAATCACGATTTTTCATAAATCTAGTTCATAAAGGTGAGAAAAGCAGGTATTTTTATTACAGTGGTCCAAACTTTACAAGTCCCGGGAGCCACTCGAGGTAGATTTAAAAAGTAAGAGACGCAATTTGTGCTATGAGTGGGAAAAAATAACGAATATTTTGATTTGAACAGGCCGAGCTTTTAAAGATCGGCAGAATACCCCTATTTTCTATTGTCTTCTATTGATGTAGCATCAATCCACTGTATCTCTTGTATTGGCTTCTATTGACGTAACGTAGCTTTCTTGTATCTCTTCTATTGTTTTATATTGTCGTAACGTTGCTCCCCTCTATCTCTTCTATTTTTTTTATTGTCGTAACGTTACTCCCCTCTATCTCTTCTATTTTTTATTGTCGTAACGTTGCTCCCGTCTATCTCTTCTATTTTTTTTATTGTCGTAACGTTACTCCCCTCTATCTCTTCTATTTTTTATTGTCGTAACGTTGCTCCCCTCTATCTCTTCTATTTTTTATTGTCGTAACGTAGCTCCCTTCTGTCTCTTCTATTGTTTTCATTGTCGTAATGTAGCTACCTTGTATGTCTTCTATCGTCTTCTGTTGTCATAACGTAGCTACCCTGTATCTCTTCTGTTGTCTTCTATTGTCATAATGTAGTTACCCTGTATCTCTTCCATTGTCTTTTTATTGTCGCAACGTAGCTACCCCGTATGTCTTCTATCGTCCTCTGTTGTCATAACGTAGCTACCCTGTATCTCTTACATTGTCTTCTACTGTCGTAACGTAGCTAGCCTGTATCTCTTCTATTGTCTTCTATTTTTGTAACGTAGCTAGCCTGTACATTTTCTATTGTCTTCTATTTTCGTAACGTAGCTTATATGTATCTCTATTATTGTCTTTTACTGTCGTAACGTAACTACCCTGAATTTTTCTATTGTCTTCAAATGTCTTAACGTCGTTTCCTGTCTCATTTATTGTTTTCTATTGTCGTAACGTCGTTCCTCTGTATCTCTTTTATTGGCGTCTACTTTTGTAACGTATTTTCCCTGTGTCTCTTTTATTTTCCGGTTAATAATTTTGATGAACTTATCACATTGGTACCTCGACTTCATGAATTTAATCGCAGTACTAACTCTCATGGATGTGCGTTGTGGTGCAGTGGATATCGACTCGGAACGAGAAATCGGGGACCCGAGTTCGAATTCCAGTTGAATTCGTTGCATTCACTTACGCGCAAATACCCTTGGGAAAGGTATTAATCCGTCTCTTCCCTCCAGTTATGGGTTAAATAACAGAACAGGTTGGGTTCTATAGCCTTGGCTGGCAACCAGTCTACCGCAGAAAGCAATGGCAACCTACTGTGGGATAATCTTCTGCCCAGTCTCGAGAGAGACATGATCGCCCAACCGTGTTTCACGTATGGCACTAAACTGACTGACTAAGTCTCATAATTTTTCTTACTAAAACAGCTAGTTGCAACTGTAAGTTCTATGCCAATAGTCTTTTCTCCTACACACTTGATTGTGCAGCTCTATTTCGGCTTCCTGCTTTCCAATCAACTTTGATTTAAAATAACTTAAATGCAATGTGAATCGTCATTTACTGAATCCTTGAACCCGTTTCTTTAATTCTCCTCTTTCCTTAATAATGATTTTTCTTGCATTCTCTCTTTCTTTAACTCTCAGTGACATATGGTCCTGGGTATGACAATAAACCCCATCCGGTAGTAAGGCCCCTAATTGTGAGGTTGTGAGGAGCATGGAATCACCTTTTAATTTCTGTTGTTTCCAGGTTCACCTTGACCCGGAGTGGTAGCTCCTGTTAGGGTCCCAAGTATGGGCAAATAGTTTATCTCTAAACTGGGGTCAAAACACTATAAAATTATAAAAATAGACTTTTATAGAAATATATACATGAAAATAAACTTTTATAGAAATATATACATAAGAATAGACTGTTTTAGAAATATATACATTTTTGAAGGAAAACTATTACCAACAATACATTGTTAAGGAAAAAAAATTATTACCAGCTATACATTTTTTTAAATTAAAACTGGAAGACATCTTCAATTTTTTAAAATAATAATAATAATAATAATAATACTAACATACATAGAAACAACAAAGGATTGGATGATACAATTAGTAAGGCAACATGAAGAAAGAAAGAAAAAATATTCAATAATAAAAGAAGGCAGTAAATACAAACAAGATTTACAGTTAGTAGATTCTGTAGAAAAGCAAAACAGAAGCCAAGAACCAACTATTGCGGCAAAAAATATGAAAATGAAAGCCAAAGATAAAGCTCTTGAACAGATGAAACAGCGCTGGCAAGACAAACCTCTGCATGGCCAATATCCAGAACGTGCCAATAAATCCAATGTTGACAAAGTTAATACTCATCGATGGTTACGTGCATCTGGATTAAAGTCTGAAACTGAAGGCTTTATTCTTGCAGCACAAGACCAAAGTCTTTTCACTAGAAACTTTCAGGCAAATATTATGCATAATAATATGGATCCAAAATGCAGGTTTTGTGATAAACACCAAGAAACAATAGACCACCTAATCTCAGGCTGTTCTGTGCTTGCCCCAAATGAATATAAAAATCGCCACGATAGAGTTGGGCAATATTTACATTGGGCAATGTGCAAACATTATGGAAAAGCTGTAAACAAACACTGGTATGAACATCACCCAGCACCGGTTACAGAAATAGAAGATGTAACCATTCTATGGGATTACACCATCTACACAGACAGAAAAATTGAAGCAAACAGGCCAGACATTATTGTTAAAAACCAGAAGGAGAAAACTTGTCTATTAATTGATATGGCTTGTCCAGCGGATTGTAACATAGCAATCAAGGACTTTGAAAAACTGTCAAAATATAAAGATCTGGAAACTGAAATAGAAAAAATGTGGAAATTGAAAACAAGAGTTGTTCCAGTGATAGTAGGTGCACTTGGAATGATAAAAAATGGAACAAAACAACACATTGAAAGAATCCCTGGAAACCCCAGCTTAAGAGATATACAAAAAATTATCTTATGAAGTACAGCCCACACACTAAGGAAAACTTTATCTATGTAATGCTGGGGATGATAGGGAAGATAGAAAAGCATGAAATGGAGCCATAACAACACGCCACTACCTGCCTTAGGTTTCCCCGCAGACTTGGTTGGTAGTGAGACCAAAGCAGAAATCGAAATATGATGAAAAATGACATAATAATAATAATAATAATAATAATAATAATAATAATAATAATAATAATAATTTAATCAAATCTGACTAAGTCAACCTTCTCACTACAACCAAACATTAAAAAACAATAATCTTAAAATCCTACCCTTTTGGCACTAATTAACCCACAGAGGTTGATATACCGTTAAACGAAACTCAAACTCAAACTCTCAGTAATATCCTTATGTGCAACAGATGTCTGACCATCAAACTACTCTGGTTGTGTTCAGTACAGGCAGTCATCAATTATCTTAACTATTTCTTTCCATTAAATCGAAACTACTTTATGCTTAACGTTTACATAGCAATCTGTGTAGGATTATAAACAATTGTGCGGTTACCGTCGAGTTTCTAGAGGTTGTGTGGAACCAACTCATTCGATTCGACCGGTTAGGTAATTGTCTTCGTGCAATGAATGGGAAGTCATTGTCATTTGTAACACCTAAATGCTTTGCTTTTGGTTTTACTATACAAATTGCATCGAAAATAAGGAAGCAAAAGGAAGTTGTACAAATACCTACCGTAGAGTGATGGTTTACAATTTTCTAAAGAAGAGAGTACTGTGTTGTTAGGTGATATCAATATCGCAGCGAATGCTAGACAATATCATCAAAGATGAAGGAAAAACTTGAAGTAACCGAAAAGTGGTTATACAGGAGGATGCTGAAGATACCATGAACGCGCGAGCAACGACGAGGTTTTACCGAGGATGGATACAAGAAAGAAACTGATATTTAACAAGAAAAACAGCTGAAGTTTTTTGGACATGTAATAAGAAAGGAAGGAAAGCGTGGAGAACCCGATGCTTACTAGACAGATAGAAGGGAAGAGAGACAAGGGAAAGCAATATATGACATACTTGATGGACTTGAGCAGATGGATGGTAGAGCGGGGATTGAGTGGAATAACAGAAGAATGGGTATTAAGAGCGACAAAGGATAGATAGATGTGGAGGGCCATGATCGCCTACATCCTGAAGGAAAACGGCACATAGAAGAAGAAAAAGAAGAAGAAGAAGAAAACAGAGATTGATGCTCAGTAGGTGCGCCGATACTTTGTCCCTTGCAGTGACGGTCCTAGGGTTGCTAGTACCCCGGACAAGTTGATCCTCGACTCCCTTACAAGTATATATTTATTTTTATTTTCACAAGAAGAAAAACTGAAAATCTAAAATAATGAGTTTATTATATTACAATATGTAACTTAATATAAGCTAAAGAAAACATTCATCATAATACATTTTTTCTAGTCTGCAAATATTTTTATAACACTTTCTGCACCTATCTTCTTTATAAGACCATTTTCTATTGAAAAATAGACAAAGAATTTAATCTGTCTTGAGTCATGGACGATTACAAGTATGTTTTTATAGGCTTTAGTTTTGAAAGGTCTTAATGGAATGATGGCGCCCTCAGTCTTGATGGCGCCCCGGGCAACTGCCAATATTGCCAGTATCATAAACCGGCATTGATCCCTTGTATACGTTTACACATAAACATAGGCATTAAAATGCTCTTTATTGTGTGCTGTTTGTACACTCAGACAACTATTTCTTTTTGTCTGAGACTATAAGCAAATTCTGCTTTGTAAAACCTAGAATGAAATATGAAAATAAATGATTTGATTGAATTTTACAGATCCGTCAGTAATCTTTCTTTTTTTTTCATTCTGATAATTTCCGTTGCTGGCATATTTCTTTCGCGAAATACTCGGTATTTGGGTTTATTTTTAGCTCATATTGGCCGTCTCTTCAAAATGTTTCATCAGTCTATCTCGCATGAAAAAAAAACCCTCGATTTTCATCAACTGAATGGCTGCAGGCTCGGTTCTTTTTTTGTGTTCGTTGTCTTCTCAATCTATGTCCTGTTTAAATCATGACGAGGAAATAGCCATGACTAAATTCCTGAAATGCACAGCAAGATTCTCTATTTCAGCATTCTCTGGAAATGTCATCGAAAAGCTATTATCGCATCTCTGCAAGTACGAGGAGAAAATTTTGGAAATCAAGCATTAACTTCTCTTCGCCTGACCATTATTTACAATTGCCGATTTTGCTTTGGCATCTATTTGATTACAAACGAGATGTAATCGCCTCTAATTCTTCGTTTCTTTTGACAGATAGCGCTATTCCTATGGTAATTTTCTCGAAGAATGTTGAATGTAAAAACATTTTAAATCATTTTTCTTTTTTTTTCTTTTATGTTACATTAGAAACAAAGAGCATTTAGTAGGTATCTCCTTTGCGAGAAGTAAGTTCCACTCAAACGGCTTCTTACCTCGAAACACTGCCTTGTGGAACCGACTCCCAAGAGGATGATTCCTCGATCACTACAACCTTAACCTGTTCAAATATAGAGTTGACCACTATCTTCCCCTCCTACCCTTAAACGTAACCCTCTACTTTGTACTGGGCGCTGTACAGGGGGAACTTAATGTAAAAATGTTGTTTGTTTTATATTGCAGTGTTGAAACTTTTCTTTCTGTGGTAGGTTTTAATGATGAATGTTAGGAATGTATTTTGAATTCTTTTTTCCTTAACTATTAATCTTTTATTGAAACTTGGAACAAAATAAATTACAATTAAAAGAAGCAACCATAGAAAAAAATACAAGCTATGTCACTTTATTTTGACGTGGTTAGTACACAGTAAATATAAGTTCCCCACTCGCACTATTCACTAAAAAAAGGCATGAGTAAAAGATACAAACAACTTAAAGGGATCAGAGCCGTCTTAACGCATGTGTAAAATGGGAACTTGCCTGGATCTCCACGAGCATAGGAATCCCATACTAATCTGTGCATTGTTAAGAGACATTTTACAGAATCCCTTTTTTAGGAAATATTAAAAATAAAAATTACTATACGCATGACAAGCCATGCGTATTGCGACTGATTAAACTATATGTCATAATAGAAAGACCAGTTTCATTTCAGTTGGTTTACAATTAAAAAGGAAAGTAAGAGAATGTCTTCTTTTGACATAGAAGACACTGTAGAATGGCTAAGATTTTTTTCAAAGAGTTTACCCGCATATATAAATGGAAGGACTGGTTTTTCTCGCCACTTCATTTCAGTTGCAGACAATTTCGCTATCACGGACTCTTGACGATCAGACTTCGGAATTATTTTTAAAATGATTATTTTTAAAATAAATATTGGTAAAAATTATGTAGGCAAAAATGGTTTTATTAGTTAAACACAGGTCTCATTAGGAAATGCAAATCATGTATTATTTTTTTTAAACCATTTAGCCCTTTTTACCGAAAATCCGTTCTGAATAGAAAAATGAAAAATGCAATAAAACTATGACATTATTTCATTAGATGAGCTTTTAATCGCTTTAATAAATAATATAAATGTCAGGCATTATAGTCTGAAGAAAAAATTCGATTAATAATGAAATTTTAAAAGAATTGTTTTCATTTTTTTTTTTAAATTATAATAATTGATAAATTTTCAAAAATATTTTAAAAGTATTTCCAAGACGTTAGGCTGGTAGATTATAAAATGAAGATTACATTTACTAATCGAAAATTGAAAAGTTTAATACAAATCATGTAGCCATTTATATGCGTATATTAAAAGGTCATGTGTTTTAGAGTTTCTTCCCCTTACAAGAAAAAATATACAATCATGTCACTTGTGGTCGCCATTAGCTTATTTTATCTTGCATCTGTCAACACATGAATTACGATGGAAAGGTTACAAAGGCCGACTCTAAGTTTAAAAAATAGTTTTATTCTAAGTTTAATGCTATAAATAAGTAATACTTGTGTAAATCAGATTAATTTAATGTTAAATTTGCTAATTTTTCAAAAATAATTTGTATATTTTATTTTTACAAGATTTTTAAAACCGAAAATCAAAATTTTTGTTTACAAATATGTTGATTGCTCAAAATTGGCCGACAAATTGAAAAATTAAAAACAATGTCATTTTATATTCCAATCGATATAATGCTAAGCAGTAGTGAACAAGTAATTTACAGTGTTAGAGGGGGATAACTCATGACTTCCAAAAGGGGCACCACTACGCAAGGGATGAGAATGATATACCCTAGTGATTGTAATAAAGGGTTCGGTTCGAAATTCCTAGTACATGAAGAAGGTTGGAGCGTACAACGACCGAAACGTCGTACAAATGGCAACAAAGATGAGGAAAATAGTCCGAATAATGTAATTACTGTAATGAATTACACATAAGAATTGACGCTCATGAATTTCCCGCGAGCGAACTGTGTAAGATGACGAATATGAGAGATCTGTTCCCGGCTAACGGTTCGTTAAAAATAATTCTTCATTCTTAGTACATGCAGATGTTATGGTGATTTTCAAAGCGTAAGCCGGTGTTCTCATTTGAGGACAGCATAAAAAACTGTAAAAAATAATGGGTATAAATCATTATATAAATTCATTATTATATATAGGTAGTGAGGACATATTGATTCATCAATAAAATTACCTTCCAAATATGGCCCGGTTAGAAGAAAAATTCTTGTGATTTGTAAATGAATTTAATGTTCTAAAACCTGAGGACACTGGGTTAAAATGGGTTAAATATGACCCAAGGCCGAAAGTATGGGGAACCCAGTGATGATCAAACTAAGTATTAGGTTGTAAATTGATCTAACAAGACGAGATTATTAACCATTACTCTTGGTCAAAGTGCCCGAATGATTTTGCAAACATATTTGAAATGTGGCACAAGTGTGGAGCATCCGGGTCGAGTTCAATACTTAGTCATAACTAGCAACAAAAACTTGTTAACCATTACCCCATGCTGAAGTGCCCATTAGTGATTTTCTAAGCGTAGGTTAGATGTGGCACAAGGCCGAACGTGTGAAGCACTCAGTGAAGGTCGAACTCAATATTCAGTTGTAACTGATCTAGCGAGACAAGCTTGCTAAACATTACACCACGTTAAAGTGCCAGATGATTTTTAAGCGTAACTCAGATGTGGCACAAGGTCGAAGTTGTGGAGTAACCGGCGAGAATCGAACTCACTACTCACCCGTGATTGATCTAGCGAGAACCACACCCAAACCACAGATATTATGACCGGAACCGTCATCAACTAAACTGTTGAGTTGGTTAGATGAGATTTAACCAAGTTCTATGCTAACAGCTTATTTTCTCGCACTCCTCGCTTGTGAAACTCTCTTCCGGCTCCATGCTTTCCAGTTAACTTTAATCTTCAAAAATACAAATGCAATTTCAATCCTTATCTACTTTTCTCTTGATTATTCTCTTTTGTTCTCGCTCCTTAATAACGTTTCTGTTTTCTACGCACAGTAATCCTTTGTGCCTTAGTGGCTTTACTACCTTGCTTGTGATAGATTCGATTTAAAACAACAACAAAAAAGATGACTTACAGCAGCAAAAAATTACGCCGCTTTCAACTCCTGTCAAATAAGAACAAGAAACTGGAGAAACAGTTCACTAAAGATGAAATAATTAGACAATAGGAGATTGGAAGAATGTTACTTGGTCTGGTAAGTCTAAAATTCTGTTGTGAGATTGGAATAGTATAGCCAGTATTGTTTATAAATAACATGAAAGTATAAAGCCACCTTGGATTTTATCGACAGCGCAAGCTGATGGTGTATTAGGTACTAATAACGTACCGGACATTTGTGTCCTGCACAGTTGCATACGAGACAATTGCGTACCAGGATATTTGCTACTCTAGACAAATTTGTCTCTGGATAATTACGTACCTCTGGTATATAGCATTTCAGTAGGACGGGTCTATTTTGGCATCATAGTAATGAATCCAATTTGAAAGTTGGGCTTTCACACGAGAAATAATAACCCAAAATATTTTTTCAAAATCCTTAGCGTTTTTAGGGAGACGAGTTTAAAGATAAAGTTTAGGTTTAAAATTGTAACGATGGAATTTCATTTCAGTAATCAGTGAAAGCTTTATAGCACAGCCTATAAAATTTATAATTCACTAAAGCTTTACAAATTGTATATAGGCAAGGTGTATGTCACAGATATATTATTGCTAAATCACTGTGCCATCAAATAAGACCTTCATTTTACTTCAAACGGAAATGATACCGAACAATTTAGTTATATTATGATGTTTGTTGGCTGTTTCGTTTTTATGGCAAATCAACCTCGGCGGGTCATTTAATGCGAACTAAAATTAGTTATTTATTGCTGGTAATACCTTTTTCTTTCAACAATTTATTGTTGTTTTTTATATAAGTTTTGTGTCTAGTAAGACATTTTTCTTTTCTAGTATCAAGGTTCATTGGGATTTGTTTTTTAAGGGCAGGGTCCCCAAGTCCTACCTTTGTTATTTAGCCTATAACTGGAGGAAAGGGACAGATTAATACCTTTCCCAAGGGTTCCAATGCTTAAGTGAATGCGGGGTATTCAACTGGAATTCGAACTCGGCTCACCGATTTCTCTTTCCAAGCCGTTATCCACTGCACCACAACGCACATCCGTCACTATACGCTTACAGCACCTGGTATTCCCAAGCGGTCGCCCATCTAAGTACTGATCAGGCTCAACGTTGCTTCACTTGGGTGATCGAGCGAGAACCGGTGTATTCAACGTGATAGGCCGTAAGCCCAGATTATGATGTAAAGCAGGGTGAGACTGTCACCATTTTAGATTTTTAATTTCGCTTATGCGCGTTGTTTGTTTTGGTTTTGTCGACTACGCAATATAGTAGGGTCAGCTGGGCACTGTCTGTGAGAAAAGAGCACAATGACGCAATTCACACCACCAGAAATTTGGCAACGTTATGCTGTACTACTGACATTCACACCGGAAGCTCCTGTACTAACATTTCAGTGTGCTTGGGTGTCAATCTGAGGACGGTGCAGAGGATGTTTGGATGATATATTTAGTCATCATCATGATGTTTAGAATGATCGCAAGTGATTGTGATGTTATGCCTCTATTTACCTTCCCACGGGGCCTCAAACTCAACGCGGAGGTGTACATTAAGAGCCCCGATAAGGAAGTGCTTCTCTGGATCAATACGGTGGCTGCTAGAAGACTCTATGTTTGTCATCAGGACTCTGCACTAGGCCACACAAGAAGGACAACCCAATTATGGCTGTCAGGCAATTTCTGCGACGACATCACCCCTTACATCTGGCCATCTAACTCTCCAGAATGCAGACCCATGGATTATTACGTGTGGGCGTAGCTAAGCGAGAGACAAACAAAACTTCTTGAAACACCAAAAATGAACTGAATGAAGGCAAAGACTATGACAGTATTCATTAACTTAAGCAAGGAGAACGTTCAGAAGAGAATGTTGTAGTTGAAACCAATGCAAATTTTATTGAATAAATTTACTTTTTAGTATTTGAAGATATTTTTGTGTAATTTCGGTAAATATACCTGTTAAAAGAAGATGCCAATGTTATTTTCATTTATGAGTAATTTTAAAGGACAATGCACCCATCGTACCTTTATATTATACAGTAGTTTTTAGTGCGATTTTCAATAAACAATGCTTAGTAAAAACATTTTGTTTGATATTTTCTACGTAGCAGTATCATGGTCTGATATACATTTTTATATATTTTTTTAAATTAATTATTATTAAAAAAATGATCTAACAAATCTTGTACATTGAGTAGACATTTTTGTATACTTTTACAAAAATTTTTTTTTACACTGTTTTTACTTCTCGAATACAATAAAGACACATTGCATATTTTGCTTGTGGTTGATTATTAGAATTCTGGTCTGAATATATTTTCTATTCACTGTATCTAATGCAAAAGACATAAACTTTATTTGGATTTATTCTTCAAATCGTAAAATCTTTAATTCAGTTTGTCAATAAAAACCTGCCGGAATTAGGTATTTAGGTATAATCATGCTCAAAAATTAGTGAAAGCTATCTGAGGACTCTAGATGTTATGCCAGGATTTGTCATCGGAGGCCACAATTTGAACAACATAAGGTACGCAGATGATACAGTGCTGATTGCAGACACGGAAAGGAAACTACAAGACCTCCTACAGAAGGTAGCTGAAGAGAGTGACAAAAAAGGACTACAAATAATTTGCATGAAAACCGAATACATGGTCATCAGCAATAAGAGTAACCCAAAATGCAAAATTCAGGTGGGGGATACTAACATCAAAGAGGTATAAAAATTTCATTACCTGGGAAGTGATCTAACAGAAAATGGAAAGTGTGACGCATAGATCTGAAGGCGAATTGTGCATGGAGAAGGACGAGTTCCAGAAGCTGAGTAAAGTATTAAGACACAGGAAACTTTCACTAGAAACAAAGAAGCGAGTACTGGATTACTATGCGATGTCAGTTCTTCAATATGGCAGTGAATGCTGGACAATATCATCAAAGATGAAGGGAAAACTTGAAGCAGCTGAAATGTGGTTCTACAGAAGGATGCTGGGGATATCATGGACCGAACATGTGAGCAATGGTGAGGTTCGGGAAAGGATGAAAATAAAAAAGAAATTAATATTGAGTATCAGGAAGAGACAACTAAAGTTCCTGGGACATGCAATGAGGAAGGAGAGCTTGGAGAACCTGATACTAACAGACCTGATAGAGGGAAAAAGAGACAGAGGAAAGCAGCGGTTAACATATTTAAAGGGCCTGAGCAGGTGGATGACAGAACGGGGGTTGCCTGGTGTTACAGGATAAAGTGTGCTAAGAGCCACCAGGAATAGGGCGACGGGGAAGGCCATGATTGCCTACGTTCTGAAGGGACAAGGAACATAGTAGAAGAAGAAGAAGAAAAAGAAGAAGAGGAATCCCTTTTTAGCATATTAAACGCCAGTTTTCGCATTGAGTGCACTTCATTTTCTAAAAATGTTTAAAAACTCTGCATGTACCTAACATTTTTAAGATGCGCTGCACAGTTGCTCATACACTCCTGATCAAAAATTTAAGACCACTTAAAAATCTTTAAAAAGAATTTTTTTTTACAGATAGATTTTCAACTCCTACCACTTAAGGTTACCAATACTACAATCTAAAAGGTTATGGATACAAAAAGCTACATTCCAGATATTTTATTTAGAAATTTACATTTTTATAAAATGAATCGATTTACACATGATCAAAATTATAAGACCAGGGATATAAATTGTTAGATGTATGATAATTCCAATATTTTTAGTTCAGTGAGAGATTAGTAATCACTGCGTAAAGGTGTTACCATGCCTAAAGCAAGCAAACTTACCAAAGTTGAGTGTTCTCGAATTCTAGAATTCCATAAGCAAGGTTTGTCACAGTGGGCGATCACAGCTAAGGTAAATCGCAGTAAAACTGTGATTTGCAACTTTCTAAAGAACAGTGAGAATTATGGAAAAGCAAAATCCTCTGGTAGGCCCCCAAAAATTTCTCCTGCATTGAGTAATAGAATAAGACGGGTTGTTATGAAAGAGGCGGGACTTTCTTCTAGTCAAATTAAGGCAGTCACAGATGCTGAGTGCAGTCCCGTAACGATCAGACGACACTTACGACAAAAAGGTATGATAAATAAAAAGCATAAACAAATTCCTTGGCTGCTTCCACGTCACAAGGTGGACCGCTTAAAGTTTGGTTGTGAATACCAAACATGGGACGTTGAGAAGTGGAACAAAGTCCTGTTTCGGATGAGAAAAAATTAAATCTAGATGGTCCTGATGGCTTCCAACGATATTGGCATAACAAAAACATGCCTCCTGAAAATGTCTCCACACGTAATAGTGGTAGAGAGTCCCTAATGGTATGGGGTGCCTTTTCTTACAGAGGGATGATGGATCTCCAGGTGGTGCAGGGTTGTCAAACAGCGGCTGGTTATGTTAGCATGCTACAAAAAGCATCATTGATGATGGAGGGCCATCGTTTGTGTGTGGATGGATGGTTATTCTAACAGAATAATGCTGCAATCCACACTGCGAGACGGACCTTGACCTTTCTACAAGAAAATGGGGCCCATCTCTTGGGACATCCTGCATGCTCACCAGACTTGAACCCAATTGAAAATGTTTGAGGATGGATGACAAGAGATGTTTATCAAAATGGCAAACAATATTCAACAAAAAATGAACTTTGTGAAGCCATCTTCAGAACCTGGAGCAACATCCCCCGCACCTTAATGGAAACGCTTATTTCTAGCATGCCCGACAGAATTTTTGAAGTCATCAAAAGCAGTGGAGGTAGAACTCATTATTAAATTTGGTTGTTGAATGTTTTCATACACTTTTTGTACAATTTCGTAGAATTTTTGTCTCTGGTTTTATAATTTTGATTATGTGTAAATCGCCTCATTTTATAAAAATGTAAATTTCTAAATAAAATGTTTGGAATGTAGCTTTTTGTTTCCATAACCTTTTAGATTGTAGTATTGGTAAGCTTAAGTGGGAGGAGTTTAAAATCTATCTGTAAAAAAAAATTTCTTTTTAAAGATTTTTAAGTGGTCTTAAAATTTTGATCAGGAGTGTATTATAACGAATCTTGTAGTCTTCCAGGAGACATAACGCACTCGTAATTTTTATTCAGATTAAAATGTTTCCGGAAAGAAATGGGTACTAGCAATGCGGCTTTCAGTATTCAAACTGCTCTAACATAAAGCCAACCAAGTAAATGATTTTCCCGGAACGAAGAAGAAGCCCTCCACAATCCGCAGTGATTGTACAAACACTTGAACGAGCCTAACAAAGCGAAATGAACGCTGTTAAGTAAACTCAGTGGCCATCATTGATTGTTGTAATCTTTGGGGAAATTTAACAAATAATTCGGAACACTGAAATCCAGGAAATAATGAGGAGGTATAGCGGATGTTTTTCGGATCAGTAACAAGGCTTGCAAATTGATAAACAGGAATCTCTAATTTAATCCCAAGAGTCATTACCGTTGAGATTAATGACGTTTGCGGAGATTTATGAGTGTTGGCTGATCATTAATTTTTAAGATAACGGGGTTTTTCAGCGAAGCTTTCATATGTATTAATTCGAGTGGAGCGTATTTGTCGTGAGTCCCCTTTACATGTTCTGTTAGGCCAGCGAAGGGACATGGCAGCAAGAAGTAAGAAATTTGTACTAATAAAAACTATCAAGTTTTTATTAATATTTACTAAGCTGATCTTGGTCTGATACAAATTAAAATGTGTAACATGAGAGCAATATGATTGTGTTTCGCCAGACTTAAAATATCTACTTTTAAAATCATTATTTTGCATCACTTATGAAAATTCAGACCTTTCTTACTGTTTTCCTAATAGATTGAACTCATTCTAAGTTTAACACGAGTTCAAATGTGTAACATGAGAGCAATAAGATTGTGTTTCGCCAGGCTTAAAATATCTACTTTTAAATCATTATTTTGCATCACGTATGCAAAATTCAGACCTTTCTTACTTTTTTCCTAATAGATTGAACTCATTCTAAGTTTAACCCAAGTTCAAATGGATCGCATAAGGGAAAGATGATTGTGTTGCACTCAACTTCAAATATGTACCTTGAAAATCAGTATTTATCTTGCGTTTTGGTTGGGCAGACGCCGCTTCCCACGTTAGTAAGAAATGGTTCTTATTCTAAGGTTAATAATGAGCCAAAATGGGCGAGATGAAAATGAGGCGATCCTGTTGAGCTAGTCTTCAAGTGCTTACTAAAGTCCTTTGTTTTCTTCAGTTATGAAAGTGTAGAGTTTTCTTGGCGCTTTAGTAAATAGATGCGCCTTCTTGACCTCACGTTTTTTACTGACATGAAGTAGAGTGACCATATCAAATCGAATCAATAGCTATGGCTACTGCAAAGAAAGGTGGTTCACTGTCTCATGTTAGACAAATTTTCTCGTCAGAATCCTTCTTGCACATTTATAAATCGAGCATTCGTCTGTGCATTGCATACTGTTACCATATCTGGTATGCTGTTCCTGTTGCGCATATCGAGATTTTTGACAAAATCCAGAGAATGGACTGCAATACAATCGATTCTGACCAGGCATCTCGACTTCCTGTGATAGCTAGATAGACAGACAGACAGACCTACAAAGTTTCAAACTTGATATTAAAAAGTCATGGATCGATTTTTCACCTCGTCGATTCTAAAATGGTAAAAACATAAATCAATATCTTTTGGTTCTGACAAATGTGGCGGCTTAATGGAAGTATAACGAACAGTGATCTATAAAAAACTTATTTTTTTAAAGTGGACCAGAATAACTAAGTAGTGTCAAAGGAATAGTTCAATCTTAAAACAGCTAATCCGAATGTTTTTTCTAAGCGTAATTGAAAAATATTCCAAAGCAGAATTAAACTGAAACATGTGCATTCTTTTTAAACACGTCACCAAAACAGTAAAAAATTCAGTCATTTCCAAATCACAGATCCTGTAGACTAAAATCAATCGAGAAAACTGTATCGTTTTTCATAAAAGAAGAAAGGAATATTATAACCGCAGAGATTTTAAAAAAATCGATGCTCATCAGCAGGAAAGATCAGCGAGGAGCATAGACGGGTTATTTTAGAATTTTTATCTTGCTGAATGCTCGTTTACAACTGATTTGTGTGATACTCAAAATATATTTGTAAATTAAGGACAAATTCGAGTATAGAGATACATTAAAAAAATACTTGAATTTGGTACAAAACAGTGTAGAACGCATTTCTTATGTAGCTTCCAGAAGTGACTTTATAATTATTTCAAAGTGAATTTGAAGTATTTATTCTAACACTTTCTTTTAAATCATTTCACACTGTTAGGGTATGTGACCTTATACTCACTATAACGGACATTAACTCAAAATACAATTGAGTTAATGGCACTTCTGAATCCAACATGGTGACAAGCTGATACGCACGTGACAATTTATGGCTTGAATCTAAACTAATCCTTCCAGTTCTCATGCAGTAAATGAATAAATGTTATTTTATTGTGTTAAAATATTGTTGTGAGTTGATAGGTAGTATTTAAAACGTATTGAAATATACCATGTCCTCTTTGCTAATAGAGTGACAGAAAAACACGGTCTTTTCTCTTTTGCTCTCAACACATACATCGTTTTCCCATTTCTATCCTTCCATATTTCTGATAACCTAGATTATGACCAGGATATAGATTATGTGGTCATCCAATGACTAACGCTCGCGCCAAAATTAAATCAGAAACGCGTATGCGTTAAGAAACTATAAAAAGAACAGTGAACACGTGAATAGCGTCTTTAGTTGGTCCCAGTTCGCTTACCGTAGGTGTGGAGTTTGCGGCAGCTGTCGGAGATTTAATCAAGACACCAACCAGCCAAAAGAACGTTTCGTCCATGCAAAACAGAGATGTACTTAAATAATATTCACGAAAAGAATATGCAGAAAACCAAGAAATGAATCCACACACTCGAATACCCAGAACATAAGAATAACATAGCACAAACAGCAACCTGATACTATCATTGATATGATTAGTCGAAATGTTGTGACTGATAAATGGATATAGTTTAAAGTCATACCCAGAAAAGATCTAGTGGGGTTGATTGTGACTGATGATGTGTCCAGAATCAAATAGACCGGTAAATGGATGCTGTTTATTGTCTTACTCAGAACCATACTAATCAGAAATGACAAATAAGAAATGATTGTACTTTAGAATTGTACCCAGGACAGCATTGCCCAATAAATGGATGGTCAGTAAATGGATGCAATTTAAAGTCTTACTCAGGATTATGTTGGTCAGAGATGATCAATAAGAAGTGGGTGTAGTTTAACGTTACACGCGTGACAAATAAGAAATGGGCTGCTTCATTAAAGTAATAGTCACTACTCGCCTTTAATAAGCTGTTAGATGGATGCAGTTTAAAGTCATACCCAGGACTAGACTGTTTTCAATACACTAATTCCTTACTGAACTCCTTGATTTTTCGCTTAGATCTTCGTATGTTCTAAGAGCCAGTGTTTTGTGAGTTTTTATTGCATTGTGGGATAGAAGTTTTTTTAACATTATGTATCACAGAAAGTTCTATTGGAAACAAATATTGTATTTTATGTTATTCATAAGACGCATCTTTCTTTAGCTATGCGTACGGAACGTACATTTCCACAGAAAATTTCAATAACTGCCAAGTTTCTAGAGTAGTTTAGCTTTTGCAGAATGTTTAATTAGTACAACATCAATTTGTATTTTATTATTAAAATCTATTTAATGCAGATCCTTACAACTTTCTCAAGCAATATTCCGCATTCCATATTCTTTGAAATTATTTAACGAATTCTCCTTTTCAGTGAGAGCATTTAATAACTGAGGCGTGGAAGTACATTCTTGTGCAAATGAATTGAAACCAAACGAATAAAGTTTCCCTGATCTACATCATCTCTTGGCGTTGTTTTTCTCTTCCGATCGCATTTTCTTTTACGTTTTGAACTTCTTTTCTTTTAATCATATCACCCCGAGCAAAGCGGTAACGCCACTGATGTGCAGGGGGCTACGTAAGTGTGAAAAGGTTGGAAAAGAGAAAGCCGGAAACCACATCCTAAACAGGAAACAAGGGATGAGCCTCTTCACGCGTTCAATAGACGTGGAATCCAGTTTATTTTTTCGTCTTGATAACACGACTGACAGTTGAAAGGCTGACACCAATAATATCCGCAATCTCTTTTTGTAAGGCTTGCCAGTATGTTTATGTAGCGTTACAGTTTTCGTACGCTTCCTTGGAATAGCAGGCAATGGCCATAGAACAACTATTCGACAGTCGAGACAATGGTGTCTAGGCACGATAGACATCTGATGCAATCACGGATGAAGCAATATTTTTCAAGGGTAAACAAATTTCATCATGAACCCCGAAAATAGATTCATATTACTGTACACCACTGGAAATTATCTAATCTGAGGAAAAAATAGAAGTCGATTACACACTATCACTCCAGTAGGTCTAAAACTGACCGTACGGTGAAAGAAAGGAAACTAAAAATTGTTTCAATTAATTTGCACATGGGTGTAGGTTCTATTTCAGGAAATCCACCAGAATCAACTTTCACAGAACTTTCTTAATTAACATTAGCATGTAAAAAGGCATTGGGTTTTAATGGTAATAGTTCAGTATCAGACTTAATTTAATATGTTAGAGGTCTGGAGTTTATAGCCCTTTGAATGTTAAAAATCAAAGTAAGAAGCTGAATATAATCAGTTTTAACTCTGTCCATAATTTTAAAGAGACATGTTTTTGTAGTTTTTATCATTCTATCTCTGACGCTTCCAATCTATGTGGAATCCAAAGCTACTTGATGTGATTAATAAATCAGTTTCAAAAAAGTTTCTTTCAACTCATTGCTATCCAAATGATGTTCTATTATGTATTTATACCCAGAGCGTAGTTGCAAGATCCTGAGTTATTGTTGTAGATATGAACAGGCACTTCATACGAGTTTGAGAATCTGTTCAATGCTTGAATGCTTTAGTTTCCATGTCTTGCACAATCTCTAGATTTTTACTTCTTATATCAAGACAAGTGAATATCGATAAATACATTTTCTCACCTTTCCCATTTATGTGTACTTACAGATGACCTGTAAAAGCGATTCCCGTGTTTTCATATGGGTTGATCAGGTTCACACGGTGTTTAGTCAACCTAAGATATTTAAAGACCAAACTGCTGTATATTTAGCAAATGGTGCATTTACTTAACACCATATTTATAGCCTGTCGAGATCGAGGGATCCAGAAACCTGCTGTTCTGATTTGGGCTATAGTGGTACTAATTCATAGATGTTTGAATTGCCGAGGGAATTCATTAATCAAGATTTCTGTGTAAGGATAGTGTTTTGCTAGAAGAATAGTGTATAAACTTTCATAACCATATCTGATGGAATTAGCATTTCTTTTAACCATCTTTATCCATAAAAACATTGAGATTTTTTTTACCAGAGGAGGATTTTTGCCCTTGTTGGATCTCTCAGAAAAGATACTTCATCACAGAAACTTTCTTTCTGCATAATCTTTATTAAATAGAATTTTTCTTGTGGTAGGTGATAAATTTGATCCCATTTTGCATTAGTAAACAAAATTTAATACTAAAGAAGTGACTTTTCTTATTTTTTTTTTCAAATGGAGAATTTGGAAAATGAAGCCAAAGGTTTCTCAGAGGCTTCTACATTATTGCAATAAACTTTTGAGGAAACACTATTATTAGATTTAGTAGATAGACATTCAAGTCTGTTCAGAGGCCATTCATTTTTACCTTTAATCACCCTTTGTGTATCATGGGAAAAATTCATACAACTTTTCAAATTTAGCTAGAGTGACGTTTTATGTTGTCCTTTAGAAACCATAACAGCACATCTTGGGCATCCGCAAATATATGTCGATTTGAAGTCTCAGAATAAGTTTTATGACAAAATGTAACATTTATAGGCAATGTAAACCGTCAATAGTTCCAATGTAGGCAATGATTTGAATTTTATGGGTGCCACTTTCGTTTTTGGAAAAAATAATCTGGGAAACGCCATTTTTGTACTTCGTAAATCACAAAACTATATGCCTGATGGGATACATCACAGAATACAAACAACTTCATAAGACGTGCTCTGCTGAAACTTTTACGAAGAAAGTCAATTTCATTGAAGCTCGATACCTCTTTGGCTATGGAAGCCCACTAGGATTGCAATTATTGAGGAATCTTAGTATTCCAATTCAATTTGACTTTCCAGAAGGACCGTAAAATTAGTTTTGATTTGACTGTGACGGAAGCATACAGTAATAGTAGATCAAAACTTCTGATATTCTGAGCCAGGATATTTCTTGTAGTATTCTATTGATCCTTACTTGGATCATAGTTATATCCAAGAACTCTTTCAAGTTCAGAGCCATGTTGGACTAAAGAATTAACCTCTTCCATTCAGTTAAGTGCCGTACATGATACACGCTAGGACGATCATGTCTCGAAGGTGACATGACTGACTGGACAGAAAATTTCTCCGTAGTAGGTTTCTATTACTTTCTGTGGTAGACTGGTTGCCAACCAAGGCTATAGAACCCGCTCTATTCTGCCATTTAAACCATATAGAGAAGCGATGGATTATTGTCGTTTCTGAAGAGTATTCCAACGTAAGTGAATGCAGCAAATTCAACTGGAATTAGAACCCGGCAACAAGTTTATATCCACTTCACCACAATGCTCTTTCAGTAATACTTTTAATTAATTAGAATTGAAGTTCATGATCTCAAAGAGAAATTTTCTTCTTTCACTATAGCTATAGCAGTTTTGCAGCCGTGTACTAATTTACTGACGATCAAATCGTTTACATAAAAAACTACTTTTATCATTTTTATTGCATTCATCATTAGCATGTTTTTTGATATGATATGCAATATGTAATTCCAAATGAACTGACAAGCATTGAACCCGAACAGCAGAGTCTTGTAACGATAGATTCACTCGTTATCTCTCTTTACGAAAAAACAAAATCGATTTTTTCTTGTTTTTTTTTAATTTTATCATGAGAAAAAACTTTTATATTGTCCCCCAACACTACGAATTTATTTGTCCTGAATTTTAATAAAACTTCAATCAAGTTATTGATCAGGTTGACTTCCGGATACGTTGCTTTCATTTACTCTGCTGTCCGTAAGGAACAATTGAATACTGGTCAAATTTTTGTAGTTACTTGTTCATATGATTTGAAGACTGGTCTATGAGGGATCCAAATATATTTTGAAAAGTCCCGAGTGGGGATTTTGATTCTCTCTAGAATCCCTCCAGTCTCTTGCGGGCAAAATATATCACTGTAGGCAGTAGCCAAAATGTTTGTTTCTAAAGAATCTGATATCTTATCAAGGCTACATGATAATTAGATGGCACTGATTTGAACCTGTCTTCGCGCCAGGGTAATTCCACGTAATATGAATTGTTTTTTTGTTTTTTTACTCTAGCTTCTTCTTCTTCTTCTTCTTCTTCTTCTTCTTCTTCTTCTTCTTCTTCTTCTATGTGCCCTGTCCTTTCAGGACGTAGGCAATCATGGCTTTCCACGTCTCCCTATCCCTGGTGGCTTTTAGCACGCCTTTTCCTGTTGCACCATGCAACCCTCGTTCCATCATCCACCTGATTAGGTCCTTCAAATATGTTATCCGTTGCTTTCCCCTGTCTCTTTTTCCCTATATCTGGCCTATTTGTATCAGGTTCTCCAAGCCCTCCTTCCTCATTGCATGTCCCAGGTATTTCAACTATCTCTTCCTGATGCTCAGTATTAATTTCCTTTTCGTTTCCATCATTTTCAAAACCCCATCATTGCACACATGCTTGATCCATGATATTCTATAGAACCACATTTCAGTTGCTTCAAGTTTTTCCTTCATCTTTGATGATATTGTCCAGCATTCACTGCCATATTGAAGAACTGACAACACATAGCAATCCAGTACTCTTTTCTTTGTTTTTAGTGACATTGTTATGTTTCTTAATACTTTACTCAACTTCTGGAATGCTTCCTTCACCATGCCAATTCGCCTTCGGATCTCTGTGTCGCACTTTCCGTCTTCTGTTATAACACTTCTTAGGTATTTAAATTTTTCAAATTTTTCTATTTTGTTTCTGTCATAATCACTGATACACTCTTCTTCATCGAATGATCTTGTGCATGAATCCACAACGAACATTTTTCCAAGTTCCTTTCGACATAGGCAATCACGGCCTTCTACGTCTTTCTATCCTTAGTGAGATCTCAGCACGCTTTCTCCTGTTACCTCACTTAAACCCCTCTCTAACATTCACTTACTGAGCCTGTCAACTATGTTACACACTGCTTTCCCCTGTCTCTCTTTCCCTCTATCTGAACTGTGAGTATCAGATTCTCCAAGCCCCCTTCCTTATTTACATGTCCTAGGAAGTTTAGCTGTCTTTTACCGATGTTCAGTATTAGATTTGTTTCGTTTTCGTCCTTTTCAGAACCTCATCATTGCTCACATGCTCGGTCCATGATATCCACAGCATCCTTCTGTAGAACCATATTTCAGTTGCTTCAAGTCTCGCCTTCTTTTTTGATGAGATTGTCCAGCATTCATTGCTATAACATACATCACATAACAGTCTAGTACACTCTTCTTTGTTTTTAGCGAAATTTTCCTGTCTCTGAATACTCTGCTTAGCTTCTGAAATGTATCCTTGGTTATGTCAATTCGTCTTCAGATCTCTGTGTCACGCTTTCCGTCTTCTTTTTGAATACTTCCCAGGTATTTAAATTTCTGTACCTGTTTGATTTTGCTATCCTCTACCTGTAGTTGACATTTTGGGATCCTTTTTTTGCTGATGATCTTGCATTCGGTATAAATCGAAAGCTCCTGGAAATATTTCTGCGTAGGTGGTCGTTGGTTTCAGTGCAGATTCTTCTTGCTGCTCAGGGTGTGAAGGATATTCAGAAATTATAATACGATACGTTATTTTGAACGTTGGAAGCTCCAGCTCTCTCAGGTGATGATTATATAAAAATCCACGCTGTTTCCGAAAAGGTCAATCCTATTCAGCATTTTCCACGCCAAGTCATTCATACATTAAACAATTTTGGCACCCATATATAGAAAAATATCCACCCCGAGAATTCCTTGAATGATTATATGATTACTATTGTTGTTTGTCAATATTTCTGAGATGAGGTAGTTTACATTATTCGGACTATTGTCCTCGTCTTTGTTGACATTTGTACGACGTTTTGGCTTTGCGTAAAGCCTCGATTGGAAGTCATGAGTTATCTCCCTCTAACCCTGTAAGTTACTTGTTTTCCACTGATGTAGCCTGGTACTGGAGTCACAACTCTTTGGGTCAAGTCACAGTGAATATAGACGTTGGTTAGTTCCTGTGACTTGACCCAACGCGTTGTGAGTCCAATATCAAACTACAGCAATCGAGAACAAGTAACTTGCAGGGTTAGAGGGAGATAACTCATGATTTTCAATCGAGGCTTTACGCAAGGATTTAGGATGATGTACCCGAGTGATTGTAATAAACTGTTTGGTTCGAAATTCCTAGCACCTGAAGAATGTCGGAGCGTACAACGGCCGAAAAGTCGTAAAAACGTCGAATAATGTAAATACTGTACTATTGTCGTTGTTAGAAAAAGCCAATTTGTATTTTAACTTAATCAACTTGAATTGTATTTTAAAATTGTGGTCCAACATGTTGGGAATAAGAAGTGGTCCCCCCTTGCCTGAGTCCACATCTAATTGAACCTGGTATATTGTTTTACTGGGGATACCCAGATAAGTCTTTACTTAGAAATCGACGGGATTTAGACTTCAGTCAGGACATTTTTAACATCTTTAATATTTCCTTAGAAAATTACGATTACTTTATCCAATAGGCACTTTACAGAAACCTTACGTGCACACCAATATAACATAACCTGCACAATAGCACTCTAGTGAAATCCACCTGGCAAGTTTTATTAAAAAAGCAGAGACAATAATTTATCCCTTGCATAAGATGTGAGTAAAGAAAAATTCCCCAGCGACAAAATTTCAATGGTACGTAATGATATTAGGTTGTCCCAAAAGTTCGTAAACACTTGCAAAAAATTGAAATTTTACTCGCAAAAACAACCGATATTATTGCTTAAAATAAAGACCATCATTTTCCAAGACTTTCTGCCATCGATCTGCAAGCTTTCGGATCTGGTCACATAACCATTCAGCCGGCTTCGAATCAAAGAATTCTTGACATGCTTCCTCGACTTCATCAAACGAGTCGAATCGGCGGCCTTCCAGAAAGTGTTGCATTGAGCGGAAAAGACCGTACTCTGATGGAGCACAGTCAGGACTGTAGGCTGGATGTGGCAGAACCTCAACGCCGTCCAGCTCTTCAAACTTGTCTTTGGTCTTCCTGGCGGTGTGTGGCTTGGCATTGTCCTGCTGCATCAAAGCGAGCTTTCGGTTGATCAGAGCCGGGTACTTTTGCTTCAACTTTTCGTAGACCAGCTCAAGTTGCTGACGGTAAAAATTTGGCACTGATGGCACGACCATTCGGAACCAACTCAAAATGCACGATTCATTCAATATGCCACCAAACGCACAACACGACTTTCTTGCCGAATAGATCTTGTTTTGGAACTGATGGTGTCTCTTGCCCTTTCTGAATCCATCGCTTGTCTCGATTGTGCTGGACTAGATAGACCCATTTTGCAAGTGTTTATGAACTTTTAGGACAACCTAATATTAAAAGATTTTTGTGCAAATTAAACGCCAAAAGAATCAGACGGCCAAATTTAAGAATAACCCTCGCTGATTGGTTTATTAACTGTAGGCACGTGAAAACACGTTAGAACACGTAATTGCATACGAAATTTCAAATAGTGTACGCGGTAAATTACCAGTATTTACGGAGAAAACCCAGCGAGAGATTAGACTCCGGTCAGGAAGCAGACATCTATGCAAGTCGTCATGTAATAATCGCCCACTTCGTACGCCGTGCGGCACGAACCTGAATCCTGAAATGAGAAATTTACTTTTCAACTTTGTTTCACTCACTTCAATTTTTTACTCTAACACACACCCATTTCAATTGGCATTCATCACATAATATCAAAGGAACATTTAATAACAGATTAAATAACTTCTGTATCATTCGAACTATTCCTAAAACAAAGCACGCCACGTAGCAGATATTCAACCTTCATTTTCGTAAACATACAATTTTGCAACTTGTTTTCATATGCTTACCCTCACTACAAATTTGTGTATATTATTATATAAATAATACATATTCGTTGCTGCCTTACATAATTTTGTTATATTTCTTTTGTTTCGTTAATGTACAAATTATAAATGTTTGTGCATTAGATTCTGAACACGCTAGTAACTTGTAATAAGTGAATAGCAATTATTTGATCGCATAGATAACCACTTATCCACTACATTTTGGTACCCGCGACGAGGCTTTGGTTAACCTGATTAAGTTCGATCCACTATACCGTCATCAGTAAAATGAGTGACCTTTTTTTACGATTATTGCATAGTAATACGTGTAACTTAGAAGTACATTGTTTACAGGAATGAATAATTTATTTTGCAATCCAGCAAGCATAATTTCCAATATCTGCATTATGCCACTCTAGACCCATAAGAAGGAAACTTGATTTACTTCCATATGCAGAGCCGTCGTAACGTATGGGCCTGATGGGCACTTGACCGGAGGCCACACGAGCAGAGAGGCTCCATGTTAATCTGTGTATGTTCAGTAACTTGTGTTGCAGAATCCACTTTTTAAGCAATATTAAAAATAAAAATTACTACGACAAACCACATGTATTGCGATTGATGAAAATATATGTCATAATAAATGTTTGATTTTTTTTTAATCATTTCACTCCAAGCAAGGCAGTTTTACCTCCACTGGTGCGCAGGGGGTTACTTAAGAGAAAAGTGATGAGAAAGAGGGACAGGTTATAGGGGGTGTCAGGAAGAGGGTAAGAGAAGGATGAGAATACTGGTGCGATGAGAGTGAGTTGAATAGAGAAAAGAGCATGAGAGAAATGATGAGATAGGAGATGACTATTGACCTTACATTTAAATTATTGGAGGATGTATCTGTCGGGGAAGCAAGTATACGGAAGAGAATTCCACAGGCGGGAAGTGCGAAAAAAGAAGTTGACAGTGTAAAAGTTGCGGTTACATTTTATTGGTTTTACTGTAAAAGGGTGGGACCTAGTTGCTAGCCTAGTAGGTCGAGTAAATTCATACATAGGGGTCACCAGTGAGGTAAGTTCATTGGAGCAGAAGCCGTGAAAGTATTTGTAGAAGAGACACATGGAAGCCACATTACGCCGGTGAGAGAGTGACTGCATCTGAGCTGCCAAGTTGGGATCGTTCACATTACAGATTCTCCTTTGGATTTTGTCAAGAACTCCGAGGTGAATAGCAGGGGCACTCGACCAGATGTGGCAGCAGTATTCAATACACGGGCGGATGGTAGATTTATATATGTGCAGAATGCTATTCTCCTCGGGCTTCTTGACAAAATACAGCGAAGAATCTGTAATGTGATTGATACCGACTTAGCTGACCGTCTGCAGTCACTCTCTCACAGGCCTGACGTGGCTTCCCTGTGCCTCTTCTATAAATACTTTCATGGCTTCTGCTCTGATGAACTTAAATCACTAGTGCTCCCTAGGTGTGACTTCGCACGAGATACTAGATTGGCAACTAGGTCCCACCCTTTTACAGTGAAACCGATGAAATGTAACCGCAATTTCTACTCCAACAGTTTCTTTTCTCGCACTTCCCGCCTGTGGAATTCCCTTCCGTATGCTTGCTTCCCCGACGGCTATAACCTCCAGGAATTTAAATGTAAGGTCAATAGACACCTCCTAACACACTAACCCTCCCATGCTCTCCAACTCTCCACCTATGTTCATCCTAATTCGTCTATCGCCCTGTGTAACCCCCTGCGCTATAGTGGCAGTGGAATGCCTTGCTTGGGGTGACATGATTAAAAAAAAAATGGATTCAGAACGTCTTCTCTTGATCTTGAAGACACCAAAAATGAGGAAGTTTTTTTTTTTTTTAAAGAGGCTGTCCGCCTATATAAAAGGAAGTACTGCTTTGTTTCGCCAGTTCAGTTCACTTACAGAAAATTTCGCTATTACGGAAAAGATGAAAGAACTGACCCTGACTCCCGACGATCAGTCCTAGCACAAACTCTTTTAATATTTGTAACCAAGACTTTTGTTAACTTTCTGTTGGAGATAATATCCTTCATTTTTCCAGTGATTTAATTTAATTCTTAAATCTCCCCTAGACTGAATCAATATTGTTTTGAATGTTTAATTGTAATATATTTATATTTCTCTTTTGTAAATAAACTATTTTCTTTTTGTCGTCATCGTGACAAAATGGGGGCTCGTCTTAAGCTTTAATGTTCACTTCAAAACCAAAATCAGCAAATCAGGTGTCTTAACTAAAACAAATAATTTCCTCATGTTTGTTTCCCAACAACAACAAAGAAAGTAATTAATGTTTCTCTTCATATATTTTTATAAAACTGACGTTGTTATGTTATTTGTGAATTTCACTTAAAAATTCTTATTTATTGCAATTAGCTAATATTTGAACTAAAAAACGCGCAAAGGCTTATTTGCAGATTTAGAAACTGATTTCTTTTTTCAGTGAATTGTAAACCATTGCAGAAATTTTTTATATCGTAAGAAAAAATTCTGCTGTGAACAAAAGGGGAAAGAAAATAAAAAAAAAAAAACAAAATTCAATATAACACAAAGGGTTCAAATTAAAGAAAATTTACTACTTTATTAAACACAGAGAGGAGTTGTGAGCTGACTGCAAAACAGGTCCGTTAGCAAAGGCTAGGCTATATTCCCGAATGTTTAAATTGTACTCGAAGTGTTCATGTGCATGATGGGGATCAAATGTACAGGAGAACATTCTTTTCAAAGGGTGAAACTTTTCAAACATCTGCTTCGTAGTACAATGAGGCAACATTGTTTGAATTGGCTTTCACTCATGCACATGGAAAATTTCATGTTATTCGTTAAGACCGTTAACTTTAAACCAACAATAAGCCAAGCCAAAAATAAAGCAATTCTCTGAAGAGAAATGCCGGCAAATGTTCATTATAGTTTGTAGTAATTCCATACTGTGTCATCTGAACAGTGTAGCTATTGAGTATTATTGCGTTTTTAAGCCTTGTGCATTTTTTAAGTGTTAACATTTTGATTAGTTGCTGCTTTTAGCATGTTTTTAATGTTTTAACACCAATTTAGTTGAAGTGTTAATAAAACAAATATATGTTTAATGTTATCGACTGTTTACTTTTTATTCCTGTGGGTAGTTGCTGTAGGTGAGGGCAACATACAGGTTTGTCCAGAGGCCGCTAATGCTGTTAAGACGGCCCTGTCCACATGCACTGACCATGTGTTAAACAAAATTTACATTGTTTTCTTTTAGAGTTAATGACGAAATTCTGTAACGCTATTCTATTTTCTTCCTTTTTTATCGGGTTTATTACTTTTAATTTCATACACGGTAGTCTCTCATACTTTGTCAGAGTGCGGATGGTTTCATTATAGTTCCCATATAACATAAAGAAGGATAACTGTTAACTACTGTGAATAATTTCCCTCCTTTAATTATGGGGTAATTTCTTTAAAAAATCTTATGATTTACTTGCCTGAATCCAGATAAATCTTCTTAAAAAATTCATGTCATACTAGTTTTTTTTAAAATTCTGACAAATCAGATCAAACTTTGGCAATATATTGTTTAACAGTCTCAGAATCGGGGACATACTGAGGAGAACTGTTTAATATCTGCTTGAAGGTCTCGTGCATTATAAAGGGCATATCCAGAAATTCTTTCGTTAACAGATTTATTGGCACGTTAAATGAGAGATAAGCTGTAGAGCATAGTCAGTAAGATAACTCATTCGCTCTGTTAGATTTAATAGAATCAGTAACGTTAATGTGGATGTGTCTTGTGGTGCACTGGATATCGGCTCGCATCGATAAATCGGAGAGTTGAGTTCGAATTCCAGTTTAATTTGTTCCATTCACTTACGCATAAATACCCTTGAAAAAGATATAAATCTGTCGCTTCTTCTTCCAGTTATGGGTTAAATAACAGGACAGTTTGGGTTATTTAGCCTTGGCAGAATGTAATGGCAATCTACTGCAGGAAAATCTTCTGTCCAGTCAGTCATGTCTCTTTCGAGACATGATCGCTCAAAAGTGTATCACGTATGGTACTTAACTGACTGACAGTTGTTAAACTGTGCTAAAAAGTTCTTAAACTGAAACTTAGAATGATAAAAACCTGGCACACTGGAATTTTGGATCATTGGATGACTGGCAGATTTGGAACTGGTTTCGCTGCAGTGAGAAGCATTTGTTTTTTTTTTAATAGATTCTTCTGTAACGACAAACCAGTTATTGATACCGACTCGAAAACCATATCCGTTTCTCTGTTGTTCCTAAATATACTGTCCCCTAAATCCAAATTGGCTTTGATACAAATCTCCTGGATTTTGTCAACCAAAGCTCGAATATTTCCTTGAAGACTTTCAAGAAAAAAAAATGATATAGGACACTACATGTCTGATACGTTTCACTGAACGGTAAAAATGGTCAATAATATTTTGAACGGAGCAGGTAAATTATTTAACATTTAAGACTTCACGTTTCTGATAAATTTCACTTACTGTGAAGGTGAAAATATTTTACTCACTATATAAAAAGATACACTAGAGATGCTTTTCTCGATACCTTTATACTCAAATCTGTCTCGTTCTTTTTTGAAACGACGAGCAGCAGAACAGTGTCGTGTCTGTTTGAGCTGCAGGGGGCACTTTGCATGTTCAACTAAGGAATAACCAGTTTTAGCCTGCGAGTCAATTGGTCGAAGACTAAGCTGATGCACGTATGAGACGGCCGCGATTCATCGCCCATTATCATTGACAATAATCCCGTTGAGAACATCACGTCTTTCGTCTACCTAGACTCAGATATTTCTAATACCGGCTCCCTCCTCTCACAGATCAACAGAAGGTATTGGGCTGATTGTTGACATCACAAGAGGCTTGAACAGGCCACTATAACAGCGTCGTGACATACCAACGTACCATTTTAATTTTTATGAATCTACAACGCCGCCATCCTCTCTGTGCTACTGTACGATTCCGAGACGTGAACACGCAGGAAGCGTGGTTTCGAGTCCCGAATTCTCAGCAATATTGAAAGAATAGTCATTTTCGAACTTTTGTCCACTGAGTAGCACAGCTAGAGGACTGGCCAATCGAATTCCTTTTTATCATATGTTTAATTTTTTGTACAATTCTAATAATCGCCTTTTAAAAATAAATATTGTCGAAGAGTGGAAATAAATAAAATAAAACCGGTTTCAGTGGAAATACCATCCTTCTGACACGCTTTTTTCTGCGAGAACAAAGATTCATATTTGCAAAAAAAAAAAAAAAAAAAAAAAAAAAAAACCACAAACAAACAAGCAAAAAACGAAAAGAAAAAACGATATTTGGATAGCTAAGGGAAATTAATTGATCTTACCATCCCAATATAATATAGCTATATAGCCACATAGTAAGACGTTTTTTCATGGAATAAAACAGATGAGGTCATTTTTAGAGAGAAAACGTTATCTATATATTTACTACAGTAACTAAATTTGAATCATAGTTTGTTCCTTAAGAGAACCGAGTGCATGCTAGGCGATACAGACAAATTGAAATGAGGTCATTCTCGGAATTGACTTGTTCGTACATTGGGTCAGCGGCGCGCCCTCGACATAAAGGGCAAGACGAAAAAAAAATGGTCGGATTAGACTTGATCTCGCACTGATAAAATATTATTAACTGGTAATATATATATATATATATAGTCATCCGCAGACAGGTCTTTTTCGCTGTATCACAGCTCATATGTTAATTTATAATTATATACCTGAGGGTACACGGTACACACATGTATATTTATTATTTTAATAAAGCAGTGATCAATGTATAATGAACAGAACTATTTTATACATATTAATAAATATATATATTGTCCTAGGACGATGGCACAACTCAGAGTTTCATGCGTTATATGCACCTGATGATTGCATAACGCATAAAACTCCGAGTCGTGCCATCGACGTAGAACAATATGTAAATTTATTAATATATATGTGCGCGTGTGTGTGTGGATATATATATATGTATTTATATATATATATATATATATATATATATATATATATATATATATATATATAGTACTTTATTTTTTTCACAATAATTGTTTCCCTCTAAAACGGGCATTACCACCACTGATACGCCGAGTGCTACAGTGAGAGAAAAAGAGAGAAAAATGAGGGTTCAAGTCACAGGGAATGCCGAAGAAACATTAAGAGAAAGATGGGAATCAAGGAGATAGAAAATGACAATTGAAGTTGCATTGAAACTTTTGGAGATTGTAGATATCAACTATATAGAAGGGAGTTTCATAGGCAGAAAGTACGAGAAAAGAAACTAATATAGTAGAAGTGACACTTGCATTTAGCTATTTCGACGGTAAAACGGGGTACCTATTTTGCTAATTTTTTGATAAAATTGTTGTTCTTTTACAGATATTATTTAAATAAGTTTATTAAAATCAAGAGTCAGGACTATGTAAGACGTTTAATAGATCAACTTCATCCTATAGGTTTAGGAACTGTTTCCGGAGAAAATACCGGCTTTCAGTGTGATAATGCATGCATTCATACTGATAACGTTGTTGATGAATTGCACGAGGAACATTCTAGTGAAAGACATCTTATCTGACGACCACAATCCGCAGATCTCAACATCATTGAACATTTGTGGTTCATTTTAGAAAAACAAGTGAAGAGTCAATATCCCTCATCATCATCATTGAAAGAATCGGAGACTATTTTAGCTGAAGAATGAATAAAAGTCCTTTGAAAATAATTCGAACTTTTGACAAGTCAGTCCAATGCAGAATACAAGTTGTAATTACTATCAAGGGTAGACATACCCCATCTTGAAATAAATTTGCTTGAAATTTCAAGGTTTTTCCATTATTTTATCCACCCCATATATATATATATATATATATATATATATATATACACACAGGCGGATGACTATTTAAACTCTCACACCCTGATTGAGCACTCTGGAAGAATGGTAGACTTTGAAAAACAGTAGCTATTCTAGCATCTACGTATCGTTCATTCAGCAATGAATTAGAACACTCTCAGCTATTGGGCGTGTGTATAATGATAATGTACACGCTAAAAAGTCTGCCTCCTTCTACCGAGCGCCCATAGCTCAGCGGTAGAACTGCCGACTGACGCCAATTCAGTCGGGTTTCAGTCCTGGGTAAAAAGCAATCGGATATCTAACCATACTGACGAGCTGTGATACAGCGAAAAGGATCCGTCTGCGGATATATATATATATATATATTGTGTATTTGAGCAACAATCTCTCTTTTATACAGGTTTCATTAAAAATGACATAGAAGCTATTATTTTTAAGTTTTTATATAATTTTTCATGTGTTCATTTATATATGAATTGTCTAAAGGTTTTGTACTTTCGAGCGCTTTCGGCTATACTTTTAGTCATTATCAAGAATTAATTTTGTTTTACTTATATATAAACACGTGGAAAGTTTATGCATATAGAGTGTTGTGTATGTTCCGATCACGGTAAGCACATTGTTACCATGCTCCTGTGTTCCTCAACTATCCAAATCCGTAAAGAACTACATTGGCTACACCGCCATAAAATTGACGAGAAGATTGACATTGCACCTTTTCCACAACAGTTTCATCCGATCTCATTTAAAAACACATCGAGATCTTTCAGATAGAAAATACATATCGAGATCTTTCAGATAGAAATTATATAGATTGGAATGTCTCATTTAACTTCGATTTCTTAAAATTTTCCTAAAGCAGCCATTTTCTTAATTTTAAGAAATTTATAAACAAACAAAAATTCATCGATTTTAAAAATATTTCAAAAGATTTTTGACACTTTATTTTTGTAAAATTAGAAAATTGAAAGTTAAATTAATCTGAATTTAAAGAAATATTACATACTTACTGCATAAAATGTAATATACAACAAATTATTAACGATTGGCTGTGTTCATCGGATCGAACATTTGACGTACTGTTGACCGATTAGGCGATGACAGCTTTTACGCATGACCAAAAACGACAATTTTCATAAATCTACGTAAAGGAACAAAACTCTTAAATTACGTAACCTTTTCATAATAATGGCAATTTCAGTCTACCATACATAAAAAAATAAGGTAAAAATAAAATAAATTAAAAATTATTTTAAAAATAGAGAAGCTTAACTACGTTTATTAATCTTTGCAATTCTGGACTCATAAATTTCGTTTCCACTTAATTACATCACATCAAATAAATACCCCAAAACAGAATTTTACACGATTTTAAAGTAATATAAATTATTATAATTAAAATGTAAAATTTTAAAAAAAATGAAAAAATTCTTGTAAAAATTCATTATTCATCAGGACAATTTTATTTCTTCAGACAATAATGTCCTTAATATTACTTATTTACTAAAAGAATTAAAAGCTTTTCTAATTAAGTGATGTCCTCGTTGTATTGGATTCATTATTTTTCAATTCTGAGCAGATTTTCAGTTAAATAGTACAAAATTGAAAAAAAAGTAGGTAATTTACAATTTATAATGACTCCTACTTTTAACAAAAAAAATTAATTTCAATAAATAAGAAGGTTCTGTGCGAAATTTTATTAAATTAAGTAAGTGGGGGTAAAATATTTTTAAAAAATTGTTATACCAAAATTTTCTAAACACATGTCAAAAATAATTCCCTTCATTTGTGAATAAGTTCTGAAAATTTCATTAAAATCGGACGATTATTTGATTTTTACAAGAATTTCCAAATAAATGTAAAACGAGTGCAAAAAAGTCAATGTTAAAAAGTTAGCCACGGCGATGACATAAACAAAACAAGAATTTAACCAAAATTTCGAACGTGTTAGAAAGGATTAAAAAATTTCAAAAAATAATTACAAAATGCTTCGGTATTTTATCTTAATAATAACATCAACATTTTGACGATTTTCGTTAAGTTAATGGCCTTTTTCATTACGCTATGCTGTTTTCCTGCAAAAGAGTGAAGGTACCTAGCATATAATAAACTTTACACATGTTTATTTACAAGTAAAACAAAATTAATTCTTGATAATGGCTAAAAGTATAACTGAAAAGCGCTCGAAAGTACAAAACCATTGGACAATTCTTATACAATTTAAGTTCCGAAAAGAAAAAAAATATGCCAACACATGAAAAATTATATTAAAAGACTTAATGATACTCTGTCATTTTTAATGAAACCTATATATATATATATATATATAAGTTCCGAGACTTCCTCTGTGACATCCCTTGGAACAACGTTTTTAGTCTTCCTATCGAAGAATGTGCATCCGAGGTCTCCTCCTGGGTTAAGGCTGGCATCGATGCCTTCATCCCTGCTAGGAAATTCCAGCTTAAATCTCATTCGTCTCCATGGTTCTCAACCGCTTGCTCGGCTGCCATTGCTCACCGGAATCATTTCTTCCGACTCTAACGTAACTACGCGTCGGGCCAAAACAGGCGCCTTTTCACTTCAGCTCGTAATAAGTGTAAAAGGATACTTAACGAAGCTAAGATGTTGTTTGCTGCCAGAATGAAGCAACGCATAGCATGCTCTAAATTCGGCGCCAAAGATTACTGGCGACTCTGTAAAAGAGTACTTAACAAGAGCAAGTCCACAATACCCCCGTTAATCAACAAATTTGAGGTCCTCACCTCCCCAGCAGATAAGGCTGAATGCTTTGCCCGCAGATTCTCGAACAATTCGGGTCTGGACTCATCTGGAGATTTTACACCCGACTTCTCACCTAGAACCGAGGCACAACTGAATGATATCCACATTACACCTTCGCTTGTCTCTAAGATAATCTTAAAACTTGACCCTCACAAATCGAGCGGTGGGGACGGAATCCCAACCATAGTCTTAAAGAAATGTGCCCCTGAACTCTCCTCTGTCCTTTCTAAGCTCTACAACTTCTGCCTATCTGCTTCCTGCTTTCCTGCCTGTTGGAAATCTTCCTCTGTAGTTCTTATATTTAAAAACACTGGAGAACATTCGGACCCTGCAAATTACCGCCCTATCAGCCTTCTTCCGATCTTTGGCAAAGTGTTCGAAGCCATTATCAATGCCGAGGTGGTTCAGCATCTCACAGCACACAGGCTCCTCTCGGAAAAGCAATATGGTTTCCGCTTCACCAGGTCTACTGCTGATATGCTAACGACCATCACCGAGTACATATACCAGGCACTCGACAGGAATGGCTAAGCCCGAACCGTTGCATTGGATATATCTAAGGCGTTCGACAGAGTTTGGCATGCTGGCCTTCTATGTAAACTGCGGAGCTATGGTATAACTGGACATTTGTTTGAACTAATCCATTTATTCCTCTCTAACAGCACAATGAAGGTGGTATTAAACGGACATGCCTCCCAGAACTACCATACAAACGCAGGTGTCCCCCAAGGCTCCATCTTAGGTCCTACACTCTTCCTGACATGCATTAATGATCTCCCTGATTCCATAAGAACCCAAGTAGGTTTGTACGCCGATGATACCACAGTTTACTCTCGCCTCGACCAAAAATCTGGTGTAGGCGTCAAAGCTAACCTCGCAGCCAAGACTGAAAAAGGCCTCCAATCCTTAGTGGACTGGGGTAAGAAATGGCTAGTAAATTTTAATGCTTCTAAAACGAAGCTACTCTCAATTAACCATCATCGACAATCTCAACTACCTCCCATTAACATGGATCAGGCTTGCCACCCAGAGAGTAAAACACTACGCCTCCTGGGTCTCTCAGCGGACCTCAAATGGAATGACTATATCGAATCCATGGCTAAATCTGCTGCTATGAAAGTCGGTTCTCTGTGTAGGGCCCGGAAGTTTTTTCCGTCTAAATCTATCTTGCACATATATAAATCTACCATCCGCCCGTGTTTTGAATATTGCTGCCATATCTGGTCAGGTACCCCTGCTATTCTCCTCAGGCTTCTCGATAAGGTTCAGAGGAGGGTCTATAATGTGATAGATACCGACTTGGCAGACCGCCTGCAGTCTCTCTCCCACAGGCGCGACGAGGATTCCCTGTGTCTCTTCTATAAATACTTTCACGGCTTCTGCTCCGATGAAGTTAGATCACTGGTGTCCCCTAGATACGAATTTGCACGAGATACTAGATTAGCAACTAGATCCCACCCTTTTACAGTGAAACCGATAAAATGCAACCGCAACTTCTACTCCAACAGTTTCTTTTCTCGCACTTCCCGACTGTGGAATTCCCTTCCACACGATTGCTTCCCCGACGGCTACAATCTCCAGGAGTTTAAATGTAAGGTCAATAGACACCTCCTAACACACTAACCTGCTCCCATTCTATCAAACACTCTTCCCATCTGCCCAACCCTCATCCTCGATATTCTTACTCATCTGTCACCTTCCTCCTGACATTCCCTATGTCTAACCACTCCTTCTCTTTACCTTCCCCTATGTAGCCCCATGCGCAATAGTGGCAGTGGAATGCCTTGCTTGGGGTGAAATGATTAAAACAAAAAAATATCGCGCCTTTAGCTAGACTGTCACGTGACACATTTCCTACACTTTTCCGTATGCACAAATTATAGCTGAATTTAATGAAGTTTTCTAATTAAATTTTGAATGTGACAATGGTGTAAATAGCTTTTTAGAAAAATTGTTCAGATACTGGAATATTTGCTTTATTAATATTTGCTTTAAGTTAAAAAATGTCGTTTGTTAAATTTTGTTAGAAGTTTTAATTTTTGCCGGAATATAAAAATATACAAGAGTTTAAGTTAGTGTTTATGGTCTTCTTCTTCTATGCGCCCTGTCCCTTCAGGACGTAGGTGATCATGGCTCTCCACGTCTCCCTATCCCTTGTGGCTCTTAGTATGTTTGCTCCTGTTGCTCCTGGCAACCCCGTTCCGTCATCCACCTGATCAGACCCTGCAAATATGTTATCCGCTGCCTTCCTCTGTCTCTCCTTCCTTATATCTGACCAGTCAGTATCAGGTTCTCCAGGCTCTCTTTCCTCATTGCGTGTCCCAGGAACTTCAGTTGTCTCTTCCTGATGCTCAGCATCAATTTCCTTTTTGTTGCCATTCTTTCTAATACCTCGTCGTTGCTTGTATGCTCAGTCCACGATATCCGTAGCATCCTTCTGTAGAACCACATTTCGGCCGCTTCCAGTTTTGTCCTCATTTTTGATGATATTTTCCAGAATTCACTGCCGTATTGAAGAAGTGACATCACGATATAGTCTAGTACTCTTTTCTTCGTTTCTATTGAGATTTTCCTGTGTGTTAGTATTTTGCTCATCTTCTGAAACGCGTCCTTTGCCATGCCAATTCGCCTTCGGATCTCCGTGTCGCACTTTCCATCTTCTGTTAGAACACTTCCTTGTGCTTAAATTCTTGTACTTGTTTGATTCTGTTATCCCCCACCTGTATTTGTCATTTTGGGTTGTATCTTTTGCTGATGACCATGCACTCAGTTTTCTTAAAGTTTATTTGTAGTACTCAGCTATATTCTTTTACAATGAAACTTTTTGAAAAGAAATATCGAATTTTGAAAAGTTTGCGCGACTTTTAAAAATTCATTCTTGCTTACATTTATTTTTAACTCGGCATAGAAGAATGCAAAGGCTTAATAAATAAAGAAATAATAAATAAATAAATAAATAAATAAATAAATGCATGAACGAATAATTAAATATAGAGTCAACAGATACTGAAAAATAGCAAGTCATACGATCTCCAACTAATAAAGATTGTCATAAAACCAGCTATGTGTCGTTTTTAAAGAAAAAAATTAGAATGGAAAGGATTTTGTCAGAAGTAGAAACGAATTACATATTATTTTTTGTGCTCAAATATAAGCCGTCTGACGTCATGTCAATGTGAACTGATGGCTTATTCAAACATGAAAGCTGTCGGCTGCTGGTTCGTTTCATTTCACTGTTTTAATGAGACGCCAGGAAGGATATCTATATATGCGCATATGTAGTGTAACAGAATTAAAACTAGTCAGAAGTCAAAACGAGGCGAATAATGTCAACGGACTTTAAATTCGTGTTATTTGTTTTTTATATAGTTTGTATTTTACAGTTGTTGGTATTTTTCTCAATTACAAAAACAAATTATAATAGTATTCAAATCGATTACTTTCTTTAAGTATAAGACAACTTATATTTTTAGTTTGGCTTAATCCAGTGCTAGATTTAGGCACACGTTAAACAAGCTTTTCTTTTCGTCTTTTTCCAGAACAATTTTTCTTTTGCATCTGGAAAGATTTATACTGTTTTTTTTTTCTTCTTCTTTTAACACGGGAAGCCAAACCTTTCATAGCTAAGGGATTCACTAAGTTTAAATCTAGCGTTGGGATAAGTCGGACGTCAAATAAATCAAATGCAAAAAGTTTTTTAATTAAATGGAAGCAGATAAGCAGATACATTTGAGTGTATAGGCAAAATATCGTATGACATTTCATTTGAAATATTTGGGTGTCAGTACAGAAGTAAATGAATATTATATGTCATTTTTTATTTTAACATTATAAATATGCATTTTTAATTGAAATTTTATTTATTGTTAACACATAAAATTGAAGGAATTACACAAATTAAGATCATTGTAGCTAAATGATGCTAATAACATGTACGTAAAAACAATCAATGCGAATGAAAACTATACACTTTTCAACAGATGTATAAGGCTGCATAAGGTCCTCAGAAAGAAGATTACATCTAAAATGTAGAAAACAGGAAACTAGTACTTTGAATAGTTTTCAAAGAATTGTTACAAATTTCGTGATAACAACGAAAACTAGAACAATCATAGTAGCCGAAGACTTTTCCTTGATTTTCTTTGATGTTACTTTCAATTCTGTATTATTTTTCTTTCGGTACGAGAGTGACTTTGGGTTCCAGCAGCAGATATTCATCGACTCGTTTTTCCTGAGCCCGCTTTTATTACCTAGAGGTAGGCTCCAAATTAGATTTTTGGAATTTGGTGGGAAACCTTTGATTGGTACTAAATAAAAAAACAAACTCAATTGTTTCTCACAAATCGAAATATACCAAAATTATTCTTGAAATTCGAAAATTAGGCAAGCGCCCAACGCTGCGTCTGCTTGCTCTCAGAAAAGCAGACGATACACGCTCAAGCAGCTTAAATTTCTTGTATTTCCCCTCAGACAAAAATGCAAAAAAACAACAGATTTTCTGACTGAATCAGCGCCCTTTAGTAAGTGGTGGGAAACAGGTTCATTTTCACATACCGGATATATTAGATTAAAGTTATGTGTTAAAGATAATTACAAAGTATGAAGACTCTAATAATGAATTCGAGTCAAACCACCCCTTATTTTAACTATAACTGAGCGACCCCATTTGTCATCAACTGATATAAACTCAATTACTTTTCCTAATGACCAAAAAAGGTGAGTTTTAACCGGATTCTTTATTATTACAACATTATTCACCTTAATTATATTTTCATATTTGTTTTAACGCAGATCATTACAGTGTTTTTTTGTTTTTTTTTAACTAAGAAGGGTATTCATTATACCAACATTTTTAAATTTATTTATTAAATGATCCCTTATCTCGAGACATGTATTGACGTCTATTCTTTTAGATGGGGGGTTCAGAAAAAATAATATTTTTATCATTCATGTTTAACAGCAAGTCTTCTTTAGAAAGAGGCTATAAAACTATTGAGGGTAATTATTTCCAAATTTGAATCAGAAGAACAGCGATAAGTTAGTGTGCAGGAATTTATTACCTTTTATATAGAGAAAAGAACAGTGAATAGTTCATAATACTCCAATTGGGATCCTCCTTTGGTTTTATAATGACATTGTTTGACAGCACTGATCATGCATTCCCATTTACTGTCGCTTCAAACTGAATATCAATGTATCGTGAGGTGCTTAATGCTAAAGTTAGAAAATCTGTCTAAAATCTCAATAAAGTTTTGATAAATTTGCATTCATAGTGATAAAAGGCTTGGCATTATCACTATAAATGTGACTGGGAATCCCATAAATGCTAGAGAATCTTATGAAGACTAACACAACTTATTTCCATAACAAGTTCAATATGAATTGCTCTCACATTAATACAAGTAAAGATTAAAATATGCCTTCTTTTTCTATCCTTTTCATTTTAATCATTAAATGTCTTGTAAAATCCTTTCCTACATGAGAAAATGGTTTGATCAAATTCACTCTATATTTAGGAAGATTAGTTTTGGATATTTAAATGAAAGTACATTATATTTTCTGCAAAGATAACAGCTGGAATATAATTTTTATAGTCTGTCTAGCCTTAGGAATCCCAAAATCCGATTATTATGATTACTTTTGTTAAATCATGCCTAGGAGACAACAATAATGTGTAAATAATGTCAAACTGATAGATTTTAGCTATTCTTCCACGGAAACAAATTAGACCATTTTAATCTGAGCCGAGTTCGAATTCTAGTTAAATTCCTTGCATTCACTTACGCACAAATACTCTTGGGAAAGGTATTAATCCGTCCAGAGACAATTTCGAAGTAATTAGATCTGCATGGTTTTCTGAGGAGGGACATATTTTAATTTTACTGATGTTTAGAATCTAACACTTCTAGGGCTACTTTAAAATCTTTTTATCTATTCTTAGCAAACTGGTTTTTGGTTTTTATATTATTAGACAATAACCAAGATTACACTATCTGGACATCAACAGCCATAGATGCATCTTTGATACAAACTAAAGGTTTCACGATGTTCTTAATGCATTTCCCAATCAAGTACATTGGTAACAAATCAAATTAAGGCAAAGCCTTTGCTTTTATGGCACTATCTTAGCCGCAGCAAAATTAAGGGTGCTGTAGAATTCTGTCTCATATAGGAGTAAAACCATATTCCTTTTTAGAGGCATCGCAAAATAAATACAATTCCGCAGGAATTGAATTGACAACCGCACGTCTGGAAAATTTCAACGAACTTAAATGTCCAAGCTACTTAGATAAATTATTCCAGGTCTTTTGGTATTCTCTTGGTATAATTTCATCCCACGGTAATTTTTATTTCCATAAGTCACTTAGAAGTTTTCTTCTTTAATTGTTAGTGGCAAGACCCAAGTCAAGGGGTCAAACACACTAGAATTTTGAGCCAGTATTTTTCTTTTGGTGTTAGTATAGGAATCTAAAACTCTCATTAAAATTTCTAAAGTATCTTTGACGGAATTATACTCATATTCTTAATTTTTTTAAAATCACTATTATGTTATACAATTTTTTATCATCTAGGCACTTATTTAATTTCTTTCAATTTGAATTACACAAGCACAACTCAAAACTTCTATCTGCCATTCATTCACGGATGTTTTATATATACGTATTCTTTCAGGAGAATCACTTTTCTTAATCAAATTATGAACATAAAAATTATTTCGTAACATAACAGTGCATAAATCATTAGGGCGTTTGTTAACATGGTGTTGAATAACAAAATTCATTATAAAGAGGCTTGCTATAAACTCAACGATCAATGTTGTATATCTATAGCAGACTACATTTTCACCTTCTTTCAAGAAAAAAATATTTCTATCATTTTCAATTTTTAACTTAATCATAAGAAATGCCTTTCTAATATCGGTCCAGAAAGTATATTTCTTACTTCGAAATTATATTCTCAAATTTAACAGGTTGTTGACACCAGGGTAAACGGCCTCGTACACAGCCAGTTTTAAGTACAGGTCTAATTTTAATAGTCTGCTCATTTCTTTTAATTACAGGCCAATAAGGTATCCAAATATAATCCCCATAATCTTTTGGGAAACAAATATACGTTCTACAATCCCCTTTTTTGCTTACTAAAGAAAGACAGTGAAAATATTGTGGAGTTACTCATTCTTTTCTAAGCATTTGACTCCCCAATATGCAGATGTGCGTTGTGGTGTAGTGAATATCGGCTCGGGACGAGAAATCGAGAAGCCGAGTTTGAATTCCAGTTGAATTCTTTGCATTCACTTTCGTGCAAATACCCTTGGGAAAGGTATTAATCCGTCGCTTCTATGGAATAAATAACAGGACAGACTAGGATCTATAGCCTCCGGCTGGCAATAAGTCTTCCGCAGAAAGTAATGGCGATCTACTGCAAAATAATTTTCTGCCCAGACAGTAATCTCCTTCGAGACATGATCACTCAAGCGTGTATCACGTATGGCACTTAACTGACTGACTCCCCAATCTGAAACCTTCAACGAAACAGCGTAGTTAGAAGGAACTAATTTTGATATATCCTTATTCCATGAAAGCTCGATATAGTAAGTATCATATTACAAAGGATACAGAGTTTTTGTTCTGTAACCAAATTACATATTTCATCTTAGGCTAAACATTTTATCTAGAATTCTTTCAGCCATACTGACAGAGTCGCTTTTGTGGACAATACAAAAATCACGTTAATTAATGAACAGGAAGAATATCGGAATATGATGGTATAATAGTTATCATAATCATTTTTTCCAACTTTCATCTCACGGTGTTGCTCTGGAAGCAAGAAATTAGGCATATTTTTAAAAGGAATGATGCCATTGGGAATTTTCCATGTCAATCCATTCATGCATTTTACTAACTGCAGTTACCTCATGTACTGAAGAATATCTTACCTAATAATCCTCGAACAGTTAAATCATTATTGTCAATGTAAGAAAAATTGCCAGCTAGTCAGTAGTTGAGATCCTTTAACCCTCTAGGGCCATTCGTATCATATTTGATACAGTATGAAAACAAGCCTTGAAAGAAATATTTTCCTGAAAAATTTTTTAAGAGAAATATTTTATAAATTTCAAATGAAAGCAGTACTGACTGCTCAGTCAATGAATACCAAATGTTTCCTTATAGGGAAATACCAAATGTTTCCTTATAGGGAAATACTGTATCAAATATGATACGAATGGCCCTAGAGGGTTAATTTCTTTTCTTTTCTTTTCTTTTCTATCTATCTATCTATCTATCTATCTATCTATCTATCTATCTATCTATCTATCTATCTAGGGCCATTCGTATCATATTTGATACAGTATGAAAACAAGCCTTGAAAGAAATATTTTCTTAAAAAATTTTTAAGAGAAATATTTTATAAATTTCAAATGAAAGCAGTACTGCCTGCTCAGTCAATGAATACCAAATGTTTCCTTATAGGGAAATACCAAATGTTTCCTTATAGGGAAATACTGTATCAAATATGATACGAATGGCCCTAGAGGGTTAAATTATTTATCACCCTTCCCAGACTGTCAAAATTAAAATTTATATCAAATTTATTGTCGATTAAAATCGATAATGTTTTATATTAAATTTTTTTGTTGCAAACATTTGCTACTGGAACGGAGAAATGTCTTTACATTATATTCTCTAGTAAAAATCTTTGTTTCTGTTATGGTACCCTCCACCGAGGAATGGACTCTTCCTCTTGCTACATATAAATTACCTGAGTGACCTCCGGAGTGCAGTTGACTGTCTGGCGTATTGTCGAGCTCTCTGTCTTCGGGCGGAGAGTATTAACCCAGTCGTCGCTCCGCCGAAGGGTAGAGTCACGACATAATTAAAATTAGACATACATTTTTGGCCGGGCTATATGGCCAGGAAAACCCACGTTAAAAAGGCTTTGTGCCACATTTTGGCCTAGTGGGGTGGTAATTGAATACTGCAGTTAACAAGAGCAGTTAACAGCAGTTAATGAAGGCAGTTGACGACAGCTATTAGTCAGGCAATAATCAGCGTAATAATACCTTCGGACTTATTTCTTACTTATTATTAACACTTCCTTTGAATATCTTGTTTCTTGTTATACTAATATACTGTTTTGAACCTACCTCCTCTGTTCCATGTACTACTTCCGGCCAAACCGGTCACTTCAACTTTGCTGCGAAATTTCGCCACAACTCCACAACAAATTGGCGACGAAGATCCACAACAGTTTTATAATTTATTTTTTTAATGATTAATTCTGTAAAATATGATCTCTGACTAGCAGACAATTAAAGATAAACACTGTATTCCTTGGCGACAGACACTTTTACAATAGGGAGCAGACTATTCTCTTTTCCAGAAATGATCAATGCATGCACGAATATTTAATAGGGTTTTTCAACCCTGGGGACACAAAGCTTGTTCATGAGATTTAGAAGAACAAATTTTACAAGAATATAGTAAACTATTTTTACTAGTAACGCATTGAATCGATTAGTTTAGTACACAAATTACATAAATTTAATTCTTTACACCTCTCTAACTTAGTATTTTTCTATATTTTAAAGATGACATAGTATTTACAGTAATTACATTATTCGGGTTATGGTCCTCATCTTTGTTGCCATTTGTACGACGTTTCGGCTATTGTGCGCTCCGGCCTTTTTCAGGTGCTAGGAAATATGAAGTGAGAAAGAAGAACACCGCCCCCTATGGGATAAAGTTGAAATAATAGAGAACGCCACTGGAAGCTACATCAACTTAAGCAATTAGCGAATATGCTAGGCTACAACAATCTCCGAAGCCGACCAAGCATAGAGATGAACACAATATGTGAACCAGTAATACAGAGTGACAGAGAAAATCATTAGTGTCAAAATTGCAATATGAGATCTGGTAAAAAATACTAAAGAAAGCCATGAACATCAAAAATACTAGAGAAAACTATTAACATAAAAAAATTGCAATATGAAGTCTGGTAAAAATGGGTAACTGAACATTAGGTTTATAAGACCCCAAAATTCAGTTGTTCTTGTCTTTAAGGACACATGGTCTAGTGGATATAGGCGTTGGTTAGTTCCTGTGAGTTCAATACCAGGGTACAGCAGTGGTGAACACGTATACACTGGGTTAGAAGGAGATAACTTATGACTACCAGAAAAGGCACTACTAATTAGTATTGTAATAAGGGGTTCGGTTCTAAATTCCTAGCACCTAAAGAAGGTCGGAGCGCAAAACGGCCGAAACGTCGTACAAATGGCAACAAAGATGAGGAGAATAATCGGAATAATGTAAATACTCTTTAACTTAGCAATTAAAGAAGGCTATTTTTTTACAATAACCGGCATAGTGCTAATCCATTCTACAAAATATACACTTGTGATAAGATTTTTTAGTGATAGTAGTAGTAAAATATTCTAGCGTGGAGTAGTTAAGTTTTTACGAGATGTGAAAATCCTTTTTTTTCCTCTCTTTTTTACTACTTCCGCCGCTAAATCTTTTTTGTTTACTAATGTTTTTATCGCCTCAGTTGATTTATCAAAAATTTCTTCTAGGGAAGGAAAATTTATACCTGTTACATGAATAATTTTTTTTTAAATACCTGGCAATTTAGTAAATATGATAAAAGGTAAATGCCTGTTGCCAGGGGAACCTTCCTCAGAAAAACTAAGATTAAAGGCATTTTTTTATTCTTATGTGTTTGCCTTTAATTTGGTGATATAATGTTTACAAGATACTAAATCCGCATCATAGGCAGAGTTTCACTCGTTGAGCTGCTTGAATATTTCATTAATAATGAATTGTCTGTCTAAAAATTCTTCATTTAAAAAATCAATAGCTACATCATAATTCGCTTCATTAATTGTAAGATGCTGAATTATTAGTGTTGAGCGGCCCATTAAACATGCTTTTAAAAGTTGTAATTTTATTCGATTTGAGTCTATGTTAATTACATAGTTCACGAATTGGGACATGAAATTTTTAAATGCGAATTTATTCTTTTCACAGTCCTTTCTACTAAAAAAGAAACGTGAATTCGGAGCCCGATGCACCAGAAAAGTCTAAAAAACTAACTTTGTTTTGTATCAACTTCATCACCTTCTTTTTCGCTTGACGTTCGATCTGAGTGAGGTCCATCAATACATCCCTTTCAAATGCTGCTTCCGTCAGAAAATCTCCCCTGTATAGACTTTCATCTATTCACCATTCTTAGTTCATGAGCTTTTTGACCCATTATAATGTTGCTTTGCATGCTTTTGTCTTGCATATATTGATTTTTGTTTTTGGATATGCAAAGTTATATTACATCTTGCATATTGCTGTTTGTCTACCGTTTTACAGCGGCACTCATCTTTGTTGCAACATCATACATACGTGCACTCAATATTAAGGTTGTTCTGGCTGTTACAAGATTATTACTTACTCTCTGTTGCTTTTTTCTCTTTACAGCTTTCACGTTGTTTTCATTCTACTCCATTGTATGCCTATCTTTACCAGACTTTTCAATTAGCCCTTGTTATATGCTGGTTCCAGTTGAAGGAATGTTTGTGAAATCATCCTCTTTTTAAATTCGTAGACAAAAATACACATCAATACTGGGATTTTTTCCTAACCCATAAAGTAGGCTACTTTCCAGTCTTATCTGATTTTTCGGTGCTTCGGTGCTTCTAGTCCAGAACGCTCCGATCACTTGTCTGTATCCACGTTTGTATATTAACATCATTCTTAGTTTGTGAATTTGTTACTGTTGTTTTGCCTTTCATATATTGTTTGCTTGCTTGATATTATTTTTGCCCTGTTCTTTCTTTTTCTTTTTCTTGTTATTGTTTATTAAAACCTTTGTCATTTCTGTTTGTTTGGTATTTCGGCCAATTACATTTAACCATGACCGACTATTCTACAGAAACAAAACGTGAAGATTTAAAATATAAATTTAATATCATTTATTAAAACTAATTGATGTAGAATTATAAGCAAGCAGTGTTTTAGCGAAAGAAAAATGCAAGACAACAGCACAAATAAATGAGTGGTGAATATACAACTGTAGTGAATTTATTGGCATGGCAAAGGACGCGTTCCAGAAGATGAGCAAAATACTAACACACAGGAAGATCTCAATAGAAACGAAGAAAAGAGTGCTAGACTGCTACGTGATGTCAGTTCTTCAGTACGGCTGTGAATGCTGGACAATATCATCGAAAATGAGGAAAAAACTGGAAGCGGCCGAAATGTGGTTCTACAGAAGGATGCTACGGATATCGTGGACTGAGCATACAAGCAACGACGAAGTGTTAGAAAGAATGGCAACAAAAGGAAATTGATGCTGAGCATCAGGAAGAGACAATGAAGTTCCTGGGACATGCAATGAGGAAGGAGAGCCTGGAGAACCTGATACTGACTGGACAGATAGAAGGAAGGAGAGACAGAGGAAGGCAGCGGGTAACATATCTGCAGAGTCTGATCAGGTGGATGACGGAACGGGGTTGCCAGGAGCAACAGGAGCAAACATACTAAGAGCCACAAGGGATAGGGAGACATGGAGATCCATGATCGCCTACGTCCTGAAGGGACAGGGCACATAGAAGAAGAAGAAGAAGAAGAAGAAGAAGAAGAAGAAGAAGAAGAAGAAGAAGAAGAAGAAGAAGAAGAAGTGAATTTATGCTGTAAGAGAAGTCACATATACAGACGATTAGCTGTAGTGGATATATTCATCAGCAAGAAAGACTCTCCTCTTTTTAATGTTGGATCACAGCCCAAGAGGGAAGCGCTCCTCTCCAACCGGTTAGTAAGTAGGACATTTATTTGTTCTAGAAAAGTAGACATTTAGATTCAGACACTGTTGTCAACACAGGACATGCGTTTTTCACAGCCAGACTTTTACCTTATTTTTATTTTATGGAATAAATTTCGTATGTTTTAAACTAGTTGTGCATTCGCTTTCTTTCTATGTCGATTTATTGAAAACATTTTAAAGATTATGTATATACATCCACATTGGATATCTTATATTATTTCATAATGAAGCCTTAGGCAAATTCTTTTTTTTTTTTGCAGTAATTCAGATGATTTTAAAGTGATCTACTGAAATATTGAATGCATTCAATAAAATTAGATACGTCCACTCATTTTCGATACTTAAATTTGAATTAAATTTTTAAAAATAGAAAGGTTTTCTTGAAACTTTAATTTTAGATTTAATTGAAAGCCAAGAGATTAAATTTATTAATTCCAGTAAGCAAAATGATCTGGTGTATTTCGAATCGAAATTAAATTCATTGAAATCTAAAATGTTTTTGATTTTTAAAAAAATTCAATTTTTCGGCCATTTTTCATCAATCGACACCTTTTGTAAATAGAAGCCAATTTTTGGTTTTAAAAATTTAGCAAAAATAAAATATACCTCGCTGACACATTATTTTATTCAAATTAACAAATTTAAACTTACCTTAATCTGATTTGAAACAAGTATACATTGCTTACTGCCTGAAATGTACTATAAAAGCGTTTCTTAATTACAATAGTCTTGTTATCGAGGTTATCAGAGACGATAATAAACCTGACAGACTGTCATTCAGTTAAGTGCTATACGTGATACACGCTTTTGGCAATCATGTCTCGAAAGAGACATGACTGATTGGACAGAAGATTATCCCGCAGTAGGTTTCCATTGCTTTTTGCGGTAGACTGGTTGCCAGCCAAGGATATAGAACCCAATCTGTCTTATTATTTAACCCATAACTGGAAGGAAGAGACATATTAATACCTTTTCCAAGGGTATTTGTGCGTAAGTGAATGCAATGAGCCGTCAAAAATGCTAAGTATGGAAGACGAATTTGATATAATCTTAATCGTACGCTCCGCTTTTTGTTTTTAACTAAATAGGAAAATTGCAAATTTAATACAATATTTTCAGCAATTATCCAATATTTTATAGAATTTTAGTTAATTTAGCTTTATAGCTTTACGTTTGAAGATGTTTTATAAAAAAATGAAATAATATAAAACTTGCTTTTAAAATAATTTTTCAATTTAATAACAGAATGAATTATATAACGACAGAGGTAACTCAATAATTTATGAAAAGTTATGGCATTTATTCATTTGTATTTTTAATATCTGTTTTTCATATTCCTTTAGATACCTCCACAAATTGTAAATTTCAAAATTACTTTTTTTTAACAAAATTAGTAAGCTAGGAATTAAAATATAAAACTTGCTTTAAATTTTGAAGGGATTATTTGCAGAGCCCGTTGAAACGTAGGGCACAGGGGTCACGGAAGCGAGATGAAAGAAAAGTACCCTGCCGAAAATGTTTGTATAGTTTTTTTTTCCTATAAGGAGGGCAATTTTTGAAACACGAGACCTTTTAAAGATATATATTACGTACGGCCACCCGTAAAAAGAAAATACGGGTCATTATATACACACAATTAAAATGTTTTAATAATTTTAAAAATAAAATGGTTCAATCATTTGTATTAAACATTTCAATTTTTGATTAGTAAATACAGTTTTCACGCATTAACTTAACAACCTAGTGTTAACGATGAAAGAGGAAATTTTAAAAGATTCTTAAAACTTTATAAATCATTATAATAAAAAATAATAAAAATGAAAACAATTCTTGTAAAAATTCATTATTCATTGAAATTGTTTTTCTTTTCAGACTATAATATCCTTGATATTGTTTATAAAACGAATTAAAATTTATCTAAATAAAAACTGGCATAGTTTTATTGCATTTTTGTGTTCACAATTCGGAGCAGATTTTCTAAAAATGGCTAATTTAGGAAAAAAAAAAAAAAAGAAACAGATGGTTGATTAGCATTTCCAAATTACTCCTGAATTTAATTAATATTAGGTATATGGGGAAACTCTCGCGAATTTCTGGATATTTCAGGAAATTAATTGGTGGGGAGGTGTAACATATATATATATATTTACTAAGATTTTCTAAAAGTAATTATTTCAAAAATGATATCAGTCATTTATAAATAAGTCCTGACATTTTTACCAAAATCCGACTATTATTTGATTTTTGCAATAATTTCCAAATTAATGTGTTTTTCACTGGCAAAAAAAAAATAAAAATAAATTCCTACCTTTCCCAATGGTATTTTCACATAAGTGAATTTAACGAAGCCAACTAAAATTGGATCTCGCGTCTTCGATTAACAATTCTGAGCAATTATCCATTACACCATCCGCATATCCAAAATTACAGTAACTGGCATTCCCAAACGGTCACCCATCTAGGTACTGACCAGATTCAACGTCAAATATATTATTTACATGCGGACTATTGTCCTCATTTTTCTTGTCGCTATAACAACGTTACGGTCTATGTTTCCTGTGACCTTCATCAGTTGCTTGTCAGGTAAACGTACAGGAAATTTCCCACTGGGCAATAGCTTGGTGGATTGAAGCGTTGGTTTGTGAATTTGGTAGGATTGTAATTGCGAGTTCAATCCCTGAACCGGGTAATGTGTACTTAGACTCTGTGGAAATTAGATGAGCAGTAACTTAGCAGTATTAAAATAAGTTCTAGACAAGATATCCCTAGACATGGGCAGTGAAACGAGAATAATTTACCCCGTTGATGAAATATAGGGTTTAGTTCAAAATTCCCTGCAGGTTACATGAATCGAAAGACACCTGATGAATGTTTGTTTGTCGAGTAGAGCAGGGTTAAAGTTATGATAGTAACAACAAAGATGGGAAAAGCAGTACGCCTTTAAATATGTTAGATAAGGATAACACTTCATCTCAGAAATTCAAACACAAAAAATCAAATGTATTATATTCAGTCAGTTAAGTACTATACGTGATACACGCTTTGGGCGATCATGTTTTGAAAGAGACATGACTGATTGGTCAGAAGATTATCCTGCAATAGGTTGCCATTATTTTTCTGCGGTAGATTGGTTGTCAACCAAGATTATGGAACCCAATCTGTCCTCTTATTTAACCCCTAACTGGAGGGAAGAGACGGATTAATACCTTTCCCAAGGGTATTTGCGCGTAAGTGAATGCAAGAAATTCAACTGGAATTCGAACTCGGTAACCCGATTTGTCGTTCCGACTCCTCGATATGCACTGCACCACAACGCACATCCTGTCGGCGGTGGGGTCGTCGTAGTCGCAGTCGTTGTCAGTTCGTTCGGCGGCGGCAACGGCAACGGCAACGGCCAACGGCCAACGGCGGACGACGTGCAGCAGCAGCAGCGAACCACGGAAGCTGGTGACGGTGTGTTATGTTAGATAGACGATACGCAACGCACAAGACAGGCTGCCGATATTATATTAGGTAGGCGATTGTGGAACTCTGAAAGTGATGATGGGCCACTTAGGTTGCCGAGATCTTTCTGAAGAGGAGTGGGGAAAATTCCAGGAGCTAATGTAATATCAAATACATTATATTAGGTAGCCATTCTCTAGGTTCCTCTTGCCTTCAATAGTGTGAAATTTTCCTCATGATGTACCCTAGAAATTTCAGATGTCTCTTATTCTAAGTATCAGTCATTAAGTTAAGTGCCATACGTGATACACGCTTAGACAATCATGTCTCTTTCGATCTATGACTGGCTATGCAGACAATCTTCCCGTAGCAGGTTGCCATTCCTTTTTGCGGTAGATAGGTTGCCAACCAAGTATATAGAACCCAATCTGTTCTACTATTTAACCCATAGCTGGGGGAGAAGAGATGGATTAATACTTTTACCAAGGCTATTTGCGCTGATCGTATTCAACGAATTCAACTGGAAATCGAACTTTGCTCTCCTAATTTTGAGTCGATATCAACTGCACCACAACGCACATCTTAGTATAAGAATCCTTTTTTTTTTCCATTTTATTTAAAACTTTGTCGGTACTTCCATGTTCAGTTCATTTTATTCTCAGCATTCTTCTGTAAAACAAAATTTCTGTTTCCTCAAGTTTCTTCTTCATCCGTGATGAGATTGTCCATCACTCTTTGTCGTATAAAAAAGCCAATATCGCATAACAGATCAGTGCACTTACTTTGTGTCTAGCGATACTTTCTTGTTTCTTAATACTTAGCTTAAAGTATTTCCAAGACAAGTTTCCGTATGCCAATGTGCCTTTGGTTTTCAGTGCAATATTTTCCGTCCTCTACCTGTTGTAATTTAATTTTTCAAGTATTAGAATTCTTTTAAATGGTTCTTGAAGCTCAGGGAAAGAATTTGTGGTGTTATCTTACTATAATCCGCTTTCAATACTGGCTGCCGTTCTAGCCACAAATAGAAAACCAAAAACTGTCATAGAATGTGGTTTTTGAAAAGAGAAACTGCTTCAAACGTGTACAGGAAATTGTTGAATGTTGACTAAATCAGTGGCAATTGTGTAACTTTGAAAGTGGTGAAGGGCCACTTAGGGAACCGAGATCTTTCTGAGGAGTGGAGAAAATTCCAGCAGCTAATATAATATCAAATATATTATATTAGGCAGGCTATTGTTTACGCTCCTCTTGCCTTCAATATATCCTGTGAGTGTGAAATTTTCCAAGCCTTCTTTCTTCATTATGTGCCCTAGAAATTTCATGTGTCTCTTATTCTAAGTATCAGTCAGTAAATGAAGTGCCATGTTTAATATACGCTTGGACAAGCATGTCTCTTTCTATCTATGACTGACTATGCAGACAATTTTCTTGCAGTAGACTGCCATTGCTTTTATTTTCATACCACTATCGTATACACATCAAAGCAGTGAGTTTGAGTATGTTACTTCACCAAATTAAATGGAATAAGTTTTCATTCATTTTCCACTCTGAAGCTGTTTGAAGATTATAAAAATTGGGAGGCAACCGAGGGGCGAGCCACAATTCGGAGAATGGGATTGACCCGTCTGCACCCTCCCCAGAATCGCCACTTTATGCAGTTGATGTAAGCTTAATAAGATGAACCAGTAGAGTTAATGGCAATATTAGAGAGAAAATATAAACCTACATGACAAGCTCTACAGCGACTGTCCAGCTGCTGGTTCGAATTAGGACAAGACCAAGGAGGCTGATGCGCTTCTTGTAATAAACAGACGAATCACTGTTCTAAAACACCGCGAAAGCCTTCAGATGAGCCATGATAATACCTACAGCTTATTGCTATCTCTGCAGAGGTTAAAATTCATTGTTTACTCAGACGTTTTCAAGTAGACCGAGTGAAAACTTTTTTCAGTGTTAGATGTGAAAGGGTTTCAAATTTAATACATATATTTAATCATTTCACCCTAAGCAAAGCAATAAAGAAACTAAGAAGCAAGGCGGCTTTACTGAGTTTGAAAGAATATAAGAAAAAGAAAAACATTATTATAAAGAGAAGAATTAAGAAAACAAAATTTAATGATTGAAATTACTTTTAAACTTTTGAAGATCAAAGTTGAGCGAGAAGCAAGAAGCCAGATAAGAGTTATACAAGAGATAGAATAAACTATTAGCAAATATATATCGCCAATATTTTGTTCGGAAATCTTTTTGCTTAAAAACCCGATGAAGTCTAAGCCGAGATCAGGTAATTATTTCCGTTTTATCTATCTATCTATCTATCTATCTATCTATCTATCTATCTATCTATCTATCTATCTATCTATATAAGGCAATCTGTGAGTCTGTGTGTGACTGTTCTCTATGCACGCCTAAATTTTTTAAGCTACGCCATTCAAACTTTCTAGGGACACATATCTACAAGGAAACCAGGTCAACACATATTTTTTGAGTTTAAGTTCAGCAATTTTCCCTTTTGCACTTTTTGGCCAATGGTGCAGATTATTTACATTTGCTCCGTAAAACATCTAAGATCTGAGGTTGTTGCTAGATTACGTCACAGAAATCAAATCACACGTGTCAAACGAGACTAAAACAAAAATGAGCTTTTATATTTAATTTTTATTCCGACGTTTTAAAAATTCATTTGGTCAATAAAAAATGTGAATATTTTCCCCCGTAATTTTGAAATAAAGAAATATTTAAAAATAAAAACAATTCTGAACTGAGAACGTAATAGTTTTTATATTTCTAATTTCAGTAAAACAAAATAAATAATTTTTATTTTTATGTTAAATTCATTTAATCAACAAAAAATGTAAATATTTTCCCTGTAATTTTTAAACAAAAACAAACGCAATGTTGTTTACAATATCACAAAGAACATCAAATCACATTTACGCAAAACAAAAGAAAATAGATTTTTTAATGGAATTTTTTAACAATTTTTAAGCAACAATTTTTTATATAATTATTTTTTCATATAACCGAGTCCTAGTATTAAAATGTTCTGAGTTGCACGGGCAACGCTGGGCTATGATGCTAGTTAATACTAAATAAAACATGAAGAAAAAGTTAAATTTTCTGAACAAAATTCAGAATGTTAATCACTCTTTGTAAAGCCACTGCATGGAGTTCCTTCTGTGTTTTCTAAATTTGTGCTGAAGATGGTTTGGTCCGGATGTGCGTTATGGCGCAGTGGATATCGACTCTGAACGAGAAATCGGGGGAGCCGAGTTCGAATTCCAGTTGAATTCCTTGCATTCACTTACGCGCAAATACCCTTGGGAAAGGTATCAAATACCCTTGGGAAAGGTATTAATCCGTCTCTTCCCTCCAGTTATGGGTTAAATAACAGGACAGATTGGGTACTATAGCCTTGGTCGGCAACCAGTCTACCACAGAAAGCAATGGCAACCTACTGCGGGATAATCTTCTGCCCAGTCAGTCATGTTTCTTTCAAGCATGTATCACGTATGACACTTAACTGAAAAACTGATACTTTATGTTCCATGCTTTTTTAGGGCGTGGTGATAACGAGTTTTCATAACTTCCTATATTTTGTAACATTTAGCTGTATTTGTTTTTTGACTATCCTTCTCACTCCTTGTTCTGCCATCAATTTACACAAGTTCTTTAGGACGGTTATTCACTATTTTCTTCTACCCATCTTGTTATCAATATGAATTTAAAATCTCAAAATCTTATTTCTCATTATGCGTCCCAGAAATTTTAAATGAAACATACAACTAAAAATTAAAATCTTTGTTGTTCATGAAAAACGTGTTATTCTCATACTTGGATGTGGGTGAAAGGCATTTACAGCGACACCAGTTAAGAACTTTTTTTTTACAAAAAACAGCAAATACACACACACACACACACACACACACACACACACACACACACACACACACACACACAGATGTATATATATATATACTCTTCAGAAATGAATTTAGTTCTTTCCGTGACTAGCGTGTGTATACACTGCTTATATACAACACGTTAAAATTTCCTTTACCTGATTTCATGCGCCTATGGCTTAGGGAGTAGTGATTCCGACTGACACCAAATCGATCGAGTTTCGATTCCGGCAAGTGGATGTGTCTAGCCACACTGGTGAGCTGTGACACAGCAAAACAGGCTTGTATGTGGATGACTAATATATATATATATATGGATTAGCAGATAGGTTCGAGATTTTGAATGGACTTTCCAATTCCTTCAGAAAATCTTTACCAAGTTTTTAAACACTATTAACCAACATAACCTTTTCTTTTTGTGGGGTTTCTTTTCCATTTGAAGGTAAAGATTAATGTATACACCAAGGGCCAGAGACCAGACAAGTAACTCCCAATTACAAAGATAGTCTAGATATGTGTCAGAGTCTTTTAGTAGCTGTAAACACATTAACGTCACAGAAATAATTGCTCAAAGGAAAGATGCAAACACAATTACATCAACCGATCGCTTGGGACCCCGTTCCTTCAGGTATCTCAATAAGTTCTCGCTGAGTTTTCCTGAAAAGTAATGTTTCATTTATAAATAGTAAGAAACATGCCCCTGAAAGTATTCTCCATTGTAAACCACTAATGATTGCCCATCATTTGGCAGCATTTGAATTCCATGTCGGAAAAACGACATGCCTTTTGAGGCTAATCACGAATCAACCCGTTTTTATAAGAATGAAAGTGCTGCACAGCCAGGCCATATGCAATCGATTGGAACAAATGATAATCGGATGGCGAAATGTCTGGTGAATACATCATGTGGGGTAGGATTTTCCATTTAAACATTTCCAAGTAGGTCCTCGCCCATTGTGCAACATGTGTCCTGGGGTTGTCATGTTGCAAAATCACTTTGTCGTGTCTCTGTTCGTATCGTCGCCTTTTTTTCTTCAGTGCTCGGCTAAAACGCATCAATTATAGTCGATAGTGATCTTTCATGAGGGTTTCGGTCGGTTCAAGCAGCCCATAATAAACTATACCAAGCTGATCCCATTAAATGCAGAGAAGAAGCTTCCAACCACGAATATTCGGCTTTGCCGCCGATGTTGATGCACGTTTAGGCTTACCCCACGATCTTCTACGCTTAAAGTTATCCCCTTTTCATCGCCGGTCACGATATGATTAAAAAAAGACCTTTCCTTTTCTGCTGTTGAAGCAGCTGTTCACACGTGACTAGACGCCGTTCGACGTCTCTCGGCATCAAATCGTACGGGAACGAATATCCTTGCTTTTGAATCACTTCTAATGCTTTCAAACGTTTTGAAACTTTTGTGTAATCAACTCCTAATGTTTCTGCAAGTTCAGCTTGCTCCTGACATGAGCTTTCAAGAAGTAATGCATCCAATTCTTCGTCTTCAGACTTTTTCGGTGCGCCAGAGCGTTCTTTATCTTCAACATCAAAATCATTATTTTTTTTAAGCGTATAAGCCAATCTCTGCATGTTGTTTCCGACAGAGTATGGCCGCCGTAAGTCTCAACAAGAATTCTGTGGGCTTCAGTTGCAGAGTTTTTTATTTGAATAGAGTAATGCAGTGAAATTCCCTGCAAATACACTTTCTTTGACCCGAAATCCGACATGTTTAAGGCCATGAAAATTAAAGCTTCGGCTAAATGACATATTGAATTTCAAGCTTGCTTATAGTACTTCCTTGTAGATGCATTACCATCTGAAATTGCATATACGCAGTTCTGGGAAGGCTATCTGTTGGAAAATATTATAATTATCTGCAGTGTACAGAATTTTATTGTAGCAAAAAAGCATTAAAACCGAATTTTACTTTTGATAATTAAAAAAGAAAAGCGAAAAATAAAACAAACACAGCCGACCAGTTTCACCCTCACTCAACAGAGCTGGACTGAATTTATATTTTGCAAGAAAATAAAAAACGATATGTAATATTAATGAGCGTGGAATACAGTTTAAATTGAAATCACGTTTACTCCTAATTGATACTCCCTCTGTTTAATCAGAGTGAGCTGTCTGGACCGAACGTAAATTGTTTTCAACGCCTTTTTCAGCAATATAGAGCGAGCACTATCAAGGTGGTTAATTAATGACATTAAGGACATTAATATTACATATCATTTTTATTTTCTTCCGATATAAAATCCCTCAATCCAGATCTGTTGAATGAGTTATTTCCGCGACCCAGGTTTTAACCTTTCGATATCTTCAGGTAATTAATAATAATTGTAAATTATTATTAGTTATTGTAAGTCGTCTGAAGATACCGAAAGTTTGAAACCTAAGTCGTTGGAATAACTCATTTCCAAATGAAAAATATTCGCAAGTTCTACAATATAATTGTACTGAACAGTTCTTTTTATACAACTGGGGACTGATATAATTTAATTATGAACAAAAACTATATATAGTCATTCGCAGACAGATCTTTTTCACTGTATCACAGCTCATCAGTACGGCTAGACATCTGATTGCTTCTTACAAAGGATTGAAACCCGACGGAATTTACATCAGTCGGCGATTCTACCTCTAAGCTATGGGCGCTCGGTAGAGGAAGGCGAACTTTAGCGTGTTATATACAATGTAAACACACGCCAGTTGCAGAGAGTGTTCAAGTTCATTACTGAATGAACGATGCGTAGATGCGCGAGTAGCTACTGCTTTTTTCAAAGTCTACTATTCCTCCATATATTCCTCTCTCTTTCTCTCTCTCTCTCTCTCTCTCTCTCTTTATATATACATATGTGTGTGTGTGTGTGTGTGTGTGTGTGGGAGAGAGAGAGAGAGAGAGAGAGAGAGAGAGAGAGAGAGAGAGACAGTAGCTTAAGAGATTTTTTTTGTCCCTGGTAAATTTCCAGTTAAAAAATATTGAGTAAAGTAAGAAATATATTTTGTAAGAAAAATCATTCGGAGATATTGTTTTTTTTTTTCAAAGGATACAAATATTTTTTTGTACTGATGTAATATAACAATCTCGCCCCACCCGAGGAAAGGCTGATGCAAGCGGGGGTGTTTTCCGGTCGTTGAAAGGAACGGATGTTTGTTTGACCTTATTTCCGGCAGTAGCGGAAATGGCTACAAGAGGCAGACAGAACAGGTGTCTCTGAGAATTACGTGGGCGTGCGTGGGCGAGGCAAAATCCGGAAGTACCGGTTTGGCGATTATAAAAGACCTCGGCGCACGGATTTCAGAGGTAGAGAGACAGAGGCAGACGAGAGAGCCAGACCAGACCAGAGGAGCAACAGATACGACCCCCCCGTCAACCCTTAGAAGCGCTCTCTCACTCTCTGTTCCCTAGGCTACACGGTTCATTGTCATTAATAAAAATATCACTTGATGTATTTTTATATATATGCGTGTTTGTTGTTTATTGATATACAACAGACTTGTCTTTTTGGTGCTAGTGACTTGCTGTTTTGAGACAACAAAACAGATAGATACGAGGGTTACCACGGCAACGATTGAAAATTCGACGGAATTAAAACTACCGGATAGAAGACGAAAATAGTAAACAACCGGACGACAGCGAGGAAGGAAGAAAAAGAAAAACAGAAGACGAAAATATATAGCAGCCGCGACTATAGACGTCAGCCAAGGTAAGTGACTCATTGATTTGATAGTGTGTGTGTTCTCTGCTCGTATTTATAATAAGTCCAGTTAGAAAAAAAAAATGCATACTTTTGCCATTGAGAAATGTGGATTGTTGGTGTCAAACACATTAAGAAGGGTAGAACGGAGGGGGTGAAACAGACTACATGTAGGGAGTAGCGCATAGGTTGACGGGTTGACGGGGGTGTTAAAGTTGACAGGAGTGTTAAAGTTGGCGGGAGGAGTGGAGTGTTAAAGTTGACGGGAGGAAGAAGTTGAAATATTTACCTATCTGTAAGTACAAAACATCTGAGTTAATGATTTATTTTTGTTGTTAATATTTTACCATATATGTGAAGTGAGTTTACTGGTATGTTGCTTAATTAATCTGACTTTTATTGAGTAAGTGAGATGTAAAATCATGTAAAGGAAGTTTCTTCTACTCTTTAAAGTGGATAATTGGATTAACTTGTTGATAACAATGTTTTCGTTGGGTTGTGCAGTGTTAGGTTTTTTTTTTTGGGAATTCTTTTCAATGACTGTACACTACAAAATGATTTACATTTCTATGGTTGTGAATTATGCTTTCGTGCAGGTTCCCATCAATTCAACATCCTCTGTGAATTTTCATTAATGTGACTTGGGAAATATCTTTTGAAGATATATTAATTTCTGAAAACTAGTAAATACCATGGAACAGGTAGATATCGAAAGATTTAGTGAAGGATATGAACAACTCCCGAAGAAGTTGACGATAGGAGTCATTGCTGGCGTGATCGGCGTAATAATAATCCTGGGAATAATAGCCAGGAAGCGGATTTTTAAGTGTAAAAGAAGCAACAGTGCTTCGGAAAAGGAAATTGAGTTATCCGTTGTGAATAGTACTCCGGGGTCAACGGGTGTTCAACACTCAAATGTCTCTGCGTTAAACAGAGAGATGTCAACAAATCAGATATGCTTGGTTTCGAATCCAGAGGAAGTAGTTCAGGGAATGGAAAACATTGTACAAACTAAGGGACTACGAGTCACGGGTCCATTTTTTTTAGACTAAATTAATATCCTCCACAAGTAAATTGCATGCGGATTAACGTTGGAATCAGGGTAATTTTCTTCATTTTCTATTGAACATTTCTCGGTCAGACTATGAATGATATGTACGGCAGGTAATGACCATTTTTTTCTGTGTTCAAACATAGTATGTTTGAAATTAAATTAAATTAAATGAGGTTACATGTGTAACAATAAACTCGAGCAGAGGCACGCATGGTGTTGGTCAAGGGTCATTTACTCGATGTTGGTTTAGAAACTGGGGCGCGGTTACCGCCTAATAATCATGTGGTTATGCATCGAGGTGTCTACGCTTATGGACAGAGTCGAGAAAGAAAATGAACATTTTTAAGAACTTTGCCCAATTCTGTGAAAATGGATATTAAAAAAAAAAAAAAAAAAAAGAACAATGAAACATCGAGCTGGTAGAACAATTTTCAAGATGGATACGAACATTGTTGGGTTGCCGATGTAGGCTCCCCTATTTTTTTTTTTTTGTTGTTTTGTTTGTTTCGACACATGTTTTATACAATTGTCGGGCTTGTGTGGCATGGGGAGGAGAGTGAGGGTGTTGCGCTTAAAATGTTCTTAGGTGAACATTTTGGAAAATGGGTGGGCGAGGAATGTAATATAACAATCTCGCCCCACCCGAGGAAAGGCTGATGCAAGCGGGGGTGTTTTCCGGTCGTTGAAAGGAACGGATGTTTGTTTGACCTTATTTCCGGCAGTAGCGGAAATGGCTACAAGAGGCAGACAGAACAGGTGTCTCTGAGAATTACGTGGGCGTGCGTGGGCGAGGCAAAATCCGGAAGTACCGGTTTGGAGATTATAAAAGACCTCGGCGCACGGATTTCAGAGGCAGAGAGACAGAGGCAGACGAGAGAGCCAGACCAGACCAGAGGAGCAACAGATACGACCCCCCCGTCAACCCTTAGAAGCGCTCTCTCACTCTCTGTTCCCTAGGCAACACGGTTCATTGTCATTAATAAAAATATCACTTGATGTATTTTTATATATATGCGTGTTTGTTGTTTATTGATATACAACACTGATATCAATAAAAGAAATTATAGTTTTACACACAACGGTTAAAATCAGTAATTGTTACTATAAAACATAAATTCATATACCAAAAATAAGATAGAGACTCATAGATATTCATACATTTCCCAAGTTTCACGTAAGTGAATATGATTCAAATTCGGATCTCCAGTTTCTCATTAAGAGCGCTATCCATTATTCCATAGAATTTAGGTAGAGCGGTAAGAATGAATTTGTTGTTCTGCTGTAAGGAATACTTTGGTATGTTTGGGTCAATAATTTGGGGCTAGCTAAATTTAAGATAATACGGATTGAAGACCACCCTTCCCCTATCCCCACCTTTTGGCTTTGCGCCATATTTTTGTAAAAAAAAAAGTTTCAAAATAGATATTGCATTCCTCCTTGGTACCTTGATTTTATGTATATAATTGTAAGTGTAGTACTAGATTGGCAACTAGGTCTCATTGTGTGACTGTTGAAATAACTAGATGCAACTGTGAAATTTATTCATATAGTTTCTTTTCTCCATCAGTCAGTTATGTCTCGAAAGAGACATGACTGACTTGGCAGAACATTTTCCCACAGTAGGTTGCCATTACATTCTACGGTAGACTGGTTGCCGACCATGACTATAGAACCTAATTTGTCCTGTTATTTAACCCATGACTGGAGGGAAGAGGTGGATTAATATCTTTCCCAAGGGTATTTGTGAGTAAGTGAATACAATGAATTCATATGGATTCTTTTTTCACACTTCTCAAATGTGAACTGAGTACCGGCTTCCTCTACGAGCTTCAAAAATTTAAGTGCAATATCAATCACCACCTTTTGTCTTTCTGAATTGCTCTTTCTAATGTCTTATTCATTTTTCTTTCACCGTTAGTAACCCCTTGTGTTTTAGTAGCACTGTCGTCTTGCCTGGGGCGAAACGATTAAGAAACAGACAAACAGGCGTTCGTGTAGACAGGAGAATGTCACTTTGAACTGAGCTGATTCGAGAATGCATGAGATGCAACAATAAAGTTCATTGATCGTAGTTAGGTTCTGTGGCAGTAAGAAACGAGTTTACGGCAGTCCGAGCCGTGGCACTTGGCTAGATTTCTTTTTCGCCTTCAGTATGATGCTGATCAACCTTAGGAGACTCAGGGGATTTAGGGCCAACGCAAGGCTTAAATCGTTACCGATATTATTGCTTCACCGCTGCTCGCGCGACAATAGGGCATTGCAGGTTATTATTTTCGCTTATTCTCATTTCAGACCAGTAGCATAATATTGCCTGCCAGTTCAGATCAAGTGACAACAAGCAATCTTAATTTTCCGAAACCAGTTTAGCTTCTTCGTGCTCCCTCTGCATGAATTTACTCAAGCTACTAGACTAGCAACTAGGTTCCATCCTTTTACAGGGAAACCAATCAAAAGTAACCACAACTTCTACTCTATCAGCTTTTTTTTCGCACTTCTCTTCCCTATACTTGCTTCCCTAACAACTACAATCTCCAAGAATTTAGATGCAATGTCAATTTCCATCTGTTATCTCTTTGACTCGAATCTTTTTTCCTGACAGCCCTTGTATTATGTTATTCTCTCTTTCTACTCTACACTCTGATGCAGCTTTCTTCACACCAGTGTTCCCATTCTTCTCTTACCCATTCTCTGACACCTCTTGAAAATTGGTCCTCTTTCTCATCACTCTCCTCTTAAGTAACCTCCTTGCTCACCATTGGCAGTACTGCCTTGATTAGGGTAAAATGATTATAAAAAAGCTTTAGTAAAAGCGTGCGTAGAGACAAAGAAGTTATAGATTGAATGTCTTGCGAGATCGAACACCCTTACTACCGTACAGTCAAGATTGGTATATTTATTGAGTTGACGTGACATCCCTTTGAAATACATATATTATTGAAAACGAAAGCAAGAAAGAATATATTTAGCAACTTTTTTTTCTAAGGGAAATTAAACCGCCTGCATACGGATTGAAAATGAATTTAATAAATACACAAAAATAGAAATGGACGTAAGACAGGAAAGAAACGGCACACAAGGAAAGAAACCTTGGAAAATCTAACACTTATAAGAAATATTGAAGGCAAGATGGACAGAAAAAAATAAACACCAAGTTATTTCATTGTCACCAGATTCATAGGGCAGCTCTTATTTCTTGGAAGTGTCGGATCTCTTCAAAACGTAGACGATCATGGCCTTCCACATCTTCCTGTTCCTTGTAGCTCATTATACCTTTTGTCTTGGTAACTCTCCAAAATTCTGCATTGCTATCCGTTTGCTTAAGCTCATCAAGTATGTCAAGCGTTTTTTTCCCTGTCTTTCTTTTCCCTATCCACCCTATGAGTAACGATTTCCAAGCCGTCTTTCCTCATTGCGTGTTTCAGTAACATCAGCTGTCTCTTCTTGATAATAGGTATATATTTCTTCGTTTCCATTCTCTCCAAAACCTCGTCGTTGCTCCCATGTTCGGTCCATGGTAGCCTCAGCATCCTTTTGTAGAAACATATTTCTGTTGCTTCGAGTCTTCCCTTCATTTTTGACGAGGTTGTCCAGTATTTGCTGCCATATATACCATTCGTGAAAGTAACTGGGATTTTGATTCTCTGTAAAATCTTTATTTTGAATCCAGATTTTCGTGTCAGAAAAGCGACTTCTATTTATATGAAAGTTTGAAGCGCTACAATCTTCTTACCTAGGTTGAGGTGGTAAGCAGTGGCACTGAATGAAAGAACAATGTGATAAGCATTAAGAAATGAAGTGTTGTGATGCCTGAAGTACAATACTGTTCGCTTCGATGTCATACAAAAGCCAGGGATTCAAACAAGTCACCATTATTTGAATCATTGGCACAAAGCAATTTTCCTATTCTCTGTTAGTCTTGTATCAGACTAGTAACTTTTATGACTTTAACTTCGTGAATTCTAACAGCTGGCTTCAGTTGTTTCCATTTTGGCAAGTGAAACTTCTCTATTAAAAGCTGTACACGAATAGGGTAATAAAAAAGAAGAAAGGAATACATGTTTGCAGTGGCGGACTTAAATGGCTGTGAGCTAACGTCTTGCTCATAACTAACAAAACAGGACATCTTGATTCCAGCTATGGCCGTCTCAAGATTAACTTCCTGCGAGCCATTCCTCTCCCTGAAGGAAATCTTTTACAGTATTACTTCATTTGTTTTAATGTTTCGACGTTGGAGATGAACTTCTAGAACCGATACGCCTTCCGACACAAGTAAGTACATCTCTCTTTTCTGCAGTCTCTCAAACATATTGACATTTTCCCTCATTCATTTGCAAAAACACAAACTTTACTTTATGGCCTCTCAATGATTATACGATACCGGAAATAGAAGAAAGCTTCATCGACTACCATATATATTTCCCTCGCCTCATTCATTTTGAATCTTCTCTTGCATTATTTTACTACATTTACAACTTTATTGTCTTTATTACGAAAACTATACCACCACAAATGAAATTTTTTTTAAAATCATATCATCCCGAGCAAGGCGGTAACGCCACCGATGTGCAGGGGGCTACGTAATAGTGAAAAGATTGGAAAAGAGAAAGCCGGAAACCACATCCTAAACAGGGAACAAGAGATGAGCCTCTTAACCTGTTCAATAGACGTGGGTGGAGTGTGAACCGGGTGATAGATAGATCTATCTACTCGAATTGAAAAAAAAAAAAGAAACCAAAGTGAGAAGATTGGAAAAGAGAAAGCCAGAAACCACATCCTAAACAGGGTACAAGGGATGAGCCTCTTAACCTGTTCAATAGACGTGGGTGGAGTGTGAACCGGATGATAGATAGATCTATCTACTCGAATTGAAAAAAAAAGAAACCAAAGTGAGAACATTGGAAAAGAGAAAAGCCGGAAATATAGATACCTTACGAAAGAAACTGTTGGTTTACAAAAAGTTACTAAATAGATCTTTGGAAGAGGAGGAGGAGAAGGAACGTCAAATATTTTTTCCCAAATATTATGAATCTTTTTTAAACTTATAGTTTTATTCGAAAGGTATGTATATTTAATTCGTGGCTGTATAGTTTTTGTAATAAAGATAATAATAATTTAGTTGTAGACGTATTAAAATAATATTCTGTTGTGAAATTAAAAAAAAATTACATTTATTGACTTAAACATAATAACACAAAATACAAAATTTATAAAACAAGCTTGCAAAATTGTTTCTTTGTGCGCCTAACACTTAGGCAAGATAACAAGTTCCAATTAAAAAATCCGTTGTGCTCATTAAAAACAATTATAATTACCAACAAAATGTTCCCTTACTTTGCTTACCGTCGAAAGAAGTTGAGGAGGTTTGACGATCCAGAAGAGTCGTTGGGTTTATTTTTGACATTATTTTAGTTTTATACATTGAGGTTCAAAAATGAGATAAATATCGTATTTTCTTTTAAAACTTCAAAATCAGGGTTAATAGCTCCATTTTGTGTCAAACATTCACAAACAACGATAGAAAGATAATCGTATAATTCTTTAAATTTGTAGACTTTTCTCCTTTCTGTTTTATTTCTTTTTATTTTGTAACATTCTTTCTTTTGTTTTCATCTTCTTGATTTTTTTCGTTGTTATAGTTGGTAACTTTTAGATCTTCTTTGTTCAGTTGCCAGAAGCAGCCCAGGTTCTGTGAAAGCTCAAACCCTTCTGGTGCTTAGACCAACCAAACTTCTTTAATAGCCACAGATCGGTTTCAAAATTAAATACAAGAATTGAAAACTAACAGGCTTTATTTACTTTCTCGCAAAATTTATCTCTTTAAATCACGCATGTTTGAAATTTTTTATTTTATTTTGGCGCGTTTTCAGATCATAAGACCTGAGCCTCTTTTTCAAAATATTTTTGAAAATCAAATTTTATATATGCATCTATTTTATAAATTTTCCGGCTTCATTTTAGCGGCATTTTAAAAGCATCAATTAATACAAAGTTTTTCGCATCAATTTTTATTCAAACCATTTTAGTAGCCACCTGGCCTTATCCATGACAGCTTTTTGGAATCTTACATGAGCATCACTGCCGAGGTTTACTACCAAGTACTAGATGAAATGTACAATAACATTTTTCTTTTAATAAATTTTTTTTAAATTTTTTTTAAAATCACACTTCTGAAAGAAAAGTGTAACAAGCAAACCTAGTGGTAGAGTAGCTTGCACCCCTTCAGCACTCTAATTGATGGACTAGCTCATAGCCTGAAAAAGTCTACGAATATGTATTAAAAGGGTCGGTTTTTTTTTTTTGAGAAAAGCAGATTAATATTAGAACTGATTTCAGCTATTCAGCATTTAGACTCTGCCCTCTTTGCTCATAAGTTTGTCTTGTTAATTGTTTGTAACTTATTGTTCTGTACGTTTTGTTTATATCCTTCAGCACTGGATTCTGTGCTGAATAAATATATTAAGCACTCATTATTCTCTGTGTATCATTCAACTCAATGGTTCAATACCTAGTCTATTGAATCTTTTCTTATTTACTCCTTAATTATTTTATATGGATTTATATTTCTTCTTTATTAGATAAATGTTATATTACTATTGTCTTTACAAAGAAAATTGTACATCTACAAGTAAATTATCATTATCGACATTAAGAAAACTATACATCGACAAGAGATTAACAAAAAAATAACTATGCGTTTATAACTTAATTACTGTTATCCTCAGTAATAAAACTTCAACTACTGTTGTCCTTACTAAAAAAAAACAATAACAAACTGAGTTTTAAAATATTGATTGATAAGCAGCAAAGGGTGCCCCCGCCAGCTACAAAGCTATCATTTGATTTTTTTTACAATTGTTACATTCCAAGCAAGATATTATTGCCACTGGTTCGCAGAGAAAAGTGTAGAAAAAGTAGAACAGGTTACAGCGGGTGTCGTAGAGTGGGTAAGAGAAGGATGGAAACACTGGTGTGAAGAGAGCTGCGTGAGTGTAGAGCAGAAAGGGAGAAGAAGAAGATACAGGGGGAAAGTATGGGAGTCAAAGAGATAAGAGATGGAACTTGACGTTGCATTTAAACTCTTGGAGATTGTAGCTATCGGGGAAGCAAGTATACGGAAGGGAGTTCCACAGGCGAGAAGTGCGAGAAAAGAAGCTGTTAGTGTAGAAGTTGCGGTTACACTTGATTGGTATCATTGTAAAAGCAACCTAGTTGCCAGTCTAGTAGCTCGAGTAAATTCATCGGAGCAGAAACTGTGAACATATTTGTAGAAGAGACCGAGGGAAGCTACATCTCGTCGGCGAGAAAGTAATTAGAGTTGAGCTGTCAGGTTGGGATCGATTAAATATATTTTTAAAAAATAGTATGAAAAATAGGTGTAATTGAATTTTGCTGAATAATGCGCATTTCTTAGTAATTGTAGAGTACATGTACTGTACATATTACTGGCCGTAGATACCAGATATGAATACAGAATCTTTTAAAAAAATTAAGTAATTGACTGATATTTTTAAATAGTTTACTACACAATTTACACAGGTAGTTCAAAAGTACAATAGAGCAACGATGCAGTCAACGATATTAAGAGCCATTGTTTGTGTTCACTAAATGATTGTGGGAATCTGTAGTGAACAAAACAAGATCTACATTACGATTCAAAACAAGGTTTACATTTGCGATTCAAATCTGAATCTATTCTTACAAATAAAAGAATTTACAAAACCTTTGCTTAGCACACACAAAACTCGATGCGAAATGTTTTTCGGCCAATAGAAAACTAGGAAACATCTAAAAACAAAATAGAAAGACCAAAATCACATCCGGGAGTGAATTCCCAAATGATCTACAAATAATATACAAGACTGGACAAGACGACTGTCGGTAGAGAGATAAAATGACGAGCGTAATTAACACGTACCCTTGACAAACGACAAGCGATCGCTATTATTGTCTCTATCTTTCTCACTTCTTACCTTTTTCCCATTCACTCTGAGCGATTACTTCAATGACAATCCAACCCAACAATAAACGCTCATACATACATACCTACATACATACGTTCCTGCATACGTACACATAAACTCATTCTTGCAAGTTACCACTACGAACTTTTGATACCCTTAACTTCTTAATACTGTTTCTCATGAACTTTTAATTTCTACCAATTCATGTTATTATTTTCTATTAAAAATGTCTATTTAAACATACAAAATGTATACTTTTATTCTTTCACAAATCCACACATCTCAATCTCATACCTTATGGCAACCTTCTGATGATAGCGAATAAATCTAAGTTGTAGGAAGTTCGGTTATGATTCACACAAGTGCAATTCAAAAACTTTAACCATCTCCCTACTGCTTCATATTTTCAAATAATTGCTTCTGTAATCAATTCATCTAACCATTTCTTTTTAATAAATAGCAACATTTATGCGCCCAAATTTTTCACAGACAGCGAATTTCTTAACTTTGTCTTTTTATGATCTTTAGATTTTAAAATTGAACTTGAGTAGTTTGTAGTGTGCAGATTCCGTTATAAAATTATTGTTCCTTTTTATTACTTAAACTGCGTGTATTTGTTTATTTATTGTATTTTTATTTGATAAAGACGGCCCACTACATTAAAAATAAGTAACATTTTAAGACTAAATTACCATTTTTATTACGTAATAAATTAAACTTCTATGACAAAATCCGAATGTTTACAACACAGTAAGTTCGTCCAGTTAATGAACTTAAAAATACAAGACAATTAATGCACTACGAGTTTACCTAATTTGCTACAAAAAAATCATTATTATGGGCGAAACTAAACCGGTTCTTATTCTATTCAACCATTAATATTTCAACAGCTAGCACTGTGAGTATTTTCATACTTGAATGTGTAGGAATTACTCTACCTTGTCTGCTAATGGACTTCGTTCAATACGCATAAGATGGCGTGGCGATCAGCGTTATAAAACAAATGCATTCATTCTCTCTTTGTTCCGGGATCTAGTAGCGACGGCACGGGTCTCTTCTCCTCTGTGGAGACACTCACCCGGCAAATCCGATTATTTAATTTCAGCCCAACCACATAGTTGCGCGCGCGCGCACACACACACACACACGCACACACAGACTACAGGTAACTACATAGTTTTTTCTTTTCTGAAACTAACTATGCGTATACACGTGAGTATAATTTTCTGTCTCTCTTCTTTCGTGAGCTATGATGTCTTTTCAATAAATGTATACGCATAAAAATATCCCACATTTTTTTAAAAATTCATTCAATTCAAAAGTCATCATCCAAATCAGCAAGAAGTTACAACTCCTCCCATTACCAAATGGTGGCCAACAACCACTTCATCCATTAACTCGTCGTATCATGACAGACTGTGAGGAAGCTCTGAGTAAGTGGTGATGATGATGATTCGATCCCGAAAGCATGTCTGATCCTATGGTCACCATATAATTAAGGTGTTTCTTCATGGCACTCTTAAGAGATAAGGATCCCTAATTTTTTGTCAAGTTGTTCTTTTTATTTTTTTAAAAAGTTTCTTTGGCATGATATCTGGTATTCTCTTTATTATAATTAATATCGCTATATATATATATATATATATATATATATATATGAAATGAATTGTTTGAACATTATTTTTTATCGATACTCAAACAATTCATTTTAAATTGTCGGTTGCTTATAACCAAGTTTCGTTAAAAATTCGTTCCATTTCCGTAATATATATATATATATATATATATATTCCTCCTGTCACACTCTTGGTGTGTGTGTGTGTGTGTGTGTGTGTGTGTGTGTGTGTGTGTGTGAGAGAGAGAGAGAGAGAGAGAGAGAGAGAGAGAGAAATAATTGCGAGGCAGCGTCGATTCAGTTCATTCTCTTTACTAACAGTTATTAAATTTACTACCAGTTATGATAGCACTTGCGCATGTTTGCCTTATTTTAATTTTCGCAATAACTATGTCGTCGCGTAGCGAAGAATATATATATATATATATATATATATATATATATATGAATCCGTTGTATATTTATTTGTATATGTATACATATATATATATATATATATACATATATATACACAAATATAAACAACATTTCTTAGAAAAACATAGTCATGTAGGTAATATCAGACAGATTTTAGTCAACAATACAATAATACTCACTCATACACGCAGTAAAAAGAACCTTCCGATATTAGTGGCCATCTACATTAAATTAAAACAACCCACACTTAATAAAATCACGTTTAAATCTGGTCATAACATATTACATTGAATTTAAATATATGGTTCTGTTAACATTTCGAGCTCTCACGAGGTGTGACGTCATAGAACCGCATTGCAAATTTACGAACTGCGTATGCTGTTTGGTGACTGTTATCGTTGCTTAACAAAGTTTTATGACAGCACAAGATAAAATTATCTTTTATAGTGGATGTTTTTATATTAACGCCCCTGTAACCTCTCTGAAGATGGCTCATGTGAGCCGAAAGCTTAGAAAATTAATTAAAAAATTTCCAAATGTTGGAGAATTTTGTCTTTATTTTCACCTGAAATTAAAGCCAAAATACGATGTTTAGAACAGCTCATGATTAAACATAATAGACATTCATTGCCTGTTATATTTGACAATATGTTTAGAATATATATATATATATATATATATATATATATATATATATATATATATATATATATATAAAACCCTCTGAAGTAGATCATGTTACGCCACAATTTTCCATTCCTTGTACCATTTAACAACCTTGCTTATCGTCAACCTCTTCAACTCCTTTGGATGGTAAGCGAAAATTTTATTCATTATTACAATTGGTTTTCTTATGAGCAGAGCAATTTGTAATTGCAACTCGTTATCGTTTTTAAGTGTTAGGCGAGTAAAGAAATATCTTTTGGAAGTTTGCTTTTTTAATTTATTCTGTATAACACTATTCTCAGTATCCTTCTGTAGAAACATACTTCTTTTACCTACAATCATTCTCATGAATTTGTTTATCATTCACTCCTGTATGGGAGAACTAATATTGCATAAAAGATCAACATTCTTTCCTTTGTTTTTAACGAATTCCTCTTGTTTCTTAGTATTTTGCTTTTGGAAGGCTTATTTTGCTGTTGCAATAGCTCCTTCGGATTTCCGTATAAAAATAAACAAACTGTACATATGTATAGATAAATCAATAAATGCGTAGCCTGATCAGGAAAAAGAAAGTATTTATTTTACATTATAAATCTCAATTTGTCATCAATATTTCCGGATATATATATATATATATATCCCCAAACAAAAATGAATTACTGAGTGAAAGAACAGAAATTATGACTAAAGGTAATCAGACCATAAAATACGTATTAGGTTTATACAATCATGGATGAAAACGTTATAAATTCTTCTAATTTTTAAAAATGCGTGTTCAAAAATTACCCGTTATATGAGCGTTCAAAAAAATGCCCGTTCCGTGAGCGTTCTTAAAGGAAACAGTAAAATCAGTTATTTCAAATAATAACCCGTTTACAAATTATATATATATATATATATATATATATATATATATATATATATATATACCAGTAAAATAGTTGCTGGTTTAACCAGCAGACGGTAGATAAAAAATGTGCTCAATGCACATGCAAAACAAAATGAACTGAATATGCAGATCGAGAAATATGTCAAAGAACCGAACACACACCACTTACTTGCTTCCTAGGTTACCACCACGCAAAGTACTTTGCCTGAAAAGTCGAAACCTAGGTAGCAATATATATATATATATATATATATATATATATATATATATATATAAGCAAGAAAATCTCCTGTAGTATGATTAGTATAGAAGCCAATGCACCTTGGAAAACTTCTATTCTCGATGTCGAGGTTGAATTAAAATTTTGTCTGTTTCCTGTACGCATGCGCCGAGTGATGACACTTTTATTTCTATACAATAGTTTGAAATTTCTATACAAAATCGTACTTTATCGATCGTTGTGGAATAGCTACACACTTCTTACCTTTTTATTTGTTTTTTAGTCTGTAAATTATTCCTGCTTGTACAAATTAGACACAAGATTCCAGGTCAAATTTATGTGATCGTGTGCTGTTCATTGTTTGCAACTCATTTGTGTTTTTTTCTTCTTCGTATTTGCTCCTCCTCCGTTGGGATCTCTCCATTCTCGGTGATGCCTGTAATTTGTGTAATTCGAAGAAACAGTCATTTTCAGCAATTTTTCCTTACTCGACCATTCTTGTTCAAAATGTCTCTTTCCCGAAAACGAATTTAAGTCAACCGTGGATTTCGATCAGCTAGGTTTGATATCGGCTCGGAACGAGAAATCGGGGAGCCGAGTTCGAATTCCAGTTGAATTCATTGCATTCCCTTACGCGCAAATACCCTTGAAAAAGGTATTAATCCGTCTCTTCCTTCCAGTTATGGGTTAAATAACAGGACAGATTGGGTTTTATAGCCTTGGCTGGCAACCAGTCTACCGCAGAAAGTAATGGCAACCTACTGCGGGATAATCTTCTGCCCAGTCAGTCATGTCTCTTTTGAGACATGATCGCCTAAAGCGTGTTTCACGTATGGCACTTAATTGACTGACTGAATTGACTCGTGTTTTTGCAAAGATATTCTCTTACAGGCAGAGACAAAACCAATAGTTGAAAATACTTGAAGAACTGTTTGCGCCTCAAACTCTCTCCTGTGTAGTTGTTGAAAGAACCGTCCCTGAAGCAGAATGAGATAAGCATCAATAGTAAGAGTTGATGTTCAAATAAATCTTATGTCTATATAATTCACAGCTGTCTATGATTAGCTGATGTATCGTATCAGTCGATAATACCTAATCTGTTCGCTTTCGTATCGTTTATTGGTTTATTTCACTGCTCCAGGGTATATGACTTTTTTGAAACTCCTTAATCCAAGGATTGAATTCATGTCTACAAGAAAAGCATGTGTGAGTTAACCAACTAGGTCATGTTTCTCTTAACACGGGTAGGAGTCAGGATGTGCGTTGTGGTGCAGTGGATATCGACTCGGAACGACAAATCGAGGTGCCGAGTTCGAATTGCAGTTGAATTCTTTGCATTCATTTACGCACAAATACCATTGGGAAAGGTATTAATCCGTCTCTTCCCTCCAGTTATAGGTTAAATAATAGGACAGACTGTGTTCTTTAGTTTTGGCTGGCAACCAATCTACCACAGAAAGCAATGGTAACCTACTGTGAGATAATCTTCTGCCCAGTCAGTCATGTCTCTTTCGAGACATGATCGCCCAAAGTGTGTATCACAGATGATACTTAACTGATTGAATGTAGGAGTCAAATTTAAAGTCAGTGCAGGAATTTATGAGAGTTGCACTCTTTTTTAATCAGAAGATTTTAAAAAGTGTTCGATAGTGTTAAGTGTTGTTAGCGCATAACGTGTGGTGATTCTTTCAGGCGTATTATACTCAGTGTTTTCCTGTTTGTTATATTAATTATATTCTACAGGTAGTGAAGGGGCTCTTTTTTCCCTCGGTTCATGATCAGCTATATCTGATTTCAACAAGTTTTGGGAAAATGAACAAGCGGTACAAAGGCTAGTCTGGTTGACGGTTACAACAGAATTGTGACTTTGATTTGCCCTGGACCCAAAATTGCAGCCTTGTGCTAAAATAAGCTAAGACTAGTTAATAAGAGAGTCTATCGACGCAAGTTGTTGAATGATGTCTTTAATAAAAACACATTCAATCTTTCAACTAGTATGTAATTTGGTCGTCTTAATCCTAAACTGAATAGAAGAGGGGCAAATCTGGTAGCGGATATACTGTTTCCATCGAGTGATTAATTCATTGAGGATTAATTTTGATTTAGTAATATCCAGGCCTGATGTTGTGTAACATTAATTTATTTCATTAATTAGATTTAAAAATATCTTCATATATATATATATATATATATATATATATATATATATATCCCTTCTATCACAGTCTTGGAGAGAGAGAGAGAGAGAGAGACAGAGACAGAGAGAGACAGAGACAGAGACAGAGACCGAGATAGACAGAGATAGACAGAGAGAGACACAATAGCGAAGCAGCGTCGGCTCAGTATATATATATAATTCTCTGAAATATTTTGCCATCATTTTTGACGGCAGGAGTGCAATGAATCGAGGCTGATTGACTCGCACTAGGTGCTCCATACCTGTAATCTTTTGCTAAAGCTAAGCTGGCAGTGGGTTTGGTATTAGTATATCTTCAGGGCATAAGCATTCATGATTCTCCAAAGATTTCATTTTGTTTGGGCAGTGAGCAGGGTAGAAATGGATTCGCACCTTTCTCAAAATTAACGCAATTGTTTCGACTCGTCGAGTACACTTTCGGCGCCGATAAAGCTTACAGTGCAGAGTTCATAAATGTTTAATGACACAAGAACTCAACTTTGCAACATTCAGTGGGAATCAATTTTACTGTTAATACATAGCCCTCTGACTGGACGATTTTGCTACGTTCAGAAAACTTTGGAGTTGGTTCCTCTAGCATGAATCTCATTTTAACATTTGCCATGGAAATAGCGATAGAATGGTGGTAGGTTTGCAACATTGCAACTGCGGAGAAGAGGTTGTAGAGCAGAAGACCGTGTAAACGATTTTGAACTATATTAAGTAATGAAAATAATTACTGAACAGCTCTAGCTCACATATTGACGCCCTCTAGTGGCTACCGGGCCTTGTATTGCATGAAATTTAGGGAAATAAATATCAGTTGATTTCGAGGAAGAACTGTATCTTTATGTTATATTAGCAACAAGAATGAACGTTTATTTTTCTCGCATTCTTGAAGAAAGTTTCGTTTATTTTACCATATTCCAAGCGAGATATGAGCATAAGCATAATGAGAGACAAGACTTGGGGGTTAATATTTAGCTTGGAGTTTTGAAGTTAGAATTCTTTGGCTTATTCAGCCGAGTTAAAATTCCGAATTTTTAAAATCTTGCTTTTAGCACAGCGTCTGAGCCTGGTCACTTTTCCATTATCAGCTCAGCGTTGCGCCTACAGTTTAAAATTGTCTTACTGTGTCTACAAATGTTTTAATATTTTGAACTCATACTTATAATTTAAGCTTTGCCAGGTTTCATAACATTAGTCACTGATACTAGAGGCAACTATACCACTGCGTCTATTAAGTAAATAAACAGAACTATTCAGCACATGTGGAGTTTATCTAATAAGGCGAACAATACATGCACTTATATTTGGGCAGCAATCTTTCTTTTATACATGTCTCATTTAAATACGAATTTGCATGAGATACTAGATTAGCAACTAGATCCCACCCTTTTACAGTGAAACCGATAAAATGCAGCCGTAACTTCTACTCCAACAGTTTCTTTCCTCGCACTTCCCGACTGTGGAATTCTCTTCCACACGATTGCTTCCCCGGCGGCTACAATCTCCAGGAGTTTAAATGTAAGGTCAATACACACCTCCTAATACACTAACCTGCTCCCATTCTATCAAGCACTCTTCCCATCTGCCCGACCCTCATCCTCGCTATCCTTACTCATCTGTCACCTTTCTCCTGACATTCCCTATGTCTATCCACTCCTTCTCTTTACCTTCCCCTATGTAGCCCCATGCGCAATAGTGGCAGTGGAATGCCTTGCTTGGGGTGAGATGATTAAAAAAAAAAAAAAAAATTTATAAGTTTTTATTCAGTTTTTCAAATGTTCGTACAGTTTTTTTTTAATAAGGAAAATACCAAAGATCTGTCTTTTTGTTTATTTTCTCTTAATCTCTGACGAAGTTACAATAAAAGTGAAACATGTTAGAGTGATAAACGTTTCATGTTTGCACTTTATGTCATCTTATTATTCTGTAAGATTTCGATCCACACTTGATCTACATTTCATCCTTAATTCATACATAATTCATACTTAATTCATACTTAATTCATACATACATATTCTTTTTAAATACTCTCTTGAAACATTTATTATTCTTTTATTCGTGAATTGTTTTACTAATAAATTGTTTTTATTGTGTTCCATCGTTTGCTTTCCTCTTTTACTATTTTTTCTGTGGGAAGGTTGTCTTTTTGTGTCGTGAAAATTTTGCCAACTGTTGCCTTCTGATGAAATCCTGGCACGAAAGAATTCCTGAAGAAAAAAAATGTTTTCGTGTCTTTTCAAAACGATATATATGAATATATATATAAAAAAATTTTTTTCGGGAAAATATTTGTACCGAATATATTTTCGGGATAATGTTTGTACCGAATACATATATATTCGGGAAAATATTTGGGCCGAATGGAATTTTTATAGTGTGGTCTGAAGAAATGAGCTAATTTAGTCCATAGAAATGAATTATAATGTTGAGTTTTTCTTCATTCATATATATATATATAGCAGTAATAAATCCAGGAAAAGATTTAGTAAATAATCCCAATGGATCATAGTAATATTAGGTCAGATATTAGAACTGATCCAATAGAGAGCTCGATGTAAATTTAATTTACAGAGCAAATGTTTATTTATTTCATATGTAAATTCAATATATTATATTTGAGGAATAGCTATTTCTACAGTTTCGGGTGGGATTGATAATGCAGTTATCAACCACACCCGAACGAATTAATATATATATATATATATATATATATATATATATATATATATATATATATATAAGTATAAGTAGACACTGACGTTAACACCAAGCGGTGGTTGTCTGGTTACGGCTCGAACGCAATCTTCAGGCCACATGGGTTGTTTTTTGGCTCGACTATTTATGCATGCTGGTCGATGTCGCATTATGGATAGTAGGGTCTATTGTATTATCTTAATGATTATTAGTTAGGTGGTCACGCTCATGTTACAAATTATTCTATAGAATATTGAGTAGAAATTATTGCAATTCCGAATGTGGTTTATTTGTAGATATTTGATCGTGTTGTCTTTTAACTTTTTTCTCGTTATTTATTATTGATTACTGTTGTGGGGCGTTACCCACTTAACTATGGACTCTTCCTACCTGTATATTAACTGAGAGGTAATCACTCTCATGGTTTCAGTTCAGCTCAGCACAGTCTATCTGTCTGTCAGTTACTAGTAATCCAAGCTTATATTTACTCTTTTCTCTTGTATATCTTTTTGACTTAATATATGTTGTTAACCTTACCACCGTGTTTCGAGTTATCATTTCGTGGTCCCATTATCGGTCCACATCAACTGGCAACGATGATTTCGAACATCAAGGAATACCCTACGCAAGAAACCCAGTTAACTCCACCAGGAAATACGAGTTCATAAAAAGAATACCCACCCTCATCAACTGGCGAACGGGAACTTTGAAAAACTAAAAACCAGTTTCAGATCCACAGCAACGAACGAGGATTCGAGCTAGTGTACTAACAGCGACTGACCAAGTGATAACCCCTCCTCACATTAAATCTATCGACAAACTTTGCAGTACCAAAAAATGCCCCATCTAAACCAACCTGCAACTGTTTATAAAAAGAGAAAAATAAAAAATAAAACAACTTCGTACGAATTCAAATCAAAACTCCATATCAGAAAATAATCTACAAGTCCCTTCTAAAATTTTCGCGACGTAAAAAAATAAGTGTGGGAAACTTCAATAATTAAGTGTAGCATGAACAATCTTCTACAAGCTCGGAACAACGGTATTACAGAGAAAAAAAAATCTGTAAGTAGATTTTGTTTTTGGTGGCCTCTCTTCTTTTGGGTACGTCTTACAAAAAAATCTGTAACTACAGGTAGTTTTCTTTTCTTCTCTGTTTTTTTTTCAGCTAAAAATTGGTCGTTTTAGTCTGAAATTAAAAAATTGAAGATTTTCAGAAAGTAATAATCCAAGAGATGAAATCTCAGTTAGATTATCAGCAAAAAAGTGAGAAACGACAGCAGAAAACCGAAGAGCGGTTACTTCTACAACAACAACAACAACAACTGTTTATGGAACTTCATAAACAGCAGAAAGATTTCCAAGAGCAAGCTCTTAAAAAAAGCGAGGAACGTCAAAGTCAAATAGAAGAGTTACTATACAAATCATTAAATGGCAAACAAACATCTGAGAACGATACTGCATTTTCCAGGGCACTATCTGGAGTACCATGGAAACTTTCGAATATGTACCCGAAGATGAAAAAACCTTCGATTCTTTATACAGGCAGTACGAATATTTATTCAACATTGATTGCAAAGAATGGTCTAATTAAAAAAAAGTTCGACTATTACTAAGAAAATTGGGTACCGCAAAACGTTCACAACGGACAAAAGGACAACGGACTTAGATATCTCAGAAACAGTTGAGTTACTGTCGGAACTATTTGGGCCTAACGCGTCACTTTTTCACAAGAAATAGAAGTGCCTAAATCTATTCAGGCAGTATCAGCAGGACTATCTGAGATTTGCGGCTACAGTAAATAAACACTATAATGACTTTAAATTAGCAGATTTATCTGCTGAGGACTTCAAATGTCTGATTTTTGCCCAGGGTTTAGTCTCGCTGAAATTAGACGCCGAGTGCTGACAAAATTAGAGAATGAACCAGGTCTAAACCCCCCCCCCCCAAAAAAAAAAAATTGGTAGAGGACTGCCAGAGGGTCGTATCCGTAAAATGTGACTCTAAATATATCGAGGAGTCGGGGGTCGCTCATATCAAAAAAATTAAGAGCAGACCAAAACACTACTCCCCGGAAAAAGAGAAAAGTAAATCTGTGCAACCAAAATATCGTGACAAGCATACTACGAATAGACAAGAAAATTCACCACCAGGTCCGTGTTATATCTGCGGAAACCTACACTGAATGAGCTTTTGCCCGTTCAAAAGGAAGAAAACCTGTCAAAATTGTGGTAAAGCTGGCCATGTAACATAATGCTGCTGGTATGTTAAAAAATTTAGAAAACCAAAAAATAAAATTAGGCAGACACAGTCAAGCGATAAAGAAGATGGAAATTTGCGTAAATACGTAATTGTGCAAATATTTAACAAAACGATAAAATTCCAGCTTGACAGTGGGTCCAACCTTACGATTATTAATTTGCATACCTGGAGGCAACTGAAAAAGCCAACTTTATTAAGAACAAAGAAAACAGCACGTTCTGTAACAGGCGATAAAATTAATATTTTAGGTGAAGTATTTTAGCTGTAACATTAAATGGAATAAATTAAAAGCTTATGTTATGAAAAATACAGAAAACTTATTTGGGACATATTGGATTGAGAAGTTCGATCTGTGGGAATGTCCAGTAAGTATGTTTTGTCGTAAAATAGAAATTACAACCTCCAACATCGAGGAACTGAAACAGGAACTCAAGCAAAAATTCTCTGATGTGTTTTCAGGCGGTTTAGGAAAATGTACCAAGATAAAAGCACAATTCCAGTTAAAAGATAACGCTCAGTCTGTGTTTAAGAAGAAAAGGAACGTTCCGTTTGCAGCGATGAACGAAATCAATGAAAAGTTAGACAGTTGGAAAATGCAGGTATCCTGTCTAAAATAGATTTCAGTGAATGGGCTGCACCAACAGTATATGTAAAGAAAAAATCAAGCTAAATCAGAGTATGTTCTGATTTCTCAACAGGATTAAACGCCGCACTAAAAGACCATCACTATCCTCTCCCTAGCCCCGAATAGATATTTAATAAATTAAACGGTGCCAAAATTTTTTCTAAAATTGACTTATCGGATGCATATTTACAAATCCAGGTTGAGGAGAACTGTTCCAAAATTCTTTGTATAAATACATATAGAGGTTTGTATAAATTTAATAGACTGGCTTTTTGAGTCAAGGTCGCGCCTGCTATCTTTCAGTAGGTTATGGATACCATGCTGGGCGACCTTGATTTCGCAACTGCCTATCTTGATGATATCCTAATTACGAGTAAATTGGTGAAAGACAATCGGGAGCACGTACTAAGTGTATTTGACAAAATTCAAGAATACGGCTTCAAAGTCAAGGAGGCTAAATATTTGGGGCATATCATTAACAAAGACGGTCGACGACCGGGTCCAGACAAGGCTACGGCGATCAAGGACATGCCGGCCCCGGGTAACGTGCGAACACTACAAAGCTTCCGCGACTTAGCTAATTTTTACCAGGTGTTCATTAAAAACATGCACAACTTGTGAGCTCCCTTAAACGAACTACTAAAGAAAGACAAAACCTGGGAATGGACACCGGAATGCCAATCTGCATTTGAAAAAATAAAAAACACACTTACTTCAGACTTTTCTCTCATTCACTATGACCCAAAGTTAGACATCACAGTAACAAGCGATGCCAGCTCTTATGGCATCAGCGCCTGCATCATACACAAACTTCCGGATGGAACGAGGAAACCCATCGCGCATGTGTTTCGAACTTTGCTGCCTATATTCAATAAAGCAATATTCGCAGATCGAAAAGAAGGCGTTAAGCATAATCTTCGCCGTTACCAAGTTTCACAGATATCTACAAAGCAGATATTTTACGTTACAGACTGGCCGTGAACCGCTGCTAACTATATACGGATCTAAGAAGGGACTACCGGTGTATACTGCGAACAGACTTATACGGTGGGGTACAATATTGCTGAACTATAATTTTTAGATTGAGTACCTGTCCTCCAAGAACATCTGCCACCCTGACAGTTTGTCTAGACTCATTCAAAAAAAAAAAAAAATATTCGAAGACTCGATAATCGCGACCTTAAGAATGAACTGCGAGATAAAGAACATGATTGTGAACACTGAGAGAGCTTCCATTAACACTATCAGACATCAAAAGGGGGGCTATAAAAGACGAGTTTATCCGTACTACCAAGAACAAAATTTACAATAAAGATTCGAGTGTGCCTGGGTTTTTTTCGCTATGTGACGATATATTGTTGTATAATGAAAGGGTGGTGATATCTAAAAATTTGCAAAAGAAAATCCTGCGGGACTTTCATATGAGACATCCCGGAAAAAAACGTACAAAAAGTCTCATGCGTCTACTGGCTAAACATGGACAGAGATATACCTGACATGATTGAGGCATGCAAAGGGTACGCGTTCGCAGTTAAAGCTTCAAAAGCTATGTGCAAACCGTGGCCGTAGACTGACCAGCCGTGGCAGAGGATTCACGTCGATTTTGCGGATCCATTGGAAGACCATTACTACCTCATAGTCGTCGACAGCCACACTAAATGGCCGGAAGCTCTTAGATGCAGAAGACCCACCACGGGATGCACGATAGCTTTCTTTCATTACCTGTTCGCGCGTTTTGGCGTCGTGGACTGCGTGGTGACAGATAACGGAACGCAGTTCACGTCTGGTTAAATTTTAAAATTCTGTGAAACGTTCCAGCTGAAACACATTACGACCCCGCCATATCACTCTAGGTTCAACGGACACGCGGAGTCATTCGTGGACACCTTAAATCGAGCACTTAAAAAGCGCAGGGCACACCGACTGATAAGGCGTTCCAACAGTTTATGCAGGTGTATAGAATTGCACCAAACCCTAATACGCCAACGGGACTTTCACCTGCAGAAACGATGTTCGCAAGCGGGATAATATCAGTATTTGATAAACTCATTCCAAAGCAGGCAAAATTTAAAAAAACGGTTACCCTGACCAGAAAACGTTACTCCTGCGGTGAGAAAGTATTGTTCAAAGTCTATAAGAACAACATGTCGTTTTGGGAAGTAGGCACAGTAAAGCAAAAAGTGGGAGATCTCATATATATAATTCAAGACCCCAAGAATACACACAAGCGATTGAGTATATGTCGGGCAACCGACATTAATGAATCACAACCAACCAATGAAGAGCCGATAGACACCATCTTCGAGAGTTTCGATCGCGAGGCACCCCAAGCTTCACCCCAAATAAGGCGATCTGGAAGAAAAAGAAAATTTGTGGATCTTTTGATCGTCAATCCAAAACGGAAGAAATATTAAACAGCTTTTCGGGAAAAAAAGCGCTTGGAAGTGGGGTGTTGTAGGGCGGTACCCACTTAACTATGGACTTTTCCTGCCTGTATATTAACTGACAGTTAATCACTCTCATGGTTTCAGTTCAGCTCAGCACAGTCTATCTGTCTGTCAGTCACTAGTAAGCCAAGCTTATATTTACTCTTTTCTCTTGTGTCTCTTTTTGACTTAATATATATTGTTAACCTTACTACCGTGTTTTGAGTTATCATTTCGTGGTCCCATTACCGGTCCACAACAATTACTTAATTATTTGTAGTTGATTATAATAATGCATTTACTTGCGTTTATGTATATATTGGTAAATTGTTAATTTGCTTATTATTTACGAAATTTGCTTGTATGTTTATTTAGATTTTTGTTTATTTGTTTATTTACATTTTTTCAGGATTTGGTTATCTTATTTGTTTAGTTTACGGTATTGGCTTTGTCTAAAGTATGTTTCATTATCTTCGTTGTATATAGTGCATAAGTTTCTGTAATTTGCATTTATGATGGTAGTATTTTATAATTATTTTTATAATGTATTCGATTTTTAACCAACTTCGTCAAATTTATTTTTATGTTTTCATTTTGGGAAAAATTATGACCGTTTAATTAGTAATTTGTGTTCGTCTGTGAAGGTTTCTATAGGTCCTTTCTCCTTCAGACAGAATTGACAGCTTCTGGATTTATTGTTGGAGGCTGATTTTGTTTTGCCTTATTTTTTATAATATTTTTATGCACTTTGTTTATGTTTTTTAATTTCCCATATATGTCTAGAAAGCATCTCCATTCCTTCATTCGTCATTACTTGTCCTAAAATTTTAGTAGTTTCTTCCTGATTTTGAGTATAAGCACTATTTCTTAAGAATTCCTTATTGTTTACTTACTCCATTCACAGTATTTTCAACGACCTTCTGTAGAACAATATTTCTGCTACCTTCAGTTTTCTCTTAATCTGTGATTGTCGAGCATACACTGCCATATAAGACCATTGATATCACACAGCAAACCAACATTGTTTTTTTTGTTTGTTTGTTTCTAACGATTTGTTTTTCATTTTTCTCAGACTTTGCAGAAGTTTTGTGATTGCTAGTACAAAGCGTGTTCGGATTTTAGTTTTGCATTTCCTTCCTTTGTTAAAAAAACTTCCCAGATATTTCAAATTTTGTACATGTTTCATATTGACATCTCCAATTTGTAACTTGCATATGTTTTTTGTGGCCCTGGGCATGACGGTAAACTGCATCCAGCAGCAAGGCCTCTGACTGAGAGGTTGTGAGGAGCATGGAACCACCTTTTAATTGCTGTTGTTCTGAGGTCCACCCTGACCTGGAGTGATAGCACTTGTTAGGGTCCCAGCTAAGGGCAAATAGTTAACCTCTAAACTGGGGTCAAAACACTATGAAAGTATAAAAATCCACCTTTATAGAAATATATAAATAAAAATAGACTTTTATAGAAAAATATACATTTTTGAAAGAAAAATATTACCACCAGAATATTTCTGAAGAAAAAGTTTTTACCATAACACATTTTTAAAGAACAAAACTATTCACAGCAAAACATTTTTGAATACAAAACTAAAATACATTTTCAGTTTTCTAAAATAAAAAGAATGAAAACAGAAAATTTTCATAAAATCTCACTAAAACAAACTTCTCAATATAACCGAGCATTAAAATAAATACCTTAAAACCCTACCTTTTTTGGCATTAAATAACACACAGAGGTTGATATGCCGTTAAACAAAACACAAATCAAATCAAATCTGTTTCTTTTGCTGATGATCAAACTTTCTGTTTGGAGAATATAAACACTTGAAATATAATATTATTCACTGGTATATCAGTCTGTTATGTTCATTTTGAACTAATACTCTTGAGAAAGACATGAATCTATCTCTTCTTTTTATCCACTTATGAGTTAAATAGCAGAGCAAACTATTTTTTTTTTTTTAATCATTTCACCCCGAGCAAGGCAGAAACGCCACTGATGTGCAGGGGGTTACATAAATGTAGAAAGATTAATTAGAAAAGAGTGAGGAGTACAAGCTAGTTAGAAAGGAACAATAGAAAGCAGGTGCAATGACAGATACATGGGCGGAGAGAAAGGGAAGGTTATACAGGGGAGGGGAGAGAGCTAGAGTCCAGTGGTTAGTAGGTGAGTATTAACTTTGCTTTTAAATTTCTGGAGGTCGTAGCCGTCAGGAAAGCAAGAATACGGGAGTGAGTTCCACAGGCGGGAAGTGCGAGAGAGGAAGCTGCAGGAGTAGAATTGTCGTCTGCGTTTGGCTAACCTGACTGTGAATGGGTAGGACCCAGTTGCCAGTCTGGTTGCACGGGTAAACACCTGTTGAGGAGGCATCAGTGATTTAAGCTCATCCGAGCAGAAGCCATGAAAGTATTTATAGAAGAGACAGAGGGAGGCCACATTTCGACGATGGGAAAGTGGCTGCAGACGAGTCGCCAGATCAGTACCTATCACATTACAGACTCTCCTTTGGAGTTTGTCAAGAACACTGAGGAGAACGGCAGGGGCACCTGACCATAAATGGCAGCAGTACTCCATGCACGGACGGATGGTTGACTTGTATATATGCAGGATGGATTCAGGTGGAAAAAACATCCTGGATCGACATAGTGACCCAATCTTCTTAGCAGTAGATTTTGCTATGGATTCAATATAGTGCTTCCATTTGAGGTCTGAGGACAGGGTAAGTCCGAGGAGGCGTAGTGTATTACTCTCCGGGAGAATCATCTGGTCCATGCTTATGGGAGGCAGAAGAGGTTGCCTGTAATGGTTGACAGACAACAGCTTGGTCTTAGAGGAATTGAAGTTGACAAGCCACTTCTTGCCCCAGTTCACCACAGAGTGTAGATCCCGCTCAAGGTCAGCAGCGAGATTATGTCTGTCCACCACGACAGGTTTCTTACTGGAGCGGGAGTATATTGTAGTGTCATCTGCGTAGATGCCTACTTGGGACTTGATCTCATCTGGGAGGTCGTTGATGAAAATAAGGAAGAGCGTTGGGCCCAGGATAGAGCCTTGTGGGACACCAGCATTCGTGCTATAGGACGAAGAGGCACGCCCATTCAGAACGACCTTCATTTTGCGGTTATTTAAGAAAGATTGGATTAGGTCAAGCAGGCACCCGGTAATACCATAACCGCGTAGTTTGCATAGGAGGCCAGGGTGCCAAACCCTGTCGAAAGCCTTGGAGATATCCAGAGCAACCGCGCGAGCCTCGTCAGACTCATCAAGGGCCTGTAGCATGTACTCCGTTACAGTTGTTAGCAGGTCGGCTGTGGACCTGTCAAATCGGAATCCATATTGCCTGTCGGAGAACAGTTTGTGGGCGGTGAGATGATGAACTATTTCAGCATTGATTATAGCCTCGAACACTTTCCCGAATATTAGCAGCAAAAAGACAACTCCGAATTCAAAATCGGGAGGAAGTAAACTAGAAACTCGGCAACTAAATTTTTTTAAAACTCTCGGTAATTCCAAGATATTAAATATACTGAAAAATTATGTAGCGCTATGACTCCTTACGTTCTGAAGAAATATAGCATAAAAATAATAAAACGTAACCGAAAATGTCAAAAAAAAAAAAAAAAAAGCAAGCACACACAATCACACTATCCCCATATCCTAGGTCAGCGGTTCCAGCGCGCCTCATAGGCGTGACAGAAGAGGGTCGCAGGCGAGGCAGAATGGTTGAAAGACAATCAAAGATTTAGTAAGAGTTTTAAAAAATTAATATGCGAAATATTTATTATTTCAAACTTTAAATTATTATTATGAATTACTTGTAATAGTATACATAGGCCCTAATATTAATAGTTATAAATAATTATTGAGCGATTTTGTCATTGTGGCATTTTTGCATTATATTAAGTATTAAGAATATAGTAACTAGAGTCTGGAAATTAAAGGAGAAAGTTAACAATGATAATATTCTCACTTCGAATCTTATATTATCTTCTGTTAACCTATAGGGGGAGCTCGATCATGTTTATTAAGTTGGCCTTGTGTCAAACATAACTGAACTCACCACAAGTTAGGATTATCATCAGAAGGTTGAAAATAATAAAGATGTTTCGTAAACGAAATGTATAATGGAGATTTATTTACATAAGAGAATAACATCATTTTCTAGGAAGTGAAATTATTAATTAAGTAAATGTTCAAATAGAAAATGTAGTACGGACTGCAATGAATCTAGAGTTCGTAGTTGTAGCTAAATGTGTGTATGCAGAAAAGATTAACAGGGTAATAATAAAGTCTGTGTTCTTTTCTTTCTTTTTGTGGACGGCGAGAAAGTGAAAAAGAAGGTAAAGCAAAAGGGAAATTGTACTAATTGACGTTGATTTTTAGAAGTCAGTTGAAGTGTCTTATTGTTGTTGTCTTACGGCGAGAATAGTGAGGACGAAGAAGAAGAGATAAAGCAGAATAGCATTCAAGAATAAAAGAAGAGGGAATGTATGTCGTCGAGGCATATCCGGTTCAGCGGGTTAAATATCTTTTGTCACATCGTTGCAGTGTCCTATCTGATTCCCGCTTCCATCTGACTGATTCCACTTTCTTTCTCTATATATTAGCAAAATACTTTTTCACTCAGGCTTGTTAACTTTTCTCGGTTTTGTAAATCGCTTCCTTTCATTGGTTAGAAAAAATCGTTTGGCTTTGTCTTTTTCCTTCAATACGGGGTGAATTTTTTTTCTTTTTGGTCAAAATTAAATTACACACTTGGTTGCGAAATTTGTAAACAGTGAATACAATAGAGTTACTTTTAATTCTGTATTCACTACAAAGCCTCTCTCTGGACATTATTTGAGGTAAGACTTCTTGAGCTTTTTCACCACGATTTCTCTTCCCCTGAACTGGTGTTCGTACGTATACTTTTTTTTATCGCTTAATATTTTATGAAGTGCGATCAAATTTAATTCCAAAAATGCGGCCTAGAGACAAAAATTTGGTGAGCCGCTGTCCTAGGTGATCGCCAAGTGTTATGCTGGATCCATGAAAATATTTCCTGAGAACAATGGCAGGTGGCTGCACTTGTCGGTTCCAGTTTCTCTATCAATACCATTTGACAGCTTGTACTGGGTTATATGTGTTGTGGAGTAGTTTTCGCACTGAAGGTTATAATCTGGCTATGTCGGTTGCTAATCGACTTAACATACCCCAAATGTTAGGAACTTGATAATCTTCCACTGAAAATCTGACTCCTTAGTATTCGGCTAATTACCGACTAATATCAACTGCCAAGTAGTTCTACTGAACTCCAATAGAACTCTAAAGAACTCCTATGAACTTCCCAAGAACTTCTCAAGAACTTCTCCCATTAACTTCCTGTTAACTCTTATTAATATAGGAGGGAGAGTCCATTATCTAAGGAATAGGTGTATTTCCCCATAACAACATAATACCAACAGCAGAATCTTTTACCTATTTGGATGGCTTGGTTCATGCTTTTTAAAAGGATATTTGCATAAAAACTATTTCAGATTGCATTTTAACTGAATTCACTTTTTCTGTTCTTTTTTGCTGAGAACCGTTTCACTAATTCTTTAAGGAGTCGTTAGCTGAGCCTCAAAATCTGTTTACTTGTTTTCTTTTCTTTCTAGAATATCTCAGTTCAAGAGAATAAAGAAAGTTCAAGAAATAAAGAAAAATCAACAGTAGCAACAATAGTAATAATAAAACTACATTCTTTAATCTCATTTCCAAATAAATCCTAAAGAATCAATTTCTTACGGGTGTTTGCTGGAAATATTTATGGGAGACAGGCATTTTGTTCAGCTTTAAAGTGCTTAGAAGCACGAAACTATTGTTAGAAGCAAAAAAGTGCTGTATTGATGTATGATATCCATCCTTTTATATGACAGTGAATGTTGGACAATTTTCTCACTGATGAGAAAAAACTGGAAGCACCAGAAATGTTTTTCTACAAAAGGATACTGAGAATTTCAAAGAGCGAATAAGAACGAGGGATTATTACAGAAAATGGTTTAAAAACAACACATGCTCAGAATCAGGAAGAGACAGCTGGACACATAACGAGGAAGGAAGGCGAGGAAAAATTAATCTACAAAGGACTTACTGAGAATAAGAGAGGTCTTATATGAATGTGTAGCAGAACAACTGGGGAAAGGTGACCTAGCAAAGGAATAAAAGCTGCTAATGGCCAAAAAGTGTAGAATGTAGTGAAGAGACATGATCGGTCATATCCTGAATAAAATCATCTGATTCAATGGCTACTTTTTACCTCTCTGCTGTGGGTTTGTTTTCGGACGGTTCAGGAAAAAGCTTTGAGGAATGCTTGATTCTGGGGTTTCCAATCCTGCGGCAGCACCTTTCCACTGATCTAAAGACGGAGGGTTGGAGAAATACCGACGCCTGCGTTTTTTGTCTTCATTCAATACGTACCCAACAAAAAAAAAGACCCTGTGTTATATCTCGACACTGTAGGCTTCAAAATAAATAAACGGTTTTTCGTCTCCTGAAAAATGTCTAACTCACACGACTAAAGATTTTCCATGGAAAAATTCATTACCACAAGGCTTCCTGGAAGATTTGGTGATTTTATCTAGTCAGTATCTTTAGAATTTTTGCCAATAAAATCCATGGAATCTAGTCCGTTCTGCTGTTTAATCCATAACTGGTGGGAAGAAGAGAAGGATTCATAATGGATTTCCAAAGCGTATATACTCGTAAGTGAATGTAATGAACTCAACTGGAATTCGAACTCAGCCCTCCGATTTCTCATTACGAGCCGCAATCTGTTACGCAACATTTACGTCCATTCTCCGTGGTAGGAAGCGGGTGAGTAATTATCCAGCCATTTTATTCTAACTTTGAGTATCGATGGCCGCGTTGTTCGTCTCTTTGTCATTTTATTTATATCGTGACAATCATCACGTTTTGATCCGGGCCAGATGAGAACATTATCCCCACTGACTGTTATCTATGGGGATGTACCTCTCACGAATAGCTCTGACAATTGTTAATATGTCTAAAACATAAAAAAAGCTGATAAAAAAAGCAAAGAAAACTTTTTGTTGCCGCCGACATATCTATGCCGTCTCGTCTCCTCACGTTGGGAAAGAGATATAGATAGCAAGTGAAAGAGAATGATGACGATAAGGGTTGAAGCTAAAGAAGAGAAGTTGGTTTATTGTTATTTCTCTGGTCGAAAAGAATGAGACGAGATATCGCGAGATATGAGAGAGATTGGCAGGGAGATGTTCTTTTCGTTACTTTTTTTTTAACCACTTTGTGATGACTTCGAAGTGGAAGTAGATATATGTTTTTATTAATCATTTCTAGAGCGGTAACTCATTGTTTTGTTACTTTATTTCGCAGGGATGAGATAACGAGAAATATGCAAGTTGATACGGACTGGAAGATGTCAGATAAGTAAAAAAGAATATTTAAAAAAAAATAGGTAACATTAGAAGGTAGAGAACGAATTTTACACATTTTTTTTATAATGCTGCATCAGTCCGGGACGGGGGCGATCAAAGCTCGATACAGATTCTATTTTATTTTTCGTTATTTGTGAATTGCAGTGAATTGATGGGCTGAATTGCTAACTCCTTAAAATTAAAATAAGGGACGAGGTTTTCCAAGCAAGGGGTCTGCGAAATCCATTAGAGACAGGTTTCCAACAAAGTGTCCATGAACGAACAAAGCTGAATTTGATACAAGATATTATATATATATATATATATACTTCATAAATGAGGTTTCGCACCAGGCCATCTAGGTTTCTACTGTGAGGTATCGTCAGGCACAAGTGTTTAATTGTGATGATGTTTAGCGCCAAGTTCGTTGTTTTATCAATGGTTTTACTGATAAAATTTATTTTGGCAAGCAGGTTTTTGTCGTAAAGTGCCTAATACCGAGACCGAGAAAGAACGTTAGTAGGGTTAATGTGGAGAAGCTTGTCACTTAACTGAGCAGAGTTATGCCGACTTCGAAGTTTCGTGAAGTTTCGTGTTGTCTTCACCCATCAGTGTATAATTAACACACTGCTGTTTTGTCTCGCTTTTTTTCTTATTTATATAGAGCTTGGTGTAATTTAAATTTTAGTAAGTCGGCGGTTCTACAGGTCATAATATTTAATACTTTTTTACTTAATAATGAAAAGCTTCCTTTGAAAAGTTGAGGTGACGAATATAAGCATTGAGTTTACGACTAAGGCTTATTCTAATGTAGTCGGATGTTGGGCATTCTTCTTATTTCGGTCTTCATATATCTGATAGATTTATAGCAGAGATAAAGAAGGGTATGATTCACGAACAAAGCCAAGTACTCTTGTTAGATACTACTGGAGCACTCTGGGATAAGTGAAATGACGCTGTGACCCCCAATTTCTATCTGAACCCATAACGACTTTTTAAAAGACATTACTCTTGTTGCAACAGACAATGTATGATTTAATAAAAACATCTGTCGGAGTTCCTGGCGCGTGACCAAGTGGTTACAACTTTTTTCCTGGTCATGAGGTCCGAGGTTTTCTAAAACTTCTTCGTTTGTGTGTTTGTTAGTTTGTTTGTTTGTTTTATAATCGTGTGGCCCCAAGCAATGCATTTTACTGCCACTGTTGTGCAGGGGGTTACATAGGAGGATTGTTATGAGAAAGAGTGACAGGTTACAGAAGGTGTCAGGAACAGTGTATGAGAAGGAAGAGAATACTGATGAGTGTGGTGGACGGAGAAAAAGCATGAGAGAGAGAGAGGATGTAAGTTAGTGAGACAGGAGGTGACTATTGACTTTACATTTGAATTCTTGAAGATTGGAGAAAGTAAGTATGCGGAAGGGAATTCCACAGGCGGGAAGTGCGAGAAAAGAAGCTGGTGGAGTAGAATTTGCGTTTACAATTTATCGGTTTCACAGTAAAAAGGTAGGACCTAGTTGCTAATCTTGTGGCTCGAGGAAATTCATATACAGGGGGTACTAGTGAGCTAAGTTCATCGGAGCAGAAGCCGTGAAAGTATTTGTAGAAGAGACACAGGGAAGCCACATTGCGTCGGTGAGAAAGCGACTGCATCCTAGCTGCCAAATCGGGAGCGATCACATTACAGATTCTCCGTTGGATTTCGTCAAGGGAGCCTAAGTGGATAGCAGGAGCACCCGACCAGATATGGCAGCAATATTCAATGCACGGGCAGATGGTAGATTTGTATATGTGCAGGATTGTTTCGGACGGGAAATACTTTCTGGCCCTACACAGAGAACTGACTTTCTTAGAAGCGGATTTAGCTATGGATTCTATATAGTTATTCCACTTAAGGTCTGATGTGAGAGTTAATCCTAGGAGGCGCAGTGTGTTTCTTTCAGGCAGAGAAGTCTGAGCCATGTTAATGGGCGGGTGGAACGATTTTCTGTGATGGTTAATAGATAGCAGCTTCTTTTTGGAAGCACTAAATTTTTATTTAGCCATTTCTTACCCCAGTCCACTATGGATTGAAGGTCCTTTTCAGGCTCAGCAGCGAAGTTTACTTTGTCAGCCTCGGCAGATTTTTGTTCCTCATATATTCGGTAATGGTAACTTCAGCAGCGTTCTTTAGAACCACATTTCTGTTGCTTCAAGTCTTTTCTTCATCTTTGAAGAGATTTTCCTGCATTCGTTGCTATAGAAAAAGGCTGATGTCACGTAGCAGTTTAGTAATCTTTTCTTTGTTTCTGACGAAATTTTCATGTTTCTTGATTATCTGCTTAGCTTTTGTTACATACTTTTGGCTACCTCAGTATACCTTTGCATTTCAGTGTCGCACGGAGTGGCTCAGAATAAGAAATCGCAGAGCTGAGCTCAAATTTAAATTGGTTTCGTTACATGTACTTACATACAAAATATCCTTGAAAAGGTATTAATCTATCTTCTCCCTCCACCTATGGCTTAAAGAGTACGGCTTGCATTTAGAAAATGCTATTGTTATCATCAACATAATGTTAATGCAATATTCATTCGTAATAAAGAATTATTCTTATATGTTTTGGCTTTAAAACCCGTAAAGGCATGATTGTCCGTAAAAAAATAATCAGTCAACCCTCCTTTAAAAGCTTTCCCTATACACCAATGTTTGAAGCTATTGTTCGATATGATTGAATCGTAGAGAATTTATAACTTCCATAATCTTTACACAGCCAAAGCGTAAAACTCACGATTGTCGGGAAAATTAAATAAACACTTGCAAGCAATGGTTTCTGGCTATTAAACACTTAAGGTGAAACAGACTCATAGCCAATTTCTTATTTGCTGATTGTGTGTTCGCTGTTTGTAGTTGTTTATGTCAATCATTGATTTGTTATTGTTGGTATCTTATAACTGGCATTTTAAAATTGACTTCTTCAAATATTTGATGGCATGACGACTTTTTAGTTTATTAACTAATAAGAAAACATTTTTAACAGAAATTATAAATTAATTTTATTGCATATTTTTCCCATTTTGAGTTGTGCATCGTCTGGTAATGGTTAGCGAGATAATGCTGTTTACTAATACTGGCGTGTTGTGAGTTCGATCCGCACTGAGCGTTTTATTCTTGAGAACATGCTAATCTTAGTAAATAAACATTTTAGTTGTCTCGGCGTCGGGTAATAGGAGGACAGATTTCACGTAACAGTTCAGTGCTATTATCTTAGTTTCTAATGAAATTTTCCCGTTTCTTAATACTGTGCTTTGTTTGTAGAATGCACTTTTGGTTAGTGTGTGGCGGACTTCAACACATTAATTTTACTTTGATAAGAAAACAGGACTCACGCAAGAAAAATAACTAAAAACATTGTTGCACATAAAATATATGTATATTAACAAGATGTACAATATCAAACAACGATGTGAAAGAAAATATGCATTTAAGTAAGAAAGGTTGTATTAGTCAAGAGTTGCTTCTCTTTGCAGTTTAAGAGTTCATTGAGATGTAATTATTTGGTTTAAAGTTCACTGGTTAAATATTCATGCGTGTTTCATGTGATTGTTCTTGTGATTGTACTATTAAAAGGTATTGTTGTGTCGAAAGAAGTTTTTAGTGAAGGTGTAAAAATGTCATCATCATGTGGGGGGATGAGTGAGAAGGTTGGCGTGTGGTTAGAACTGGAGTTCAAACTGTCGTAGATTCGTTTAGCAGTTAAGGTCTCCCTAATTGAGATAAGCAAAATCTTGGCTTAAATAAGCGACTATAGACTCCAATTCGTTACGCGGGAAAATTATTCTTCACGAGTAAGCGATCTGATTGGTTGGCATCAACCAATCAGTGAGCGAGCTTTGCGGAGACAAGGAAGCTTCTGTAAGCCACTTGTCCCAAAATTTGAACACTTAAAAATAAAGCGATTCCAAAATTGTCGCATTAGTGCGAATTGTAAATTGCCTGTAGAAAATGTATTAGTAATTTGTTAGCCAATGATCGTTTGGCATTGTATATGTGATTTTGTGTTTGTATGTATATGTTCGTGCGTAAGAAGATTCGCACAAGTGTAATAACTGAACTGAATAGAACTTCTAGTGGTAGAGTTATACTTCCATAATTTCCCAACCAAAAATTGAAGTTAATTAAGATATTTGCCTTGCCGTGGATTTTTTATTGGTGTTGTTTATTACTAAATGACGCTTTTGTTGTGTCAATGTGTTGAAAGTGTTTCTCTCCTTGTTGTATTACTAATTCGTATTTTTATGAGTTTTGAATCAATTTTTATGAGCACTTCGAAGCAATGTAATGATTAGCAAGATTGTCTTGTTAGAATCATTACAATTGAGTAGCGAGTTAGGTTTTCACTAGATGCCACATACTTCCGGCCTTGTAACATATCTAAGTTGCGCTTAGGAAATCACAATGTAGGGGTTTCTCAGCGTGGTGTAATAGCAAGCTTATCTAATATTGCAAGTGAGTTGTAAGTTCCATCCTAAATGGGTAGCTCGTTCGTTTGACTTTGTGCCACATATAAGTTGCTCTTAGAAAATCAATAACATTTTTTTAATTAATATATATGAGCACTTCGACGTAGTGTAAGGGTTAACATGATTGTCTCGGTAAATCAATTGCGACTGATTAGGGAGTTCGATACTCACTGGCTGCTCCACACTTCTGGCATTGGGAACTGGTATTACGTAACAGTTCAGTACTCTTTTCTTTGTTTCTAGCAAAATTTTCCTGTTTCTTAATCATCTGCTAAGCTTTTTTTTTTTTATCTATCTAAGTGCACATTTGAATTTCAGTATTGCACGAAGCGGCACAGAATGAGAAATCAGAAAGTTAATTTCAAATTCCAGCGGGGTTCCTTATATGCACTTACATGCAAAATATCCTGGAAAAGGTATTGAAGCTATAGGGAGATGATTAATGTTTATTGAATTGACCTTGTGTCATACATAACCAAACTCCCTACAACTTAATATTATTCGCTATCATCATAAGGTTGGAGATTAGAATGTATGGATTTGTGGAAGAATAAAAGTATACATTTTGCATGTCGAAATAGAAATTTATTAATGGAAAGAATAAGAGGAATTGGTAGAAGTTAATGTTCCTTGAGAAACTGTATTAAGAAGTTAAGGGTATCAAGAGTTCGTTGGAATGTCCGTAGTAGTCCTGGCAAGAGTGAGTGTATGTGTACGTAGGCAGGAACGTATGTATGTATGTATGTATGTATGTATGTATGTATGTGTGTGTGAGCGTTACTTTTGAGTAGAAGTGTTTTTGAAGTTATCGCTCAGGGTGAAAAGGAAGGATGTGAGAGGTGAACGATGAAGAAGAAAGAGGTGAGAGAGAAAGAGAGAGGGAATAATAATAACGATCGCTTGGCGTTTGTCAAGGATACGTGTTAATTGCACTCGTCTCATTTCTTTCTGATAACAGTCGTTTGTTCCTTCTTTTATATCGTTTGGGAATTTACTCCCGGATGTGATTCTTGCCTTTCCATTGGACGACAAACATTTCGCATCGAGGTGTGAAATTTCGCGAGTTTTGTGTGTGTCAAGCAAAGTTTGTAAATTCGTGAAAATCCATTTATTTCTAAATATGAGTCTGAGTGGAATTTTAGATTTAGATCTTGTTTTGTTCACTACAGTATCAATCTATCTTCTACTACCAACTATGGCTTAAATGGTACGACTTGTATTTCGGACATGTTATTGTTATCATAAACAAAATGTTAATGCAATATTCATTCGCAATAAAGAATTATTCTTAAAAACCCGTAAAGGCTTGATTGGCCGTACAAAAATCAATCAACCCTCCTTTAAAAGCTTTCCCTATTCTCCAATTTTTGAAGCCATTGTTCGATATGATTGAATCGTAAAGAATTCATGACTTTCATAATTTTTACACAGCCAAAGCGTAAAACACACGATTGTAGGGAAAATTAAATAAACACTTGCAAGCAATGGTTTCTGGCTATTAAACACTTAAGGTGAAACAGACTCATAGCCAATTTCTTATTTGCTGATTGTGTGTTCGCTGTTTGTAGTTGTTTATGGCAATCATTGATTTGTTATTGTTAGTATCTTATAACTGGCATTTTAAAATTGACTTCTTCAAATATTTGATGGCATGACGACTTTTTAGTTTATTAACTAATAAGAAAAGAAAATTTTCAATGGAAATTTTAAAATTAACTTCGTTGAATATTTTTCCCATTTCAAGTTGCACATCGTCGACTAATTGTTAACGAGAGAATGCGGTTGGACATCACTACCTCGTTGTGAGTTTGATTCACACTGTGAGTCTCATTCTTGTGGACATGCTAATCTTAGTCAATAAAGTTTTGGAGGCCCGAGCATTGTGTAATGGTTAGCCAGATAGACTGTTTGAGTGAAGAATTTGATCCGTAGTGACTGCTTCAAGAATGGTGTTGTGATAAAATTAAATAAAACTTAAAGCACCTTAGTATCTAGTAGAGGTTAGCGGGATAATATGTTTGAATTATTAGTGGTTAGATCGATCTTCCTTAGGGTTTACCATACTTCTAGCCGAGTACTAATTTAAAGTTAGTCAATAAAATTGAGAGGAGTGTGCGGTGTGGTGTAATGGATAACGGCTTAGAATATGAAATCGGAGTGCCGAGTTCGAACTCCAGTCGAATTCGTTTCATTCACTTACGCACATATATCCTTGGGAAAGGTATTTATCCATATACCCTCCCTCAAGTTATGTCCTAACAATAGCAAGACAGATTAGGTTTTATAGCCTTGGTTGGTAACCGGTCAATCGCAGAAAGCAATGGCAACCTACTGGTGGGAAATATTCTGCCTAATCACTCATGTCTCGAAAGAGACGTGATTGCCCATGTTTGTATCACCGATGGCAATTAACTGACTAAAATTAATACTAATAATTTTTACGTTTTTTTTTTCAGTATGATGTTGCTCAAAGATGGTGGAAGATTACCATCATTTATCGTTTCTTTATAAAAAAAAATATCTGAGAGAATTAGTAGCTGTTTTCTCTAGTCTATCCCCACCTGACCGTGACAGGAAGATATATATATATATATATATATATATATATATATATATATATATATACGAATTTTAACGAAACTTGGTTATAAGCAACCGACAATTTGAAATGTTTGTCTATGTTTACGATGGATCAAAAATTGTGTTATATAGGCTTGATAAAAACCTCGTTTAGACTGGAGGCTATTCGTGGTCTAGAGGTCTAAGACGTTACCAGATCAAATGGTAGCTTTCCCTATATAAATAGGGGTCGCAGGTTCGAATCCTGCCGAATGACACACATTTTCGTAATAAAGATTTATCGTAAATAATCAGGCCTGCAGAAATAAATATATAATACTGTTTCATTAAAAACAGAATATCTACTTAAATACGAGTATCGATAAAAAATAATGTTAAAACAATTAATTTTTTTTATTTATATTTATTTTTTTTTTATATATATATATATATATATATATATGTCCAGTCCGTAAACGGCGAGGATAATCCAACAAGATCAACTTAATATTAATTGTTATATCTATGTAGAGAGCTCAATGGATGTTAACCAGAGCAATATGATATTTATAAAGGAAAACTCAACACGTCATTTTAATTATCCAAATTAGCTCATTTCATCAGAAGACACAATATTCGTTCCATTTGGTACAAAAATTTTTACTGGAATAAGCATTTCTTTTAACTGAAGAGAAAAATAAGTAAACCGATTAAGGAGAGAGACATTGGCGCTATCTCAGTTGGAGGCATCCAGACCAGTCGCGAAGATGTTATTAAACGCTATCTCAGTTGGAGGTATCCAGACCAGTCGCGAAGATATTATTAAACGCTATCTCAGTTGGAGGTATCCAGACCAGTCGCGAAGATGTTATTAAACGCTATCTCAGTTGGAGGTATCCAGACCAGTCGCGAAGATGTTATTAAACGCTATCTCAGTTGGAGGTATCCAGACCAGTCGCGAAGATATTATTAAACGCCCACTCCCAATTCCATGGATACGTATATAGGTGTAACTCTACAAATTAACACACCCATGTACACTCACTTATATCCACATACACACATACCCACACACACACTCACACACACATACATACACACACATACCTTTTCTTTTTCTCTTTCTTCTATTTGAACGTTGTTATCTCTTTAATTCTTGTCAAGGGGTCGAGATGTGATTTATTTCATTTTTCTTTTCTTTTCCCTTTTCTAGGGATTGAGTTGTGTTGAAATTTGAGTTTTTCGAACTAATCTTATCATTAAAACTTCGTTCGGTTTCTACGGATTTTCCTAGCCGAACTTATAGCTATCGCAAGCTACCACAGACCTCCGATCTGATCAAGTCTGAAACGGGAACTGAACTGAAAGCGGTTCCTACTTTCGCACCAAATTTTGTCACTTGACGTAGTACGTCCAAATATGGAGTTCTATCAATGCATGCAAAACAGGTCACTGACCTTGGGATAAAGTGTGTCAGGGTATCTGGAAGACATCTGGTTAGATCACCGTGATCTGAGAAGATCCAGGAAGAAGAAAGCATGTTCTCTATAAGTCGTCCATTCTTTATCATACATCACG